>JAHLJT010005437.1:82462283-82821169 GCA_031308135.1 Acheta domesticus | reverse complement strand
ATACTCATAATAGCGCCCTTTGTGAGTGGCGCCCATGGCACGTGCTATGTCTGCCATACCCTAGATACGCCTCTCGCACGACAGCCCAGCACGCTTGATGTGGTCACAGAAATATGTTTCTTTCTCACTCGCACTTCCGTGCTTGGTCATGGCCACAAACAGTAGATATAGTGCTTGCCTACTAATTCTTAATTCATATCTAAGAAGTTGAATTCTTACTTAAATACATTAAATTTTATTTTGGTTCGAAACATATCAATTCACAAGTGATCTCATTGTCAATCGCGCATGAGAACTAAAGCTGAGCTATTTCTTAATTTGCTTTCAAGAACTCTCCTGACATAAATCTGTTGAAGTAGTGTAACATTTGTTTCAATAAGATAAACTCTATACTGCGATTTTTGTAGGAAGAGCTCTCAAGGCCACTCAAATCCCATCTTCGCGATGGGATATGTCACGGCATTTCGTGTCATTCACAGTCGTTCCGCTAGATTTCGCACGATCGCGACCGTATGAAGCAGTGCTTGCGATCATGCGACTTCTACCGGCAAGATCGAGAAAAGACGCCAAATGCCGTGACATATTCCATCGCGAAGATGGGATTTGAGTGGCCTTGAGAGCTCTTCCTACAAAAATCGCAGTATAGAGAACATTAAAAACCATGATGTCTTCAGTTCGCGTTATTGTTGAGCATCCCCAAACGCGCGAGTCACACTACGCCACTGGATGCCAGGTTGGGGAAAACCCCGCTAGACGACAGGTAAGGTCGGTGCCGGATCCCACCATTCAGAGGCGAAAGATCACCACCACCTCGCGATGATGAAACATGCAATACACTTACGCGAGTAATGACCATAAAAGTCGACGCGTCCGGAAACACTAATCAATCAATTAATGTGCCACTTTGATGAAAGTGAAAGGCCACCCTCCGGAGGTAAGAAAGAGGGGTGGTGGCGGAGGTGCGTGGTGTCGTGCGCAAGGCAGGTCCAGGCATGTCCAGGCAGGTCCAGGCGTGGGAGGGAGAAATGACGTAGGAGGTCATGTGACGCGGCACTATATAAAGCCGTGTCGCGAGGCCTCGGGAGGGAACACAGTGTAGGAGGCTCCCTCGCGGTTATCCGCAAAACTTTATCCGCCCAGGCTGGCGCGGAGTGCTCTATGCACGAGTGGGTGTTCGATGTGTTCGAACACGGTGGAGTGGTACACCGCCGCTAGGCGCGTGTAGAGAGAGAGGGGGGCTGCAGTGAGTAGCTCTAACAAAACGCCTTAGAGTGATTATGTAAATATCTGTAAATAAATTTGTAAATACTCACTCGTGTCTGTTAATTGGGGCGTAGATCCCTACCCACGACGTTACACTATGTTGCTCATGTCGAAACTCCTGCCACCGTCGGGAGTGGAACCCAAGAACCTCCTGATCAGAGACTGCTGTGACGTCAGTTGTCCTGAGCCACCTCAGCCGTTGGGGCGAGGGACTTGCAACCTTCAGCCATGTGCAAAGGGTACAATCTCTAATGCGCATGAGGACCTCTGATCGAAAGAGTACGACCTGAATATCATTCAGGCAAAAGTATACAAATTGGTATTTCGTTATTCTGTTATCGTAAAATTACATTTCCATTTCACGTTATTTGTGACTATGAACTTATCAGTAAAGGTAAGTGAGAGATATTTCTCCACTGGAAACATCTTATTTCGTCCTCGTTAACGGTTTTGTTGAAGCCCAGTCTGTTGACAAAGTCGTGCGAAATAAATCTTTTTTTAATGGAGCCATTTTGAAGAAAAGTTTGAAAATGCCTCAAGGAACGAACTCCCGTGCTGAATCACGTTTTTTTTTTCTAGTTATACCGGATTTGATATATCGTTGACAGGCTATTCTCGGGTTCGAGTTCCTATGATTTTCGACACCAGCTGCAGAGAGATAGGTGAATTTCAACTATTGTCTCGGGGAAAATTCCAGAGATCGCCTGCACCTATTGGTATTTTCCTGTGGTTTCTTCGATTGATACGAGGCGATTACCGGAGTGGTACATTTAAAAACGGGCCGCTGACCGTCCGCGACATTTTCTTCCCCCACCCTGTCCACTCTTGTCCTCTAACACAAGCAGACACACACACTTATTTACTCGCACTACACTTTAAGCGCACATATGTCGGCGGACCAGTCGGGCGCTTAGATTTTCCCCGGGTAGGAGAACTTTTTTTCCCGCTTGGGGGGAGATACGGAGGGGAAAATCCCAGCAATACGACAAATATGTAGACAGCGAATATCGTGTTTAAGAGAGGGAACATTGTCACCTCACATTCGAAACACTTCACGTACGGGAGTAATGACATCGGTGGTTGACGCGACCGAAATCGTCACCCAGTCTCACTTGAACTCGTTTCTGTCGATCAGTTTCTGAACATCTAAAACAGGATGGTCCAACTAGCGGTCCGTGAAAGGTTAATCAACTACCAGTGTTCACAGACGGACAGACAGACAGACGGAAGTTTTCCTTTGAATTGGTTTTTCCGTATCAAGGACCTAGAAAACAGGGTTTCTGGCTACACCACGTGTTAGGGGATTTTTTTTCTTAATTTAGCAGCTGGTTTTATCCACTTATTCGTTTTCACGGCCCGGGAATTAATTTTTTTCCGCCGGAAATTGGCCATTTTTTCGCGCAGCATTACATAACTTTCCCTATACTACGTATATCACTCCGTGTATACGTACGTATACTGGAAAGTAAAAATGAAAGTTCCGTGCTATCATGTCAGGCAAGAACGTTGTACACCCTCTTTAAGGTAAAAATAGATGAAGTTTAGGCTAAAAGATTTTTTTCTAGTAAAAATTCAGAAATTCAAAATCATCTCCGTGTGTTTCTCTGCATTACACATGGTAGGGCCTGATATCATGTATTGTTCGATCCCTCCCCCTTGTTTGAGAGCAGCCGGGCAAAATGCCGATTTCAACATTGTGGAGAAGTCAGGGATGGATCGTCGGAGTGTTGAAAAATGTGGGTCGCAACCATATTAAAGGTTTATGTTGTGGCATAGTGACGCTTGTATACATAAAATACAGAATGTGCCTTTGTCTATGGAAGCCACAAATAGACACACCATTAGGTTGAGCAGGACGGGGGCGTGTCTAAGATGGGTTTAGGCTGAGCCAGGAAGTAGAAAGAGCGCAGGTACCGCCAGGAGGGCGGCAAGAGACTTCACAGTGGTCTGTTGTATACGTCACAAACGTCACATTAGCAAGCTCCGAGGGATGGAGGTCACGTGGGGCACCCACGTCACTTTAGTTGAGTGGGAGTAGATCATGTGATCGGTCGGTCATGTGACCGTATCTATAACAGGTGAGGTACGGGCATATTAGGAGGGATACATTTGCGGCACGGAGCCGAGTTGGTATCTTCTTTAAGTGCTCACGCACTGCGCTCCAGGGCGAGCGGCCGGACATGTCCGGGGGAGACGTCAGTCTCACATTTAGCGACGCGGTCAAGCGTTCGCTGTACCTTGCGGTCAAGCAAGGGCGGGTGGGGACTCGCAAGGTAGTCGCGGGTGGCGGCTAAGATAAGCTGTCCTTAGGAGGGTTCCGTAAAGCACGGATAAAGTAATTGAACTTGTGCAACATTATATATTTCTTTATTAACAAATAAACTTGTTTTGTTACGAATCCTTCGTGTCTATGTCTGATTAATTAGACGACGCCGCAAAGTTGTCGCCCTTCAGGCCCTGTCAGTTGAACGCCCCTTATCTAAAACGTACGAGCCTGTACAGGCCCCTTTCCAACTGTCAAAGTGATAGCAATAGACGCCATTTGCTCAAGAATCAAAATGCCAGATGTGGATCACCCGAGTAATGAAAAATACAACCCGAAACCATATTTAAGGTTGCGTTTTTAAGGCAGATTTAAGTTGTGGCTCTTGAAGACTTGTCAGTTGGACGCCCCTGATCTAAAACATACGAGCCTGTACAGGCCCCTTTCCAACTGTCAAAGTGATAGCAAGAGACGCCATTTGCTCAAGAATCAAAATGCCAGGTGTGGATCACTCGAGTATTGAAAAATACGGCCCGAAGCCATATTTAAGGTTGCGTTTTTAAGGCAGATTTAAGTTGTGGCCCTTGAAGACTTGTCAGTTGGATGTCCCTGATCAAAAACATACGAGCCTGTACAGGCCCCTTTCCAACTGTCAAAGTGAGAGACGCCATTTGCCAAAGCAAGAGACGCCGTTTGCTCAAGAATCAAAATGCCGGGTGTGGATCACCCGAGTAATGAAAAATACGGCCCGAAACCATATTTAAGGTTGCGTTTTTAAGGCAGATTTAAGTTGTGGCCCTTGAAGCCTTGTCAGTTGGATGTCCCTGATCAAAAACATACGAGCCTGTACAGGCCCCTTTCCAACTGTCAAAGTGAGAGACGCCATTTGCCAAAGCAAGAGACGCCGTTTGCTCAAGAATCAAAATGCCGGGTGTGGATCACCCGAGTAATGAAAAATACGGCCCGAAACCATATTTAAGGTTGCGTTTTTAAGGCAGATTTAAGTTGTGGCCCTTGAAGTCTTGTCAGTTGGACGCCCCTGATCTAAAACTTACGAGCCTGTACGGGCCCCTTTCCAACTGTCAAAGTGATAGCAAGAGACGCCATTTGCTCAAGAATCTAAATGCCAGGTGTGGATCACCCGAGTAATGAAAAATACAACCCGAAACCTATTTAAGGTTACGTTTTAAAGGCAGATTTAAGTTGTGGCCCTTGAAGCCTTGTCAGTTGGACGCCCCTGATCTAAAACTTACGAGCCTGTACAGGTCCCTTTCCAACTGTCAAAGTGATAGCAAGAGACGCCATTTGCTCAAGAATCTAAATGCCAGGTGTGGATCACCCGAGTAATGAAAAATACGGCCCGAAACCTATTTAAGGTTGCGTTTTTAAGGCAGATTTAAGTTGTGGCCCTTGAAGCCTTGTCAGTTGGATGTCCCTGATCAAAAACATACGAGCCTGTACAGGCCCCTTTCCAACTGTCAAAGTGAGAGACGCCATTTGCCAAAGCAAGAGACGCCGTTTGCTCAAGAATCAAAATGCCGGGTGTGGATCACCCGAGTAATGAAAAATACGGCCCGAAACCATATTTAAGGTTGCGTTTTTAAGGCAGATTTAAGTTGTGGCCCTTGAAGCCTTGTCAGTTGGACGCCCCTGATCTAAAACGTACGAGCCTGTACGGGCCCCTTTCCAACTGTCAAAGTGATAGCAAGAGAGGTCATTTGCTCAAGAATTAAAAACCTGCTCCAAATCCTGGCCTGATAACATGTCGCGTTTCTTCATTAACATTGCAAATTCCGACTGAAAATCACCTCGCCCTGGAGTTCCCGACGTGTCTTCGAAACAGCGACGCCTTTCGTATCATTCATCGTCGCGATGGTGATAATGTGTGTGTGTGCGTGCCCGCATGATAAGGCTGCGTTTGCATGATGTGGCATTACCAACGCACCCGTTGCGTCACGAAACGGGAGATTGCTGCAGTACGCGAAAACAGGCGCTGATGTCACAGAGGAAGGGCTCTTGCATCGTTTCACAAATAATACTGCAAGCAGTCATTACTGGAGTTTTCGCTTCTGTAACTTCTCTTTTGCCTGTTGCAATATTTCACATATTTCCAGCAGTGATTGATACTAACTAGTCTTCGGAGTTTTAGGGTTTTTAACTACTCAGTTGGTTAACTTCTTAATTTTATGTACTTGGGATACCATGTTACGTATAAAAAAGACGATTTTGACGATAAATTAAATATGTTTAGAAATACTTGAGGCTGCAAATTCTTAGGATATCATGTTACGTATAAAAATGACGATTTTGACGATAAATTAAATATGTTTAGAAATACTTGTGGCAACATTCACAGGAATTTAAAAAATAAAACACGTTAAGTCACACGTACCGAGTTCTTTAATATATTGTAGTCTTCGTACTTATGTGTGGTAGTGAATCAAACGTGGTCTTGGAATGAGATAAAAGTATAATTCAGGCGACAGAAATGAAATTTTTACGAAATATTCTAGGATACACCCTCCTGGATAAAACGAGGAATGCGGAGATAAGAAAAGAGTTACAGACTTTTTTCGCCTGTGTTTGGCGAAATGTCTACTAATAAGAAAAAATGGCGAAGACGACTTTTCATTTGAGGTTCCTAGAAGAGGCTTTTAAAAAACGAAAATACGTTTATTATAATTTCATAAATATGCAGTATAAATTGAGATAAAAATAACTTTTCAGAAAACATTTTATTTTATTTCAAGATGTATTAGTGTCACTTTTGTAGGCATTCTTATTTAAAAGAAATATTCGGCACACGATACCTGTAAGCAATGAGATTCATAGTTTACATTATTCGAACAAGAATTGTGCAATTCAGAGTGTTCTGTCAACTACTAAATGATGCAAAAGATTAATGAAATTCCTGAGTTGCTAATTTATTTGGATGATAGGTTTTCGGTCGAGCATGGGATTTTAATGGATTTTTAAAATTATTGATGTATTTAACGTCGATTTTTTAACTCAATATTTTCTAAACCAATGTTTTGTGTTCGATGTTTTTCGCGGTCGATATTTTTAAAATGAAAAAAGTTCATCACAAAATAGTTCTACTTTAATAATAATTTTCAATCACTTTAATAATACTAATAATTTTCAGATAACAATCATTTGAATATTCTTCAGACGAAAGTGACCAAAGGTGAAAAATAAATAAAATCGAGTTTTCGTCAATAAAGAAGCCTATATTGAGCGATCATTTTTTGTAGGACATATAAATGCACAGTCCCTCTATTGCCATATCGATGAAGTAAGAGAGCTAGTCACACTGCACCATTTTCATGCACTCCTTGTTAGTGAAACGTGGCTAAAGGCGACTTTGAACACGTCTCTTGTTTCACTTCCCGGCTACCATTTTCTAAGAACCGATAGGAATCCTAGTGTCGCATCACGTGGTGGAGGTGTCGGTATCTATATCCGCGATGATCTTGCTTATAAATGTATCGCATCTTCGACAGGCGAAGTTAATCAGTCTAATGAATACCTCTTCATCGAAGTCTCAATTTTTGGCAAAAAATGCGCCTTAGCGGTGGTGTACTGCCCACCAAAAACAGGAAATATTGAGGCCATGGGCAATGTAATTGCATCTTGCGCAACCAAGTATGAAAACATAATATTGATGGGCGATTTTAATTGCAATCTTCGTTCTCCATTACCGCTTGCCGAGAATTTCAAGCGTTTCTTTTACGAAATGAACCTTACGATTCTGCCGCTAAATCCTACACATCACACTGCCGGCGCAGACACATGGATTGACCATATGATAGTATCAAATCACGAGAAAGTAAATCACCATGGGCAGATGTCAGTTCCCGGGATATCTAAACATGACCTAATATATTTATCATATCGCATGAAATGCCCAAAATATACGCCCAAAATCTTTAAATACCGTGAATATAAGAACTTCAATTCGGAAGCATTTACTTCCGACGGCTTATCTGCGCCATGGCATCTTATAAATCAAGAAAATTGTATAGATAGAAAAGTAAATACTTTTACGCGCTTACTGACGGAACTTCTTAATAGGCATATTCCAATTAGGACAGCTCGCGCGACACGCCCCCCCGCTCCCTGGTTAACGGAGGAAATACGTATGTTAATGAAACAGAGAGATGCCGCCTTCAATGTATTTCGTAACACAAAGTGCGAACATGACAGAGATGCTTACAAGAAACTGAGAAATCTTGTGACGCAAAAATCTAGGAACGCTAAAATTAAATATTATCATAGTATTCTTGGCACGAACAGAGACTCAAAACAAGTATGGAAATCGCTCCGCACTTTAGGCTTAGGGAAATCACGAACCCCATCGCAAATCGACACACCCCTTGACGCTCTTAACCAGCGTTTTGCTAACATGGCTCCTCACTTCGATTATTTCTCAAAAAACAAAACTCTCTCAACCTTATGATCCGTTTCGGTACACACTCAGGAAGAATTCTTTTTTGCATCTACAAATCATTATGAAATTTTTAAAACCATTCAGAGCCTCAAATCAAACGCCTCAGGGACAGATAATATCAATGCTAAATTACTAAAAGTCAGTGCCGAAGTTATATACCCCATTGTAACTGACATTATAAATTTTTCCCTAGCAAGTGGTACGTATCCAAACTCTTGGAAAACCGCGCTTGTCCACCCTCTTCCTAAAACTACTACAAACCCTCCTGAATACAGACCGATAAGTATTCTACCTACGATTTCAAAAGTTCTAGGAAAAATTGCGCGACGTCAAATTATAAGTTACCTCGAAAGCAAAAATCTCATTAGCGATCAACAATATGGCTTCCGATCAGGCAGAAACACAGGTACTGTTCTCTTAAATATTATTGAAGACGCTAGAATCTCCATTGATAAAGGTAAATTAACAATACTTGTTCTTCTAGATTTTAGTAAAGCATTTGACTCGGTCGATCACGAAATTCTGCTTGAAAAAATGAAAATATTGGGTTTTGCTAAACCCACAATACGATGGTTCACTCAATATCTTTCAAATCGACAGCAAATCGTTGTATCTGGTGAAAAACAATCCACTGCTGTTAAAACATCCCGTGGTATTGCGCAGGGAACGGTTCTAGGACCCTTAGGGTTTTTAATTTATGTAAATGACGTAGGACAATGCCTCAATCACTGTAAACACAAAATGTACGCTGACAACCTACAAATCTATATAAGTGGATACCCATCGGAGTTGAACTCATTAGCCCAGAAAATAAACGATGACTTAAACGCTCTCAATAAATGGGCAGAAGCCCTTGGTCTCTTATTAAATCCAATGAAATCGCAAAGCTTAGTGATAGGCTCTCGCAACGCTTTGAACAAATTGGAGAAATCCTCCCTTCCGGAAATTAGCATAGGTAACTCTCCTGTTCCCTGGTGTAGCGATGTAAAAAACTTAGGAATACATATAGACAACACACTTAGTTGGACCACACAAGTAGGTAAGATTTGCCAAAAAGTCTTCGCAGGCCTCCATTCCCTAAAACGAGTCAGAGAACTACTACCCATTAACACTCGCGTAAGTCTAGTAAACTCACTTATAATGCCTCATTTCGACTATTGTGATTTCCTGCTTACGGACTTAAAGGTCAAGCAACAACGCAAATTACAAATAGCACAAAATGCATGCATCCGCTTCATATTCGATCTTAGAAGATACGATCATGTATCTGAGTTTTATGGTCAAACAAACATTCTCTCAATCGAAAAAAGGAGAAATTTTCATAGCCTTCTTCTTCTCCATAAAATTTTGAATAATTGCTATCAAACGCAATTATTGCAAAACTTTAAAATGCTGACGCTTGAACGATCACGTTCCTCGCGATTACTATGCATACCGCGGCACAATACGGTATCCTATAGTAAGTCATTTACTGTAACTGTAATTAGAATATGGAACTCACTACCCACATATCTCAAACAAATTAGCGATTTCAGGAAATTTAAAACTCGACTCAGTGATTGGATTAAATGAAATAATTATAGATAACACAAACTCCTATTTCCACTTTCACACCTTAATTAAACACCATGTTCGCGATTACCACTGATCAAATTCGGTTACATTCCAAGACGTCAAGCTGTTCTTCTGCACTTTTCTCCTCTTTGCTCTATCGCTGAAATCCCTAACGCCAAGCATGTTACATGTACTATATAATAAGTTTTTAACGCATTTTCAGTCTTTGTATTGTATGATCTTTCTTGGTATGTAGTATTTTTTCTTGTACATCCGCCTGCTTTCTGTTTCCGTTTCTTCTTCTGTTACAGATTATCTTCTAGTCGTCAGCCATTTTCGGTGTCATCTAGAAAACATTTATGTATGCGAAAAACTTTGTAATAATATTATCATCGTTCCCCCTTCCCACTCTCCTTAATCTCATAATCAACTCTAACTCCCTCTCTCTTTCTCTCTCTGCTTCTCTTTTGCCTTTACCCTTTAACTCCCTCTAACGCACTCTACTTTCCTTTTGTCATTTACCCTTTTCCTTTAATCTTTCCATTTTTTCACACTGATTTTTTCTTGGGTTACGGCCCTAAGCCGCCATCCTGATTGAGGTTTTCCTGGGTTTACTCAATCGCTTAAGGCGTATGCCGGGATGGTCCCTAGTCTTGCATCCCAGATTTACATGTAAAATCTGCCCTCCTTTCTTCTTGACATTTGTCAACAATTGAGGCATTCGGGTGTAGGTAATAATTTCTGACATTTTGTGAAAGTAAAATTATTAACATTCCACATCCTTCTTGAAAGTGAGAAACATGGGCTCTCATGGGCATGTTAGTTTTAGAGTCCTAAAAATACCAACGAAAATATATTCATATTTTGTTTCATTAGTTGTGTGCAGTACATTTCTATTGTGTAATACGATCATTGCACTTTCGTAATTAACGTGAAATGTCAGCTATCATTGTTTCCACCCGAACTCCTCAATTGTACTTATTGTAAATGTAAATATTTTAGTGGTTAGGCGGAAGAGCAGGCCTTATGGCCTGAGCCTCGCCAGAAATAAAGACATTTTATTATTATTATTATTATTATTATTATTATTATTATATTGTTTTTTAATTATCTAATCAGATAATCTAAATTTTGTGAATTGTCCTGATGACTTTTTGTCTTTGTTTCGCCAGATAAATCTGGATTATAAATTTTAATAAACGAGATCACTTTCAAATTAAATCCCCCAGCGTGAATGTCAGTGGTTTGAAACTAAACCAGTTTTAAAACCATCCATATTTAATACATCGACGGTTTTGGGTGGTTGTTTTATTAACATGGATGTTTTAATTTTGCGCATCGATGTTTATAGAAGCATTGACATTTTGTTGGCGATGTCGCATTCCTAATTACTAACAGGTAAATGAAGGCGAGTTAGCTGCATTGTAATTTCGGACAATCGCTAGCAATAACAAGTTCTGAAACTGCTTGCGATAGATATAAATAAAATCAAATGTTTAAAGTATCAGTTAAAATAACCGCAAAACGAACAGAGACCTCGATTACATTTTCGTTACCCTAATCAGCTAAACGCTCACGAGGTATTAACTAAACGGACACTTTCTGATGTATGGCATAGTTTTGACATGAGGTAGTCTTGATGAATATCGTCATGCTAATTAGCAAACCACGTAACTCCATATTCCGTCCTCTATTTTCTGTTTACTTCATGATAAAATATAATTGTAAAAAAAGAACGATATATAGAAGTAAATAACAAATCGAGCATCTTAAATAATTGAGTTTCCCAATATTTATATGTTCAATGGCAAAGGAAACTAAAATTCTGCTTCCCGTCTGTTTATTCTATGCAATGCAAAACTGTCCAATCTGGAGTTACGAGGTATTCTAATTAGCATGACGATATTACGTCTTTTCAACCTAGAATTGCGACCAAGCGCATTAAAATTCACACTCATCACAATGAAATTCAAGTCACATACACAGTGAACAAATACAACGAATAACGTTCAAATTTTTAATAAATCATAATAAATATGGTATTATTTAAATGACAAATTTGTCAACATTTATTGGTTTATTGAACCCTTAAAAACAAGAAGAAATTAAACTTATTCCTCGTCCTCCATCCCTTCTTTCTCTTCACATTTCTTCTCCTTATTTTCACTTTTTCCCATTCTCCTTTTCCTCTTTCTTCTCCTTCCCTTCTCCTTTTACTTATTTTTCTTTTTCTTTATCTTCTTTCCTACTTTTTTAACCTTTTTCCTTTCTTTATTATTATTATTATTATTATTATTATTATTCCATTTCGTCTTTTCAAATTGATTGGAACGTTCTCGTTTGAATGTCTAATCCCATTCTGAATCATTTTCAATTTCATTGTGCTAAGTCTCAATTTGAAAATGATTCTTCTTTATTTGCTTGTTTCAAGTCTCAATTGAAATGTGTTTGGTCTTTGATTTGGCGTTGAAAAGGTACAGCGTGCGCTGACAAGCAAATAACAATAAACGTTTGCTGAAAAACAAGGTATAAAAGGAACTTTTCAAAAGAGAATTGCCATCTCCCTCCCAAATCTAGAACGGTTGGCAACCCTGCTCTGGATCCCATTTTCTTCCTTTTCACGAGATTTCAGGTTTCCCCACCTTTCCAGCGGGGCTCGACATGAAAGAGCCGATGGAAATCGTTTTCCATGGCTCATTGCCTTCTCCAAGGGCATAAACGATATTTATTCCTTATTTTCTCTTTGGATTACATTTTAACCAGTTTTGTTTTTACCTCTTACGTAGAAGCAGAACGTGCTTTAGTTCCTGTTTCGTTTCGCACTGCAGTGTTGCCAAGTGGGATAATATCCCAAGTGTTTCAAGTCGTGTGTAGAAATTCGATGTATGAAGATCTATTACCCTTACAAGTAGAATTTGTGATTTGTAGATGACTCAGTTATGATTGCAGTTGTGATTGATTCAATGATTGGTTGACTGATTGACGTTTCAGGGCACATCAACTGCTACTGTCATTAGTTCCGTTAGTGTAGTGGACAGGGCTGGGCAGTATTTAAATATTTGTATTTGAAAAACTGAATTTTAGTGTTTTGGACATGTATTTTAGAAATGTATTTAAATACATCAAATAGGAGTATTTAAGAAAGAAATACTTTAAATACAGATGGAGAAGATAACGCTTCTTTTTGATTTTGCTAGTGGATGGACATCACTGAAAGAAAAATAAAAGCTTCTTTCAGCTGTTGAACTTAAATTATCTTCATTTTAAATGATAAATCTAAATAATTAAAAATGCCTCAATAAAAAAAGTGTTTATTCCTTATAAATAAATATAAAGTTATAAAGTGTTTATGTTCATCGGCGTCAGTTCAACAACTGTTTTCCTTTGCGGGTTTTATATATTTGCCAATTAAGTAGGAGTTTAATGTCCGAAGATTTCTTTGAAAAACTAGATTTTTAAAAGGCAATTTCGCTTATTTGAGTGTTTCATATTTTTGTGTCTTTTATATCTGGTGAAAGCAGGCCTGTAAGTGAAAGTGATTTATATTTGAATGTTTTTAGTTATGGTTCAGAAAAATATGACTGTCAAGTAATAAGTTATTGTAATTGACAATTACAATATATTTTTGCAACAAAAAAGTTATAATGCAAAATTATTGTATTTACTGTATTTTGAGTATTTAAAGTATTTTAAATACATACGTATTTAGCCATTCAAAACTTCATGTATTTTGAGTATGTATTTAAATACTTATTTTCAAAGTATTTTGGCGAAGTATTTAAATACCAAAGTTAAAATATTTTGCTCGTCCCTGGTAGTGGATGTGAAGTGCTGGTGTTCCTTCCCAAGAAGATGATGAGATGCAGCCCCTACCTAAACGTCAGCTTACCGGTTTTCCCAATCCAGGTATCTCCCACCAGTGGGGTACTGCCCCAGCCGGGACAAGCTCTGATCTCCCGACCTGTGTGATAGTGTAGTACGTGCAAATACAAGTGTGTGTGGGGAGATGATAGGGCAAGGAAGAGGAATCGTACATCCAATTCTCTATTCGCAGAACACCTGGTGGTCGGTTCCAATTTGAACGGCGGTCAAACGGGATATCGAAGGCTTTTGTGAATTATTTTCATGTTCGGATAACCAACCCTCGATAAGAAAGGAACAGAAAGAGTGTCAATTATATTAAAAGAAAGAGGATCAAATAAATCAACCATGAAAGCTCTTTTGAAGCAGTGAATGTCAAAACCATGGTCTTAGAATGGCCCTGATACCAGTTCTAAAGGAAGGTATGTTAGCCTCGGCCGAAAAAAATCAACTGTACTGATGATAGGGCGTTCGTAAAAAATATTAAGTGTGCATTCTAATACGATATTCACACAAATGCTACATGTCATTTACATTTTTGAAAAAACATGGCAATCCATAAATGCGTACTGGATGGGTTTACCTCAGAACCAAAATTGTCGCTGACTGCAGCGACACTAACTGAGTGTTCGTAGGGTTTAACCGACGTTGGCAAAGTTTCGACAGTAACTTGTCAGCTAGGTCTAATTCAGCAGCTTGTCTGGAAGGCAATTCTAGCGACCGGCTGCTCTGATCGGTAGTTTTCCAAGGTTTCTCCGATCAACATCAGGCACGTTCCAAAGCAGTACCCTAAATAATGGGCCTCGGGCCGTGCGCAATCTTTCCTTCCTCTTCCTTGTCCCACCCTCCTCCCTTTCTTACCAACACTTACACGTACAGTCTCTACACTACTACATACGTAGCGCACAATATCGGCTGGAGAGGGTGTTCCCCGCTTCTGGGAGATACCTATTTAGGGAAACCCATAAGTCGATGTGTATGTCGGCGCCGAATCACGTCCTCCCAGTAGTAGAAGAAGGACTCAACCACCACCACCACCACCAGTGATAACATTCGCTACAATTACGGGACTAATGACCATAGCAGTTGATGCGCCCAGTAATACGAGAGAATCCACCAATCAATCACACGACTATTCTGGTCAGCATTGTTTTCCCTTAATTACGAACGTTGGATTTCGTGTCAGTGCGTAGGCTGAAAAGTGAGTTCATATCACTCGTGATATTGTTTGTCTGAATTGTCTGGGAACTAGGAGACTGAACCACCGACTCACCCCCAACACGGGCGAACTACATGAGAATTTTCTATTTAGCACCCTCTAAGTACCCAGCGTTGCAAGTAAATTCTTCCTCCCATATACAACACGAAGGAACACGATAACCGCGGTCTCAATGATGTTTAGCAATTACATGAAAACTTTCCATGGCTAAGCAAATTTGAGGTTTGATGAGGTCGAGAAGTGTCCAATATATACAGTAGTGCCAAGAAAAACCGCATCACCTCGCTCGCAGTTGTAATCTGCAATACAATTCTGAAAATACACCACTTGATGCGCAAACATCGAGGTAGTTATGAAGGTAATGGAATCAGAAACATCATATAATCTACATCAAATATATGATTTCCAATTTTTGAGAGCATATTCGATTAGGAAAATACAGAATGCCAATTTTCTTCAAGTGATGCGGTTTCTTTGAGCGTCACTGTACATCATCGTACGAACGTACGTACATACATACAAGAGATAATTTACAATAACTGCAACGCGTATGCAGGAAAAGCACTTCTCCTACCCCACGCCCTCCCTTTAAACAGTTCCTGGGTCCGAGCCAGTCCATTTCAATCGCTGATCTCACCATACCTGGCCATGACACAGGTAACAAAAATTGCGACGTGAATAAAATCACTATTATTGGGGAAATGATCAATAAGTCTGCCACTCGTTCAGGTGGGCCTGAAACCCGTGTGTGTTGAAAAAATCAACATTGATAAGACATTTTGTGTGATTATTTTCCTCCAAAGCCCCGCGGCCAATCTTGATCATTGAGCTCCCATTCCACTACGGGGCCCCGAGTTCGATTCCCGGTCGTGGCAAGACTATAGTGTGCGTTTTCCTTGCAATTTCCCAGTATATGTTGCTGTGTGACGATGAGACAATTCACCTCTCAGGAGAAGAAGATACGGCGTGGGGATGTCTACGTGCTAACCACTAACCCATGAACGCAAGGCAGGGGGTGGGTCTGACCCCTTTCACGGGCTGTCGCGCCAAGTATATATATATACATACAATTTTCTCCAAAATGTATGTGTGTGCGTTTAGTACTTTATTTGAACGGAAAAATAGAATTTTATTTAACAAACAAATACCGTGATAAAAAAATACGCAAAGACGAGTAAAGTGAGCAGAAAATGTGTGATAATGTGTACAGATAAGATAATATTTACACTGTAGTAAAAAGGTACAGTTTTGTGTTTTATGTGGAAAAAAATCAAAATTTTACTCCATATTTACGACGTCATAAACATTGGAGTTATGTTTTCATTGTACCCCTTGCGTTTGAAACCTGTTTTCATTGTTATGGTTTCTTATATGACAATTTCTTTAACTTGAAAACAAACGAGACATTCATAAACGACATATCTGTCACTTTTATCGTCTTTCTGAGTAGACGAAATTGAAATTATCATTTAGAAAAAAGTATTTATTTTTTAATTTCCCACTAAAACTTAAAATTACTCTATTGACATACTGTGCTGCGTTAGTTTTCATTACAACTCTTTGTCTATACTAGTGGCACGAAATCTATCTAGATATAAGAAGAGATCTGTGATTTCAACTCGTTGTTCATTTTCAATTTCAACCCGTTGTATTTTTTATCTCTTATCTCATAGCTTGTCATCGTTTCGCTTTGTTGGGTGACGCAGTGAACTGAGTTTGTTTTGTGGCGTTTTTATCGTCGAAATTCCTGTTTTTGATCAACCGTTACTCGCTTTTTTCGCATACTCCGCGGTTTTCGTTATGCAACCGACGTGCAAACTACGCAGTTTCTACTATGGGCTGGTGAAAAAATGGCAACTGTAGAATATAATAATGGAAAACGCAAATACACTGTTCTTGCAAGACATGAAATCAAAAGTTGTAACACTATTCTGTGAAAATAGAAAGTTTGGAAAAAACAGTGAGCAGGCGGACTTCCCCACGAACTCCATCTGTAGATAGTGTAGACTTTTCTAAGGTCTCCTTTAGGCCTACGTAGAACAACTCACATACACAGCAATGCAATGCACACAGCAAAACACGCACTACATTTACGGGACTAATGACCTTAGTTGACACGCCAGAAATCACTAACAATCAATCCTTTAAAGGGAATAGTATTGCGCATACCTGCACTTCTACTTCCACATTGACCCCATTTGCACCACAAGTCACCATGTGCAATTGCGAATATAAGTAAATACTCCTTACAGTCTAGGCCGTGTATTAGGCCGCACTAAATTCGCAATATGGCGGCTAAAAGGATTTCCTGTCGGAATAGCCAACTTATGAAACAATCATTCCGATCAACTCTCTCGCTTTTGTTTCCCTTGTTGTCATTCACTTCTCGCTCTTTCGAAGAGTTCACAGTACAATAATGTTTGTCTCGTTTTTCGTTAAAATTAAACAAGATGTTCATCTAGAAACGAATATTAACTCGGTGAAAATTTAAACTAAATAAGAGTTATCATTATCAGCAAGTGTGAGCGTGAGTGATGTTAAAGTGCGCCAAGAGCAAATGAAAAACATACATTTAAAAGTTATCTGTTGTCTTGTGCTAAAAGTTATCTGCTGACTTGTGTTAATAATGATTTTGAGGTGGTAGTGTTATCAATTTATTCATGATTTATCTGTCAATTAAGATTTACGTTGAAGAAAATAAATACCACAATTATTTAAGATTAATAATTTACATGTACATGGTAATCTTTGTGATTAATTGTTTATAACAGATAATTAATTGTTTCTAACAGTCTTGAGATATTTAATATTTATGCGATGCATCCATTTTATTTATCTGCTTAATTAAATTATCTTTCAAAAGTTTGTGATGCTTTAGAAAATAAGAAATTCATAATTAATATAAGTAGTCTTCAGTAAGTTACTTGTTCTAACCCATGACAGACTTATACCTATTTCTTCTCTATTAAAACGGGATGTGGTACATGTTCAGGGATAGTTATGGTAATAAATAGAACTTTTGATTTTTTTATTTATTGAAACAGGAATGTAGTACACTGACAATAAATGGCACAGCAAATAGTGTACAAAGTTGCACAATGATGTTGCACTCTTGTATTATCAGTTATTGCAACTACAATACCATGAACTACTCCCTGATTATGCAGTCATTTCGCAGAAAAACCTCTCATTAACTTGCTAATAATTCAAATCAGGATGATCATATTATACTCTAGTTTCCAGTGTACTCCAGTTTTACAAATGCATGCCAAATTATTCCCAAAAGGCATCCAGATAGTAAAAGATTAATATATTTATTACCCCACTTACACACACTCTTGTAGTGCTGATGGGGATTCTGAAAAAGCTCAAGGTAAGACAATGGTTATTTTCACTATTAAAACTAGTTTATTATGTCAAAGAAAATGTCGAAATGCATGTGGGATTTGAGGAGAGAAATATGGTGCCCACTTGCCCAAAACCAAGTTACAAGTAATGAAAATATTACCAACAAACGATTACAAACAGCTACAAAAAACTGAAACAATATTAATGTTCCAGAAAATAAATATAAGAAATTGCCATTCATAATGTAGCCATGTTTCATTAAAAAAAACTACAATATTTGGTGTGCTGGACTTTGTTTGGGTTCTTAATATAATTCCTTAGGAAGTACTCTCTTTTAAAAAATACTGTTTCACTCTCATTCACAAGGGCATAACTGTCTTCCTTACCACAAATAAAACCAATGCATTTTACTATACGCCTCAAGGAGGCTTGAGAGTCTTGAAAATTGAATGTATCATCACCCACAATCTCGGAAGAACAGGTTTCTTATAGAAATACTAAGACGTGCATAAAATATAAATCATGATAGTTCACATTAAATAATATAAAATACTGTGATCATTATATAGATGAATAAAATTCTATAATAACAAAGTAATTAAAATTCTTAAATGATTCTGCACCAAATTACAATGTATTTTATTGGAAATTCCATCCTTCACAAAATTGTCAATATAGAAGCTGGGTGAGTCCTAGAGGTCTTTTTAGGTGTGGTCAGAGCTTCTTGATTTTTATGTCTGTTCATAATTCATTCAATAGACTTCACACCCACCTGTAAACATACAGAAATTTGAATTACTATTATGCATAACTAATGATAATTAATAGTTATAGATAATAAATACACCAATAACTATTTTAGTTATGAAAATTATAATAAATAAAAATAAAAACGCGTAGAACTAAATTAATACATCTGACGAAATTACTAAATGCAGATTTATGAAAAATAGCAAACCGCAATATGCGAATCGCTAGCAGCAATAGCAAGCTAACAGAGCACAATCCACATGAATGGCTTGAATGTTGGCGGAATCTACGGAAGTAGTAATTTTTTCTTTGCAAACTTAAATTTTAAAAAATGTCCCTACCCCGTAAACGTAATATATGTAGGGTAATTGTGTGAAGGTTGGCAACGGCATGTGCCAACACAAAACGAAACGAAACTACCTTAAATCGAGTATGAATACATGTTCTCATCCGACTGTGCCATTTTTCAAAAGTTGTCATGTTAGCTGGTCTTTTTAGCTGGCCACGACTTTAGTATCGCATTTCTACATTTATATTTCGCAGCAGGCCTTGACGCACAGTTTAGATGGGCTCATGGAGGGGTCGCTATTCTCCCTTTCAATCCATGATTTTGTGTGAATATAAAATGTTTACAAATAACGAGTAGTGCTACAGAATGGCACAGACTTTCCCGTATTAGTTTTCTATTTCCTTGGGTCTTCGCTAGCTATTCGGAATCGCCACATAGTCTTTCCTGCCAGCTGCCATCTATCACCGCCAAAAGTACATTTTTTTGTCATTTTCTTAATTTTTCGGTTTCCTATTGGTAGAACGGAAATATTAAATTTAGAATATTAAAGAACATAAAAACCTAGTCACAAATGGCAATTTTCTTTTAAAAATTATGTGCCGTTTAAGAGAAAATGGCGTTTTAGCGCTACTAATAATGCGAAATTTGAAGCTCATTTTCACAGAAAATTTTTGAGTTTTCAAAATACATTATTTGAAGTTTTTGAAGCACGTACACTCACAAATATAATAATATTTACAATTACAGGTAATGTGCATATTAAAGATGTGAGAGATCTTTCAAAAAAATTGCATTTGTATAATTTTTTTAAAAACAAGAAATACCTCAATATAAACCTTACGTCATATCAACGAGTGCATTTAGCACTATCCGATCGAAAAGTTTGAAGAAATTTTCCTAGCCATTTATGAGAAAATGGCGTTTGAGCGTTTCTGAAAATGCGGAAATTTGAGCTACTTTTCACAGAAAACGGTTGTGTTTGGGACAAACTTTACTTGTATTAAGTTGGCTGTCCGGGTGACGCCGCGTCCATGGCAAAGGTGCACCTTTGCCATGGACGCGGCGTCACCCGGACAGCCAACTTAATATTGACTCCGGCCGCGGAAGCCTACGCTCTCAAACTTTACTTGACATTATTTAAAGCACATGTACTCCAAAAATCGCTCAAATAATGTAAATATTAACGACGTGAGAGACAAGTCAACAAATTACATTTTTGTAATTTTTGAAAAAACAAAAGAATAGAGCAATATGACGTTTTTGTCATTTCATAAAATACATTAGGCACTATACCTACCAAAAGTTTAAAGAAAAACTTGGAGCCGTTTTCGAGAAATTCTTGTTTTTGTAATTTTTTAAAATTGCACATATTGCACACAATATTGCGCGAAAACTACTAAAATTTTCAAAAAAAAGTACATGACCTTAAAGAAAGAACTAATTTTATTTAAAGAAAAATCTCTATCTTCAATTTTGTAGTTCCGGAAAGACGCCCGAAAAAATTTTAAACTTTTGCAATTTTTCAAAATTCAGAGTTATCCGTGAAAATCGGACCTATGCCCCCTCAATAAGCGTATTTTACCCTATTCTTACAAGAAATTTCAAGAAAAAATGTGGAGCCGTGAAAAGTCTGTCAATGTGTACCACAAACATACTGATGACTTTTCGCCTTGTATCCTCTTTAAGTCCTTTAGTCCGTAAGTGGTATTCGGTTGGTTAAGGAATGATAAAACATCGGAAACGTCTACAAAGTCACGAGAACATTCAGGCGCATTGATTCTACTAAAATAAATAGGAGGTAGAAATGGTATAAGTCAACTTATTTTCCTGTAAAATATTTTCTTACACAAACTAGTGATCTTTGGCAATACCTTAACGTATCACAAATTGTAAATATTATTATATCGTTGGATATAACACATATTACGTTTATTGTATTAAAACTGTGTTTATAAAAATACCATTTTACTCATCGACGAGGAGTAATCGCAGTACATCGAGCTTTACAGAAAAGTTTACAAAATTTTCTTTCCTAAATTAATTTGCCGGAGTTCCCAAAAAGATTTACTCTCACCAGTTGCAATTTCAAAACAGTTCCACTCCTGCCAGTGTTATAAGTGTCTAAGAGACAGATTTAATAGAAGGTATTTTAGTGCAAATTTGAGAGTTAATATAAATATATTATAATAAAGAGAATAATCTAATTATTATGAGCTGAACAAATGAAATGACATACTAATAAACTTCCCTGCTACTACAAAAATTGAGTTTCAACATTTGCAAAGCTGTAACCTAACCCAAAGGCGGGAGTAAACTCGTGCACAACACAGCAAACAACTTGCTAACGAAAAAGACAAAATTAAATTAATCATGATAACTTTACTTGCTTTAACTACTTTATTCTTACGATAACCAATGCAATTGCATTATTATTGTATATTGTAAAACTGAAAGACGCAAGACCATCTGACCGTTCTTTGAAGATCAGAACATTTAATTCCACGATACAATAACACTTATTGCAGTCTATTATTAAACAATAAAGACGCCAAAAATGCACATGGGTTCAATTCAGGTTTTCTTTATTCTTCATTACACGAATGCAGTTTTAATTCTGTGAACATATACATATGCTTACCTTTGTACGATTGGCAACGAAGACTCGTTGTTTTTTTTTAATAAGTTATTTACTATAAACAATAAATTTTACGTCGCACAACGAATGTGGATTTTACGTCTCGCAAAACCTCTCAAATGCTCTCGATTTTCTGGTTTTTCTGCGAGAAAGTTTCTTAGGTCGCATGCAAATGAAGTCGTGAGGCGCATATTTACGTAGTGTTTATGCGCGAGTGACCGGCTTCGGTTGCGTTATCTTCAAAGTGTGAGACAAGTGAACTCATTCTGAGAGTAAGGCGTAAGATTACTACGTAATGGGCGCCGTTAAGACGCGAAGAAAACACAGTAAAAACTAATAATAATAATAATAATAATAATTATTATTATTATTATTGTTATTATTATTATTATTATTTTCCATTACATCACGACTAAAGATGTTATAAGTCGGCTGAATATAAAATCTACTCCAGGTTGCAACCAGCTACCTAAGGAGCAGATCCGGTGACTGTCAGTGCCTCTACAATACTTTGCGCAAAGTGTGGGCTGTTCCAAATAAAGCAATTTCTTGCACTTCCCAGTCTTTTGAATTACCAGGGAGTTTAGACAAGTTCTTACTCACATTTTGCGGAACAAATCCCAGAGCTCCGATAACTATCGGCACCACCTGTGCTTTTACGCCCCACATTCGGCTGATCTCGATTTCCAAACTCTTGTATTTAAGACGTTTCTCTGCCTCTTGGGTAATGACATTTTGATCGCAAGGTACAGCAACATCGACAAGTAAACACGATTTTTTCGTCAAATCCCGGATAACTATATCCGGTTTGTTTGCCGCTATCGTGCGATCTGTTTGAATTTGTTGGTCGTACAATATCGTACACAATCCAACAGACGTCACCGGTTTTGGTGAGTGTTCGTACCACTTGGGGCTTGTGTTCGGAACTTCGAGGGCGGTACAGATCTGCCAGTGGAGGTAGCTACACACCCTGTCATGTCTTTTCAGGTATTCGGTCTTTGCTAGGATTGGACAAGCTGAGACAATATGATCAATGGTTTCTACTTGCTCCTGGCAAATGCGGCATTTATCATCTTGGGAAATTTTGAGAACCGCTTTATCATAATGTCGTGTTATTATTATTTTTATTATTATTGTTATTATTATTATTATTTTTCCATTACATCACGACTAAAGATCTTATGAGTCGGCTGAATATAAAATCTACTCCAGGTTGCAACCAGCTACCTAAGGAGCAGATCCGGCGACTGTCAGTGCCTCCACAATACTTTGCGCAAAGTGTGGGCTGTTCCAAATAAAGCAATTTCTTGCACTTCCCAGTCTTTTGAATTACCAGGGAGTTTAGACAAGTTCTTACTCACATTTTGCGGAACAAATCCCAGAGCTCCGATAACTATCGGCACGACCTGTGCTTTTACGCCCCACATTCGGCTGATCTCGATTTCCAAACTCTTGTATTTAAGACGTTTCTCTGCCTCCTTGGTAACGACGTTTTGATCGCAAGGTACAGCAACATCGATAAGTAAACACGATTTTTTCGTCAAATCCCGGATAACTATATCCGGTTTGTTTGCCGCTATCGTGCGATCAGTTTGAATTTGTTGGTCGTACAATATCGTACACAATCCAACAGACGTCACCGGTTTTAGTGAGTGTTCGTACCACTTGGGGCATGTGTTTGGAACTTCGAGGGCGGTACAGATGTGCCAGTGGAGGTAGCTACACACCCTGTCATGTCTTTTCAGGTATTCGGTCTTTGCTAGGATTGGACAAGCTGAGACAATATGATCAATGGTTTCTACTTGCTCCAGGCAAATGCGGCATTTATCATCTTGGGAAATTTTGAGAACCGCTTTATCATAATGTCGTGTTATTTTTATTATTATTATTATTATTATTATTATTATTATTATTATTTTTCCATTACATCACGACTAAAGATCTTATGAGTCGGCTGAATATAAGATCTACTCCAGGTTGCAACCAGCTACCTAAGGAGCAGATCCGGTGACTATCAGTGCCTCTACAATACTTTACGCAAAATGTGGGCTGTTCGAAATAAAGCAATTTCTTGCACTTCCCAGTCTTTTGAATTACCAGGGAGTTTAGACAAGTTCTTACTCAAATTTTGCGGAACAAATCCCAGAGCTCCGATAACTATCGGGACGACCTGTGCTTTTACGCCCCACATTCGGCTGATCTCGATTTCCAAACTCTTGTATTTAAGACGTTTCTCTGCCTCTTGGGTAACGACATTTTGATCGCAAGGTACAGCAACATCGACAAGTAAACACGATTTTTTCGTCAAATCCCGGATAACTATATCCGGTTTGTTTGCCGCTATCGTGCGATCTGTTTGAATTTGTTGGTCGTACAATATCGTACACAATCCAACAGACGTCACCGGTTTTGGTGAGTGTTCGTACCACTTGGGGCTTGTGTTCGGAACTTCGAGGGCGGTACAGATCTGCCAGTGGAGGTAGCTACACACCCTGTCATGTCTTTTCAGGTATTCGGTCTTTGCTAGGATTGGACAAGCTGAGACAATATGATCAATGGTTTCTACTTGCTCCTGGCAAATGCGGCATTTATCATCTTGGGAAATTTTGAGAACCGCTTTATCATAATGTCGTGTTATTATTATTTTTATTATTATTGTTATTATTATTATTATTATTATTTTTCCATTACATCACGACTAAAGATCTTATGAGTCGGCTGAATATAAAATCTACTCCAGGTTGCAACCAGCTACCTAAGGAGCAGATCCGGTGACTATCAGTGCCTCTACAATACTTTACGCAAAATGTGGGCTGTTCCAAATAAAGCAATTTCTTGCACTTCCCAGTCTTTTGAATTACCTGGGAGTTTAGACAAGTTCTTACTCACATTTTGCGGAACAAATCCCAGAGCTCCGATAACTATCGGGACGACCTGTGCTTTTACGCCCCACATTCGGCTGATCTCGATTTCCAAACTCTTGTATTGAAGACGTTTCTCTGCCTCCTTGGTAACGACGTTTTGATCGCAAGGTACAGCAACATCCACAAGTAAACACGATTTGTTCTCCAAATCCCGGATGACTATATCCGGTTTATTTGTCGCTATCGTGAGATCTGTTTGAATGTGTTGGTCGTACAATATCGTACACAATCCAACAGACGTTACCGGTTTTAGTGAGTGTTCGTACCACTTGGGGCATGTGTTCTGCACTTCGAGGGCGGTACAGATCTGCCAGTGGAGGTAGCTACACACCCTGTCATGTCTTTTCAGGTATTCGGTCTTTGCTAGGATTGGACAAGCTGAGACAATATGATCAATGGTTTCCACTTGCTCCTGGCAAATGCGGCATTTATCATCTTGGGAAATTTTGAGAACCGCTTTATCATAATGTCGTGTTGTTGTTATTATTATTATTATTATTATTATTATTATTTCACTTCTCCCTCGCGGGGAAACATTTAACTGCCGTAGTTCCTTCGGCTAGGCTCACTCTTACGGCTCCGGCGAGCAAGTACGGGCAGTGTTGGTGGATTCAGCTAGTTTAATCAACCTCGTCTCCTAGGAGTTTTCTTACTAAATGGCACGTATCCAGAATTACAGATTTTTGCATTTTTATATTGCATCGATAACGTAATAGCAGATTATCCGAATAGAACTGGGGGTTTGGGGTTGCTATTTTGTTTGCAGTACATAAAAGTAAAATCTGTATTTCCTTTATCGATGCAAATACGTTTTCTGCAACTCTAGAGCAATAATTTATAGTTGTTTTTTCTTCAAATATTGCCAACCTCTAACCTCTCTTTGTTGATACTGCTGTTCATCATAAAATACCGAAGGGCACGAATAGAGATAATAGCCAAAATTATATACCAAAATTATATACCAAAATTATTACATACCAAAATTCACGAAGGGCACGAAGAGAGATAAAAGCCAAAATCTACAGCTGATTTGCCTTTGCATACAGTTTTTATTACACTGGAGCATTTTTTTATCAATTCTTGCAACAAATGCTCGTGTCATCTGTAATCATAATTCAACCTGTACATGGCTTAGGGTAGGGATCCCAGAATTTCAGAAAATGTGCACAGAATATACTTCTCCCCACAGCACGGTACGTAACGGTAAGTAGTTTTTAACTGTTTTTTACGTTAAATAAATAAATAAACTTGTCTACTAGACAATTAGTCAAAGAGAGCGCAGCAAAACAAGGTATTTTATGATGAACAGCAGCATCAACAAAGAGAGGTTAGAGGTTGGCAATATTTGTAGAAAAAACAACTATAAATTATTGCTTTAGAGTTGCAGAAACTTATTTGCATCGATAAAGGAAATACAGATTTAATTTTTATGTACTGCATAATGAAGTTACATTAAGCGACTAATTTTCCTACTATGTTATCGATGTTGATCATTACTTCCATTTGTGTAATTCACTTGACTGTTTTGTATATTGACAGCTCTGTTTCAAACAGCAACGACGCATAATTGTAGTTTCTGAGATTAGTTTGATAGTTTAATATCACTCTGAAAATGTCAGTTACATCAAGTTCTTTACTCTAAATAGTGAAAATTTATTTGTCCTGTGCTCACCGGCAAAGGATGGAATCCAACAGATTCACAGGAGGATTGTTCAATTTTATTATAAATTTAAAAATGGATAATACTTGGCTCAAAGAAACAGATAAAGACATATTAGAACTAAATATAACACCACAAGATATTCAAAACCGTTCACGCCTGAGAAACAAATTAGTCAAGTCAAAAGGTTTTCTAGAGAAACCTAAAAAGAAGACCGGGGTCACTTGGCCAGAAGAGAAAAAAGAAAAAAAAATATCGGTAGAGGTTGAAAGAATTTTGGAGGAAGAAGAAGAAGAAGAAGAAGAAGAAATTGGAAGTAAGGAAGAACCAGTTGAAATAAACGTGGTGCACAGTACCCTGTTCGAAGAAGAAGAAGAAGAAGAAGAAGAAGAAGAAGAAAAAGAAGAAGAAAACTATTTATGATAAAAGGTTTGGAATGAAATTCTAGAGCTCAACAAAACGTGAATTCCCAAATTCATAGAGAATTACACGTAGACTCAATTAAAAATCATACATTGAAAATATCTCGAAGGTTCTTCTCTTCACTTAACTTTTTCTCTTCTAACTAAAAAATTTAATTTAGGCCGTAATGTAGTTATCCTAGCAGAATCAAATCCAAATTTCCGCAAAAAAAATTTGCATCCACCTTAATTAATAGTAGTAATATCATTGATACCCAGAGATATAATTTAATTAAAATCAATTTCTTAATTTTAACTATCTTAAACTACAGTATTATATTAGTAAACTTCCGTAAGTATTAGTGAAGGTGTAAATGAGCAAACAATTAGTGAGGACGCCAAAATCGTATGATCAATAGTAAAAAAATTGTATTCAAGCACTTGAAAGGCGTTCTGACCGAACAAGAAATAAGAAAGAAAGAACAAAAAGTACGAAGATTGTTATTCTCCCCCACACGTCACATTCAATTTTTACTGTTCTTTCACGAAAATAATCAAACCAAATCAAGTCGATTGATGAGCGCGAACAGATTTTTCTCCTTCCCTAGCACAACCTCAGTGGCGGCAGTAGCGGAGCTAGGGGGGGGCAGGGGGGGGGCCAGGTGACACCATTCTAGGGGTGACACCAATTAAAATATTTTATAGTTAGAATTATATAATTTAAATTATTTACTTAAAATGTATATGTTAATCAAGACTAGCTGATTTGGCTCTATTGTCAATAGAAAATGGCATTGAATAAGCATAGATTTTAATGAAATTGTAAACAAGTTTTCTGCCCTAAAATCTCGTAAATAGGTTTTATAAATAACATACATTTGTTGATAAATATTTTAAAATGAAACATTACTTATTTAAAAATTATATTGCAATTGAATAGTTACTCCGATTAGAGATCTAACCCACAAAAGGAAAAGTTTTCAGGAAATAGAAAAAAGCTCTAATCAGTGTAAATTAAATGATTTCTGTAAAAACTTACAGACCATTTATATATTATGAACTGTGAATCACTCTGAAGTCAAATTTTAGTCAAGGCATTATCGGTCATAACGTACTGGCATCGATCAGACATATTGCTGCAGTTAGATCACTAGTCGCAAATAGGAAAACTTTACCTAAAGAATAACTTACTTTGGAATGGCCGGTACGCCCTCAGAATCGAAGAGGCTGTGTGTTACGTCCAATAGGTCACTATTCCACTGAAATCTCAATATTCGACTTTTTGTGGGTTAGATCTGTATTCGGGGTATCTATTCAATTATTCTTAATTACATAGAATTTTTAATACATTATAAATAACTATCATGTGCAAATATGTTTGTATTTTTAATAAAATAATGTACAACTATGCAGCAATAAATATTTTTATACTTAATTAATGGGGGGGGGTGACACCAGTAGCTTTGACCCAGGTATTGGTTTTGTGGTGAAATGTCGTTGGCAATTTAAAATTAAATGATCAGAGGCGTTGTCATTGCCAGCAATGTTATTTATTTCAACAAGAGCAGCTTTCGATGGCTTGGCCATCATCATCAGTTTTCTGCAGTCTGGAAGCCACAAAACGACTACTTTGCCCCAGGCGACACCAACTGAAGCAACGCCCTTACGATTGATAAGCGCGAACAGATTTTTCTCCTTCCCTAGCACAACCTCGGTGACGGAGTTCTGCCACGCTCCGGCGGCTGCTGAAAGAGGATTCGCTTACCGTTTCGCGCGCGCTCTTCCTCTTTCCGAACGAGTGCGCATGCACCGACGTCCTTCTCCCCCCCTCCCCTCCCTCCACCACCCCACTCCGCGGCGCGTCAACTACCGCCCGTGACGTCACAAGCCCGAGTCGCTGTTTGCGCGCGTCACAGCGGAAGGAGAGCGAAAGACAAGACGCGCAGCCCAACACGCAACTATACTGCGATTTTTGTAGGAAGAGCTCTCAAAATAACTCAAATCCCATCTTCGCGATGGAATATGTCACGGCATTTCGTACCATTCACAGTCGTTCCGCTAGATTTCGCACGATCGCGACCGTATGAAGCAGTGCTTGCGATCATGCGACTTCTACCGGCAAGACCGAGAAAAGACGCGAAATGCCGTGACATATTCCATCGCGAAGATGGGATTTGAGTTATCTTGAGAGCTCTTCCTACAAAAATCGCAGTATAGGGATGCGACATCGATGCCGATGTTTTCTGTTGATGTTTCTACAAAAATATTGATGTTTAACCCATCGACTACCGAGGTACGACCGAGGTACGTCCCGAGGTACCGAGGTACGACTACCGAGGTACGTCGTATTTTGCACACGTCGAATACCAAGAGGGGTAACGAAGTTATCCCAGGGATAATTCACTGTAGTTTTAATATTTTTACCGCAAATATAGTAATATTGTTTTGGTAACTCAGATTAAACATTATTTTGATATATTAATAAAATATTTAGTGATTTTAACAATATATTTTATATATAGGACTTCGTCCACAACGAAGAGGTCTCGAATGCCAAACCATGCCCTTTTAGAACACATTGTACTATTCGTATTGTCTCTCTCATTTGATACTCTTCTGAACTGATGTATACGTCATCATTCACGTTTTCTCGACTTCAGCACAAATAATATCGTCAACCTTATCTATAACCTATACATTTCTTCATCACGCTCACAAAACAATCCACACTTCACGATCTTCACATAAATCATGTGGTTGTGAATAATCATTAACTTTTCAAAACTTTGAAGACTGTAATTCTTTGACATGTTCACATACTAACGCACCAGTACTTCAATAAAACTTCATAGGAATGTCCAAAACATCATCTCCCATCTCCCGCTCATAACATAACCTCAAACCACGTTATTAAATCCCGAACGTACAATACCAACGGTATTGTACGTAGTAACCACAACTATAAATTTAAGCCGTGAAATGGCTGCAAGCCAAAAAAATAGGTTTTTCTAACAGGATGGTCTAGATAACTATGTAAAAAACAACTACACAAGATATCAGAAATGTAAGAAAAGTATAAGATGATAAAAAATAAAATATGCGTTGGAGTAACTGAGTTACCCCCCTCGGTAGCAGAAGGGTTAAACATCGATGTTTAAATTTATTAACTATATTATTGATTGTCTGCGATAGGTTTCTATTAAATAGGTTCCACTTATTATAGACAAACAGTTCATTTGAAATAAAATTAACAGTTCATAAACATAGTTTATGTCACAAAGTCCTATTGTGTCTAGGTGGTAAAATGATAGGTAGGGGAGAACCTTCCAGTAGACAGAATTCCACCACGATTTATTGGTTGAAAACAGGTCACCAAATTGGACATTGAAAAATGTCAGTATTGTTTATATTGAAACTACAAAATTTCCCCGAATAGTTTCTGAAACTTCAGATATAACATTATATAAAACTATGAATTCAATGTTAGAATGTAAAAATTTAACTAATGTATATGACAGTATTTTATATAGAATCAAACAATGTTTCCATTAGTTACTTTTTTCATTTCATCCCTTCGAAATCCCATTCTTCTCCTTCCACCCTTCCTTCCCCCCCGTCTCCCCCACCCTTCGCAACTTTCCTATCCCTCCATCCCTTAACGTTCAGTTTAGGAATTGAAGTTGACATATACAGGTCATAATAGAATGTACTCCACTAAATGTTGGAGTCCTAATTATAACATTTTATCAATGAAGACTGAATACGTTGATAAAATATTGTTTTAATGACGTGGATAGTTATTTACGTAATCCTATATATCAAACATGTTATTTATCAACATTATGCCTCTTAATCTGAATTCATCGTACTTATAACTTAATAAGGTAACTTCATAATCTGAATGCTTTCTGCTTATATAATTCACATATTTTTCTTCATGTTTTTTCATTCATTCAGTTTTAATTTTTGTGTTTTTGATTTAAAAATGTTTAGCTAAACATTATTTACTGATGATGGAGACATAATAGGGCTCTGAAACGTTGTGTATCTTCAAGACTCTTTGTGAAATAAACTATGTTTATGACTGTTAATTTTATTTCAAATGAACTGATTGTCTATAATTAAGTGGAACCTGATTTGATTTGATTTATTTGGTCAAAAAACAGTAAAAACTGTACGTGATGTATGGGAGAGAAGATTAATAGAAATGTTTAATAGAAATCGATGTTTAAACATTAATATATAGAAGCTGATGTAAATTTTACCACCAATTTTGTACTTTTGCAATGTCAGTTGTATGCGTTTTTTGAAAAATGCGGAGAGTTTTCTCAAAATGCGCAATTTTGTAAGATTCTAATGCTCTATCCCTGGAAAATGTACAGAAAGAAAGCGTGATGTTTTTGAGAAAAAAATTATGTTTAAAAATTGAATTATGTCATGCAAAATTGCGCGAAAATTTATATTTTTGAAAAATTTACAAATATTAAAAGATCTGTCTTTGAAGAACAATGTCAATCGTGAAAAAGTGCCTATTTTAAATATTGTAAAAAGATGCCGAAAAATGTTAAAGTGACATTTTTGTTCAATTTTCGAAAACTCAGAGAGTGTGCCATTTTTTAAGCTTTCTTTGCTCCATCCGAGAGAAAAAGTTTAATCAAACAATTTGGATACATTTTGAAGAAAATTTACAAAATGTTATTGAGGATGTAAACTGCCAAATGGATTGGAAATACGGCTAGTTAGATCGGAGAATATCAATTTCCTTGGTAATTTCCCTGATTTCATCACTTGAAAGGATGGAAATCATAAAATGAAGCAAAAATATTCATCTCCCCTGGCGGCGCGTAAACTACTTTGGTCAAGGTTCCCGTAAGTGTAGTTGCTTGTTGATACTCCGTGAGTAGCAGTATTTCTCCCGCTGGTGTCGACCTAAACATCGGCATTCTGGGTTTTCCCCTCTTCAGGTATCTCCTTCAGCGGGAACCGTTCTAGCCGGTGCCGTCCTATTGGGAGAGAAAGAACGGTAGGAAACAAGTGGAGAGGTAGGAACAAAGAGAATGAATAGTAAAAGAAATGGTAGAAGACGAAAGAGAAGGAAAAAAGCTGGAGATAGAGAGGTACAAAAGATTCTTGGAAATGTGAGGGAGGGAGATATTGAAAGAAAGAGATGCGGCGAAGAGATGGAGAGAGAGAGAGAGAGAGAGAGAGAGAGAGAGAGAGAGAGAGAAAGAGCGAGGGCGAGCACCCGACACGTCTCCCGACATGTGTGATCGGGATGGGGGGTGTAGAGCCTGTGAGTGTCTGTGTAAGTCAGACGAACGAGCACGCGAATGGCCTTCGCAAAGGTTTGGGGCACGCGGCGATATCAAGCATCTAAAGCTAGCAGCGCCCAGAAACCAATCTCAACCAAACTATATCCAAAATTTTAGGCTAATTTAGGCTAATTAAATGCTCTATTCCCGAATTTTAGGCTCCTCTGGATTTCCGAAAATCGTGGGGCGCTGCTAGCTTTAGTCTAAAGCTAGCAGCGCCCACCCAGAATCTATCTCAAAATCAATTGTAAAATCTGAAACCCATCCCAAAATTTAAGAATAATTTTAGGCTCTTGGAAAAAAATTATCCCCGCCTTCAAATTCCAAAAATCAGGGCTGTACAAAACGAAACAAATAACATTGGTTCTTATGGGCGAATAAACATCAAAATCAAAAAACCTTGGGAAAAATCTGAAACCCCTCCCAAAAGTTAAGAATAATTTTAGGCTCTTGGAAAAAAATCAACCCCGCCTTCAAATTCTAAAAATCAGGGCTGTACAAAGCGAAACTATTAACGTTGGTTCTTACGGGTGAAATAACACCAAAATCAAAAAACCTTAGAAAAAATCTGAAACCCCTCCCAAAAGTTAAGAATAATTTTAGGCTCTTGGAAAAAAATCATTCCAGTCTTCATATTCCAAAATTCATGGCTGTACAAAGCGAAACTATTAACATTGGTTCTTACGGGTGAAATAACACCAAAATCAAAAAACCTTAGGAAAAATCTGAAACCCCTCTTAAAAGTTAAGAATAATTTTAGGCTCTTGGAAAAAAATCAACCCTGCCTTCAAATTCTAAAAATCAGGGCTGTACAGAGCGAAACAATTAACATTGGTTCTTACGGGTGAAATAACACCAAAATCAAAAAACCTTAGGAAAAATCTGAAACCCCTCCCAAAAGTTAAGAATAATTTTAGGCTCTTGGAAAAAAATCAACCCCGCCTTCAAATTCTAAAAATCAGGGCTGTACAAAGCGAAACTATTAACGTTGGTTCTTACGGGTGAAATAACACCAAAATCAAAAAACCTTAGGAAAAATCTGAAACCCCTCCCAAAAGTTAAGAATAATTTTAGGCTCTTGGAAAAAAATCATTCCAGTCTTCATATTCCAAAATTCATGGCTGTACAAAGCGAAACAATTAACATTGGTTCTTACGGGTGAAATAACACCAAAATCAAAAAACCTTAGGAAAAATCTGAAACCCCTCCCAAAAGTTAAGAATAATTTTAGGCTCTTGGAAAAAAATTAACCCCGCCTTCAAATTCCAAAATTCAGGGCTGTACAAAGCGAAACAATTAACATTGGTTCTTACGGGTGAAATAACACCAAAATCAAAAAACCTTAGGAAAAATCTGAAACCCCTCCCAAAAGTTAAGAATAATTTTAGGCTCTTTGAAAAAAATCAACCCCGCCTTCAAATTCTAAAAATCAGGGCTGTACAAAGCGAAACAATTAACATTGGTTCTTAGGGGTGAAATAACACCAAAATCAAAAAACCTTAGGAAAAATCTGAAACCCCTCCCAAAAGTTAAGAATAATTTTAGTCTCTTGGAAAAAAATCAACCCCGCCTTCAATTCTAAAAATCAGGGCTGTACAAAACGAAACATTTAACATTGGTTCTTACGGGTGAAATAACACCAAAATCAAAAAACCTTAGGAAATATCTGAAACCCCTCCCAAAAGTTAAGAATAATTTTAGGCTCTTGGAAAAAAATCATTCCAGTCTTCATATTCCAAAATTCAGGGCTGTACAAAGCGAAACAATTAACTTTGGTTCTTACGGGTGAAATAACACCAAAATCAAAAAACCTTAGGAAAAATCTGAAACCCCTCCCAAAAGTAAAGAATAATTTTAGGCTCTTGGAAAAAAATCAACCCCGCCTTCAAATTCTAAAAATCAGGGCTGTACAAAGCGAAACTATTAACGTTGGTTCTTACGGGTGAAATAACACCAAAATCAAAAAACCTTAGGAAAAATCTGAAACCCCTCCCAAAAGTTAAGAATAATTTTAGGCTCTTGGAAAAAAATCATTCCAGTCTTCATATTCCAAAATTCATGGCTGTACAAAGCGAAACAATTAACATTGGTTCTTACGGGTGAAATAACACCAAAATCAAAAAACCTTAGGAAAAATCTGAAACCCCTCCCAAAAGTTAAGAATAATTTTAGGCTCTTGGAAAAAAATCAACCCCGCCTTCAAATTCTAAAAATCAGGGCTGTACAATGCGAAACAATTAACATTGGTTCTTACGGGTGAAATAACACCAAAATCAAAAATCCTTAGGAAAAATCTGAAACCCCTCCCAAAAGTTAAGAATAATTTTAGGCTCTTGGAAAAAAATCAACCCCGCCTTCAAATTCTAAAAATCAGGGCTGTACAAAACGAAACATTTAACATTGGTTCTTACGGGTGAAATAACACCAAAATCAAAAAACCTTAGGAAAAATCTGAAACCCCTCCCAAAAGTTAAGAATAATTTTAGGCTCTTGGAAAAAAATCAACCCCGCCTTCAAATTCCAAAATTCAGGGCTGTACAAAGCGAAACAATTAACATTGGTTCTTACGGGCGAAATAACACCAAAATCAAAAACCATAGGAAAAATCTGAAACCCCCACCAAAAGTTAAGAATAATTTTAGAGTCTTGGAAAAAAATTATCCCCGCCTTCAAATTCCAAAATTCAGGGCTGTACAAAGCGAAACAATTAACATTGGTTCTTACGTGCGAATAAACACAACTCACTATGAAAGAACTCACTATGAAGAAAAAAATACATTTGAAGGAAAAATCTCCATCTGCAATTTTGTAGTTGGAGGAAGACGTTGAATAAAATTCAAAATTTTGCAATTTTCGAAAATTTGAGTTTACCGTGAACATCGTACCTATGTCACCATAATATATGCATTTTACTCTGTTCTTACAAGAAATTTAAAGAAAAATTTGGAGCAGTTTTTGAGAAAAGTTTAAAAACGTCCGGGGAGCTTCATGTAAAGTACCCCAAAATTGTATAGAATCTTTTTCCAAATCTCAAAGCTTTCACTCAAACCAGATCGTGCGGGGAATATCCATTTTGGAAGAAATCGTACTTACGGTTTAGGTGCTAGCAGTGTTGACGGACGGACGGGGACGGACGGATGGACGTTTTCCTTTCAGTTGGTTTTGGGAATCAAGGACCAACAAAAAACGGGTTCTGGCTACACCACGTGTTCAGGGATTTTTTTTCTTAATTTAGTAACTGGATTTATCCAGTTTTTCGTCATCACGACCAGACAACTAATTTTTTGCTGGCGAAAATTCGCCATTTTCCCCGCAGCATTATATAACTTTCCCTATACTACGTATATTACTCTGTATTTAAGTAGCGTTTATTGTCGACAGAACAATTTTTATACATGGTAGTAGTTTCCTTATTGCTTTTATCTTCGAAATTCTCTTTTACTGAAATGACCTGACACTAAGCACAGGTGTCACTGTCACGTCCTTGTTGTGCACTGATTACTATTTACACTATTTACATTTTAACTGCTCCATCACTGCACCATCTTCTTTGACAGGGTGTAGGGGCATCGAGGGGCTCCTGGTGGTGGCGCGGGAGTTTTTAGGTGCGGATTGGCCTACGCCAGACGATGCGCGCGGCCGAGGCGGCCCCCGCCGGGCACAGTTTTATTTATTTACACACACGGCGGTATTCGGCAGGGACCAGGACTGGACGGTGTGCTTGTAATAGCAGGCGCCACTACGTCGGTAAAGCTAGCACCCCCACTTTCTCAAAACTGAAAAATGCTTGCGCCATAATTTTGGGCTAATTTTGGGCTAATTTCAGCCCCCTTCTAAAAATTTTGGGCTACCTCCCAACACCTTGAAATTACGATTTCAAATTTTGGCCGGTAAAGCTAGCACCCCCACTTACTTAAAATTCAAATTTTTTGCACGGTCAAAACAAGTGAAGTTTGGGCTTCTGGGGGCCACTTTTCAAAATTTCGAAACACACCCCTAAATACGAAAACAAAAAATCAAAACCACTCCTAATTCTCAAATTTCAAAATTTCTCCCACCATAAGTTCGGGATATTTTTGGGCTCTTCAGTGACACCAGAAACATTATTTTGGTACCCTACAATCTCCGAAATTAAGGTTAAAAATTGTGGGTTGTTAATTGAACACCCACCCGTACTGAAAATTCGAAAATATTTGTGTGGTCGTAACGTGCGAAATTTTTGTTCCTTTTCAAAATTTCGAAACTCACCCCTACGTACGATAACAAATATTTAAAACCATCCCAATAGCAACTCAACTCAAAAAATCTTGGGCCATAATTTTGGGTTCTTTAGTGTCATAAAAAAACACCCCGAAATCAACTTAGCAAAAACGAGGATTGAGAAGCTAGAATCTCACTATCTCAAAACTAGGAAATCCGGAGAAACTTCACATATATTCTGGGAGAATTATACCGTACACGTGTATTTCCAACATTAAAAAAGAAAAAAATGTATTTGTTGAGAGTTTTACCATTTATTCGGACAGGATCAATATCAAGCCTTGAAATAATTACTTTAATTCATTCCTATGTAAATATCCAATATGGACTTATTAAATATTTCATACAAGAAAAATTCTCTCCAAAAAGCAGCGACGAATTAAAAGATAAAATAGTTATTTAACTATACATCTACAATTCTAAAATCACAATCAATAATAGAGAAATCCAAAAATGGGAAAAGAATAATGCCTAGTATAAAAGGCAAACTACATTTTTTCTCAATCTTTCATTCGTCCAAAAAAAAAAAAAAAAAAAAAGAAAACAAACTTAACTAACAAATGTAAATATGGAATTTACTAACAATTGAACACATACCAACAAATAAGATGCGATCTTGAAATAATTTGGACATTGCCATGTTTTTCATGAAAAAGAAAAGCAAAGTAAAAAAAACTGTCCGAAATACTTACCGATCTCAAATATTTGTTGGGTTTTTTTCATATTTCGCTTCAATCAATTCAATGTTCTACAAATAACATGCACATTATGGCAAAAAATCGCGACACGCATATCATATTGGGGTAGATGCATTCTTTTTGAAAAGAATTGAATATTAATCAAAACACCCTATTTTCCTGCAAAATTCAATATTTGTGTTGTTATAAAACCTAAACTACAAGGATTTCGTTCCGAGCAATTTAATGTCATATACAATACATAATAGGGAATACGGCTGTACTCTCTAATAATTTTGGACTACTCACTTTGTTTTAAAAAGATTGGAAAATTAGTGTAAAAACTATTATATAAATTTTGATCATATTTTGGTTTATCACTAAATAAACTCCAAAATACTGTACTAATTCAGAAGAGGAATTTATTTAGAATTGCTCATACATTGGCCATCAATATATCAACTTCAAATAATTTTGGACTAGATTCGTTCTTATTAAAAATGAAAGGAATATTAATCAAAACAGTCCCAACTTTTTTCCGATATTCAATATTTGTGTTACCTTAACTACAGGTATTTCGCGTTTGATAATGTCATTTTCAAATACATGATAAGGATTACGGCTGTACTCAGAAAAAATTTTAGGCTCCTCTCTTTTTTACCAAAAAATGGAAAATTCTCGTGAAAACTACAATATACTTCTTGACCACTTTCTCATTCCTCACAAAATAAACTCCAAAATACTTTACTAATTCAAAAAGAGAATTTATTTACATTTGCACATACAATTTGAATACATATATAATTTGCTAATCTCAAATAATTTCGGGCTAGAAACGTTCTTATTGAAAAATAAAGGAATAATAATCAATAGAATAACTTTGGTTTTTGCTATCCAATATTTGCGATCTTATAAAACCTGAACTACAAGGATTTCGTTCCTGGCAATAAAGTTCCATATACAACACATGATAGAGAATACGGCTATACTCATGAATCATTTTGAACTTCGCGGTTTCTTCTCCAAGAAAAGAAAAATTCGCGTGAGAACTACAATATACATTTCACCACGTTTCCACTTCTGAAAAAGTAAACCCCAAAATTCTGTACCAATTCAAATAAAGAACGTATTAACAATTGCACATAAATTAGCTAATAATATTCAAATCTCAAATAATTTTGGGCTATATTAGTTCGTATTAAAAAAGGGATATTAGTCAAAACCAGTCCATATTTTTTTTCGATATTCGACATTTCCGTTCTTATAAAACCGGAAGTACTAGAATATGGCTCATGGCATTGGCGTGTGACATACAATACATATTAAGGAATACGATTATACCCACAAATAATTTTGGGCTTCTCTTTCTTTTCCAAAAAGTGGAAAATTCTCGTGAGAAATACAGTATAACTTTTAAATAATTTTTCATTCCTCACAAAATTATTTCTGAAATACTTTAATAATTCAAATGAGGAACTGATTCACAATTGTTCATGCATTACCTACCAAGATGCCAATCTCAAATAATTTTGGGCTAGCACCGTTCTTATTGGAAAAATTTGGAATATTCATCAAAACACACCCAATTTTTTTCGATATTCAACATTTGCGTTCTTATAACACCTGAATTACAACGATTTGGCTCCTGGAAATTGAAGGCCATATACAACACATGATACGGAATACAGATATACTAACAAATGATTCTGGCTTCTCTCTTTCTTTTCCAAAAAAATGGAAAAATTCTCGTGAGAACTAGAATATACCTTTTTACTAATTTTTCATTCCTCACAAAAAATTGCTGAAATACTTTACTAATTCAAATGAGAAATTTCTTAGCAATTGCCCATTTATTACCTATTAATATGCTAACCTCAAATAATTTTGGGCTAGCACCGTTCTGACTGAAAAAAATAGAACATTAATCAAAACACACCCACTTTTTTCGATATTCAATATTTGAGTTCTTATAACACCTGAACTACAACGACTTAGTTTCCGAAAATTGAACGTCATATTCAACACAATATAGAGAATAGTATTATACCCACAAATAATTTTGGGCTTCTCTCTTTCCTTTCCAAAAAATGGGAAATTCTCGTGAGAACTACAACATGCCTTTCGTTTAATTTTTCATTTCTCACAAAATAATCTCTGAACTACTTCACCAATTCAAATGGGGAATTTATCAGCAATTGCTCATACATTACATATCAATATGCCAATCTCAAATAATTTTGGACTAGCACCGTTCTGACTGAAAAAAATAGAATATTAATCGAAACACACCCACTTTTTTTTCGATATTCAATATTTGAGTTCTTATAACACCTGAACTACAACGACTTAGCTTTTGAAAATTGAACTTCATATTCCACACATTATAGAGAATTCTATTAAAACCCACAAACAATTTTGGCCTTCTCTCTTCCCTATCCAAAAAATGGAAAATTCCCGTTAGGAATACAACATACCCTATTCACCAGTAAGAACCAATGTTAATTGTTTCCCTTTGTACAGCCCTGATTTTTGGAATTTTAAGGCGGGGATGATTTTTTTCAAAGAGCCTAAAATTATTCTTAACTTTTCGGAGGGGTTTCAGATTTTCCTAAGGTTTTTTGATTTTGGTGTTATTTCACCCGTAAGAACCAATGTTAGATGTTTCGCTTTGTACAGCCCTGATTTTTAGAATTTGAAGGCGGGGTTGATTTTTTTCCAAGAGCCTAAAATTATTCTTAACTTTGGGAGGGGTTTCAGATTTTTCCTAAGGTTTTTTGATTTCGGTGTTATTTCACCCGTAAGAACCAATGTTATTTGTACAGCCCTGATTTTTAGAATTTGAAGGCGGGGATGATTTTTTTCCAAGAGCCTAAAATTATTCTTAACTTTTGGGAGGGGTTTCAGATTTTTCCTAAGGTTTTTTGATTTTGGTGTTATTTCACCCGTAAGAACCAATGTTATTTGTACAGCCCTGATTTTTAGAATTTGAAGGCGGGGATGATTTTTTTCCAAGAGCCTAAAATTATTCTTAACTTTTGGGAGGGGTTTCAGATTTTTCCTACGGTTTTTTGATTTTGGTGTTATTTCACCCGTAAGAACCAATGTTAATTGTTTCGCTTTGTACAGCCCTGAATTTTGGAATTTGAAGGCGGGGTTGATTTTTTTCCAAGAGCCTAAAATTATTCTTAACTTTTGGGAGGGTTTTCAGATTTTTCCTAAGGTTTTTTGATTTTGATGTTTATTCGCCCTTAAGAACCAATGTTTTTATTTCGTTTTGTACAGCCCTGATTTTAGAATTTGAAGGCGGGGATAATTTTTTTCCAAGAGCCTAAAATTATTCTTAAATTTTGGGATGGGTTTCAGATTTTACAATTGATTTTGAGATAGATTCTGGGTGGGCGCTGCTAGCTTTAGTCTAAAGCTAGCAGCGCCCACGATTTTGGGAAATCCAGAGGAGCCTAAAATTCGGGAATAGAGCATTTAATTAGCCTAAAATTAGCCTAAAATTTTGGATATAGTTTGGTTGAGATTGGTTTCTGGGCGCTGCTAGCTTTAGATGGCTGCGATATCAGCTTAGCGAAGTCATTCGAGTCACAGGGAAGCGGGAAGCAGGGGTGAGAAAACTTCGTGCGAATGTGGCGAGTCGGGTGAAACACACCGGTTGGTATATCATAAAGAGACATTTATTAATTTTTACGAACTTTAAGTGGAAATTGACATGTAAACAAAAACTGCAGTTATAAAAGCATTGATCATTACCTAATACAAAATTGCATTTATGAAAACTTTCCTAAAAACATTTTAATATAATACAAAAGTTTTAAAAATCATTTGGAGAGCACAAGTTGATGTACATTTTGCGCTATGTAAGAGCCCGCTCAGACAAACTTTTTATACGTCTTCTTGCGCCCCGCCAGGACTGCCTTCTGTGCATCCCTGAGAAATCGGAGCGCGAGCTTCCCTCGGCCGCGGGCCCTGCGTGCCCTAGCGGAGCGCAAGCGCGCTCCGAGCACGTACGTGCTCCGTTTGACAGCCCTGAAGTAAGGGAAGTAATACAAGAGAAACGAAGATCGCGCGCGGTCCTAGGCCCGTTGTTTAGCGTACTGCTCAGGTGAAATCTGAAATCCTCTTGGTGCTGATCGGAGAAACCACGGAAAACTACCGACCTAGAGTCCCTAGATACAGAGAGTCGCGCAACCGCCGCCATTTAATATCTACTCATCCGACAATCCCGTCACACCAAACAGTAACTGAAGAGAAATTATAATAATTGATGACAGTATGATGATTTTCAAGAATATTAATATTGGTTTGGGGTAGATTCATGGTTCTCAACATACAGAATGCGACACAGTTTCCATTTTCTGACAACTGGACATAAAATGGCGGGATCAGTGGAGCAACGGAATACGTCACTCTGTATCTAGGGACTCTACCACCTACCAAATCAGCCGTCCGCTACAATTCTCCTCCAGACAGCGCCTGAATTCGACGTAGGTATATACTGCGATTTTTGTAACTTTGCCCGTGACAGGAATCAGCTGTTTCGCTGCCATCTAATCGGGAGCTTATATTTCGCTAGTGACGTCACTATTGAATTGAATTTTGAATTGAATTGAATTGCCTTATTTTACGTGGCGAGACTCAGGCCATGAGACTTGCTCTTCCGTCTGACCATGCAAATTTCGCTACGCTCATTTCACCAACTAGCGGAGAAAGAAGATATTCCATGGGCGATGAAACAGGCGATTTTGAATTTTGCTCAGAGGCGTTATTTAGGCTTGAGGAACTTTTACATGCAGTAAATCTACTAACATGGGACAGCCGGCTTTACTTCCCCTCCGAAGGAAGGCGTACGATGGAATTTTTCACCCCATGGCTTCGATCGGGTTTGAACTCACGAACTTGGGTATAACAGTCCGATAAAGGTTACAACATCGGCGCCACATAATGGTGACGTTCAAGCTCCCGATTGGATGAAACCGTCAACAGCAGACTCCTGTCAGGGGCAGACCTACGAAAATCGCAGTATAAAGCGGGCGACGAAAATCCGCAATGGGCGGCGGATGGTGTACGCGGTGGGCGGGGGAAGGCGGGGCGCGGGAGAAAGCGGTGTGGGAGAAAGCAAATGGACGCCCCTCTTCGCTTCGACAACGCACCATCACTGCATCGGAGGACTCTCGACGGCGGTGACGGATCCACGGATGCCCATGGGCTCAAGGCCAAAGGCCGAGAGCAGTGTTGTCAAGGTCGATGCCACGAGCAGTAGACCGGGAGAGATGGCTCAGTGCATCAACCTAATGTCACTGCAGTCCCTCTGACCGGGAGGTCCTTGGTTCGAGTCCCGACGGTGGCAGGATTTTCGACACTGGCTTGTCAACTAGGTCGAATCCGGTCGCTGAGTGGAGGCGGATTCTAGCGGCCGGCTGCTCTGATCGGTAGTTTTCCGTGGTTTCCCCGATCAACACCAGGCGAATTCCGGAGCAGTATCCTAACAAACGGGCCACAGACCGCGCGCGATCTTTCCTTCCTCTTCCTTGTTCCATCCTCTCCCCTTACACACACACTTACATTAATATGCACTACACTACCACACATGCCGAGAGACCGGTCGGGAGCTTACAGCTTGTCCCGGCTAGGGTGGTGCCCCGCTGGTGGGAGATACCTGGTTGAGGGGTAAACCCCGCTAGTCGACGGTAGGTCGGCGCCAGATCTCGCCATCCAGCGGGGAAAAGATCATCGCCACCTCCCGAGAAAAAAACACACACTACACTTACAGGACTAATGACCTAAATAGTTGACGCGCTCGGAAACGAATCAAACGAGCGGGAGTCCATGGCACGAGTGCCACGACGAAATTGCCCCTCCACGCAATTCATGACCCCGCCGCAAGAGACAACGCCATCGCTTTTGTAAAAAGGCGGTGGTTACTAATAGTTTCCTCTCCCGACGCTAGTGGCGCAGAGAAGCTCGTGCATGACACAGTGTCGCGAGGCGTGCCACTGCCACCAGTAGCAGACCTTGACACCATTGGCCTAGACTTTTCTTTCGTTACCTTCTTTATTTGACAAAATTTATTTCAATCTTTATTTATAAAAGAATTATGTAATTATTTAAACAATATTGTGTACTTCCATATTTACGCTATAAATATGCAATATAATAACAAATATGTGTATTATTTAACAAAAATCTTTGGTGCCTCCACCCCCCAAATGATCGGTTTGATCCGCCCCCGCTCGACACTGCTGACGTCTCTCTTTCTGTTTTCCTACATCTCTTTTTCTTGTCTTTTTCCTTTATTATTTCTCTCAATCATTCTACCTATTTCGTTCCACTTTTTTCTTGTGTCGCTTGTCTCTTTCCACCCTCCTACCTCCTTACCACCCTCCCTATTCAACTCTCTTTATGTTATTTCTGTCTCTTGTGTACTCTCTACTTTTCCCTCCCTACTTCCCCCTCTCTCTCTCTCACTCTCTCTTCATCTCTTCGGCGCATCTCTTTCTACCAATATCTCCCTCACACACATTTCCAGGTATCTTTTCTACCTCTCCATCTCCAGCTCTTTCCCTTTTCTTTCGCCTTCTACCATTTCTTGTACTTTTCATTCCCTTTCTTCCTACCTTTCCACTTGTTTTCCTACCGTTCTTTCTCTCAGTGTCACCATTTCTCTCCCGAACTCTCTAGGGAAACACAACCACTACACTTTCGGGAGTAACGACCTTAGCCGTTAACGCGCCTGAAAGCACTAATCAATCAATAAAGATGTAAATGGGCACCGGATCTTAAATCCCAGCGGTAGAGACCCATACCCACCTCTCCCACAAACCCTTGTGGCAATTCCACGACCTGTGATCTCAGTAGATGACAAAACCGGGATCATGATCACCCGTCTCGTGTTTCCAAAGAGCAAACAGCTACCCCGCGCGGCTTGAAGACCCGCCTTCTGATAACGGCGCTCTGTGCGCAGCTGGGCAAGGGGGAAATCGCCCCTTCCCCGTTGTCAGAGCTCGCGTGACGCAGGCCTTGGCTGGCGACAGGGAAGAGCAGGTACCTTCGACGACAATTGCGCATCGTGGCGCGCGCTGTTTTCCTCCTGGCGAGTTTTCCTCCTGCGGCGGGCGGCCATCCATTAGGACAGGCGATGGGTCTCGGAAGGGAGACATTATAATACGCATTCGATGGTAAGGCTTCTTGTTCTCCTTTTTCTATTTCTTATCTTGCTGCTTTTATCTTTTCCTTCTATTTTGTCTATCTATTTTGGCGTCTTTAATTTGTTTTCTTCTATCTTCCCTTTCACGTTTACATCCGCCTTCATCTTCTTCTCCTGTCGTTTCTTTTCTCTCTCTTCTTTTCTTTATCATTTCCCCTTGTATTCTTGTGCCGGTTCTTCTTTTACATTCATTTCCCTTTCAGTTATCTGCCCCGTTTCTCCAACTCCTCATTTCCTTCACCTTCTTTCCTCTTTTCTTTCACCTTCTTTCTTTCACATCCTCCTTTCCTTTGTCTCCACCTTTCTTTTACCTCATCCTTTCCTTCTTTCTTTCACCTCCTCCTTTCCTTCACCTCCTCCTTTTCTTCACCTCCTTTCTTTCACCTCCTTTCCTACACCTTCTCCTTTCTTTCATCTGTTCCTTTCCTTTATCTCTATCTTTTCTTTATCTTTACCTTTGCTTCGTTTTCTTTTCCTTGGGAAAGAGATGATGACGAGATCACACCTTTTTGAAACCGATACCGACATATAACATTAGGAGAGACGATGGGTCTTGGAAGGAAGACATTATAACACGCATTCGATGGCAAGGCTTCTTGTTCTCCTTTTTCTATTTCTTATCTTGCTGCTTTGTCTTTTCCTTCTATTTTGTCTATCTTTTTCCTTAGCTGATGTCTTTAATTTGTTCTCTTGTATCTTCTCTTTCATGTTTATATCCGCCTTCCCGTTTTCATCTGTTGTATATCTCCCTTTTTCTTTTTATTCTTTCCCCTTTTATTCGTGTACTTTCTTCTTTTACATTCATTTCCCTTTCAGTTATCTGCTCCTTTTCTTCACCTCCTCCTTCCCTTCACCTCCTCCTTTCTTTCACCTCCTCCTTTCTTTCACTTCCTTCTTTCTTTCAGCTCTTCCTTTCCTTCACCTCCTCCTTTCTTTCACCTCCTCCTTTCCTTCGCCTCCTCCTTTCCTTACCTCCTCTTTTCTTTCACCTCCTTCTTTCTTTCACCTCCTCCTTTCCTTCACCTCCTCTTTTCTTTCACCTCCTCTTTTCTTTCACCTCCTCTTTCCTTTCACCTCCTCTTTTCTTTCACCTCCTCCTTTCCTTCGCCTCCTTCTTTTCTTCACCTCCTTTCTTTCACCTTCTTTCCTTCACCTCCTTTTTTCTTTCATCTCCTTCTTTCTTTCATTTCTATATTTTCTTCATCTCCACTTTTGCTTCATTTTCTTTCCCTTCGGAAAGAGATGACTAGACCACACATTTTTAAAACCGATACCGACACCTAACACGGAAAAAGTGCTTTTTATGCCTGTCTGTCTACTACATACACATACACTAATGCCTAACACAATATTATTAAGCAAAACTGATATTGCTCCACTGTGGGAAACTTGAAAACGATGCGTCCCAGGTCCTCAAAATCCGGGTTTCGATCCTCCTGTCTTACTAATGTTCGTTACCCTGTAATCAACAAAATGAGACCTTTATAATCCTTCTGTTATATTTCTGGAGGTTTATCTGTTATCGATACCTCCATTCAGGGACGCCAAAAGAAAACAAGAGACCTGAGGCATGAGTTCCACAGGGGCCCGCTTTTTTCGAACAAAAATTACGTTCCTCCGTCATAAACAAACAGAATTCATATCTCCTGACAACAGAAATTACTTTCAGCGGCGAATTTGAATTAGAAGTAAAAACATTTTTTATATTTATTTTTAATGAAAAAATCGGGGCCCCAATTAAGACGAAGCCTGCGGCAATTTGCTTCAGCCCCCCCCCCCCCCGCCTTTCTAAGCCGCCCTCCGCTGCGGCTTTTTGAGGGAAGGGGTCGATGGAAATGAAAGCTAATGATCATCTGTGCAATTTGTTTGTTTAAAGTCGCATCGACAGCTGGGCCATTAGCGACTCATAAAAAATACGTTATAACAATAATTCATACATGATTAATTGAGGTTTACAGATTCAGTACAATGTACAGTAATTTACAATAATTGTTTACAGGATTGCAAAAATGGAAAGAGTAGTTCCAATAATACGTAATGAGATATGCTAACAAAAAAATGTGCCAAACAAAGTTAAAACACTTGATAAACTATTAGTTACATATCCGACATTAGTTACATACATTCGTATATCAACAAGCACTAAGAGGAAGGCAGAATGCCAAAGATATCCTACTACTGAGAAAGTGATATAGTGTGGGATAAACCACACTTCTTTGAAGTTTTGTTCAGATGAGGAACCATTTTGTGTTTTACAGATTCATTATAACATTTCGGTAGAACAGATTGTATACAGGATGATAACATGCACATGGAAAGAGAAGAAGTGAGTATCTTAAAGATGTTCGACATGATACTCACTTGTTCTCATTACATGTGCATGTTATCATCCTGTATACAATCTGTCCAACCCAAATGTTATAATGAATCTGTGCAATTTATATCTGTGCAATTTATTTTTGTTATAATGAATCCGTGCAATTTAATCGCGTGAGTCTGAGTCATTCAGTTTGCTACTAAAATGCTTAGCAATATTAGGGTAATTGCAACAAAAGATCATTCCCCATGGCGCGAACCGTTAAGTACCAAGAAGATGTAACCCTTGGAAGTTGGATCTGCGTATGCACATGCACTACATGCACTAAAACAATAATTTACAAAGTGCGGAATGTTCCTGTTGATTTAACTACTTGAATTCGTTACCATTAACAACTAAAATATTAAAGAAATTTATTTTACAATTTCGTGTTTTGAACGTTATTTCGAATTTAAATTCAAAGTTGTCCAGAACCATTAAACGATTTATTAATTTATAGGGACTTTTGGAACCAAAAAACGCTGGAAAGTTAAATGATCATTTATTGTTTTATTATCATTTTATTAATATCATTATTGTGAATATTTCTTGGAAATCTTGTGAAAATGTATAATACAAAGTATTTAGAAATGCAAACGATGTTTCCAATATTTGGTTTTTAAAAAATAATTTTATTAAATGATTCTCTTTTCTGGGACCTCCCGTACACTTGAACCAGTATGTGTTTTTAGAGACCATTTTGCGTGATGGTGCGTAAAGAATGCAACAATATACAAAGACTTACAGATCCCAACAATAAAAGGAGAAATCAATCACACCAGTGCAAAATACCTACAACGACTGCTTAACCATTCGAATATTCTAGCCATCAACTTACTAGGCAATAGTGACACTACCAGATGACTTCAACGACAACATCCTCTAGAGCAGGGGTCCTCAAACTTTTTAAACGGGGGGTCAGTTCACTGTCCCTCAGGCCGTCGGAGGGCCGGATTATATAGTGCGATTTTTCTAACTGCCTCTCAAGCCCCTTTGGCCGATCAAACGGCATTTCGCGTCTTTCTCGGTCCTGCCGCTAAATGTCGCAAGGTCGCCAGCACTGCTTGATACGGTCGCGATCATGCGATATCTAGCGGCATGACTGAGAAAGACTCGAGGTACCGTGACATATTCCATCGTGAAGACAGACCTTGAGAGGCAGAGTTCAGGCAGTGACAGGCCTACTGATAACATACAATCATAAAGCGAGCAGATCCCAAACTTCCTCAGATTGCGCTGGCGAAATGTACGGCGTGGTAAAGAGGATAACAGAAATCATCGATATTGCTTTATTAAAATCAATTTTTAAAAACCACCGATGTTTTGGCAAAACAATTTCGATGTGAAGAAAACATCGAAAGCAAAATATCGATGTTTCTGGTGGAAAACATCGTTGTTTTAAAACCATCGAATTTTTGGCCAGCCCTAGACACCCTAACACATAATAAAAAAATGTGCAGATTTTAAGAAAAAATTCTTTAAACCATAAAAACCCGGCGGGCCGTATAAATGTCCTCGGCGGGCCGTATAAATGTCCTCGGCGGGCCGCATGTGGCCCGCGGGCCGTAGTTTGAGAACCCCTGCTCTAGAGTCTAGACCTTGCATATCCACTGTAAATCGTTCATGTCAGAAATTTTGTTCCATTATTTCATCATTGTAAATATCCATTATTGTATATTTATCAACTATGTTTAATGCTGCTTGTTAATTATTAATAATGTAACATTACTGGAGTACGGTCAATGGACTTTACTCCTCTCAAGTACTAATTTACAAAAAATGTATGCAGTTTCGCCAAATGTTAGTGTACAAACAAATTGCAAAATAAAACATGTATTAAAAAAAATGCGTGAAGAGTGTTCGTGTTCAACAGTTGAAGGTGCGAAACGAGACCCCAGAGCGAACTTCCGCTTGCGTTTAGCTCGTTAGCCGCAAGGGGCGCAAGAGGGGCGTTATCTCGACCTTATCTCCCCGTCCCTTCCCTTCAGGAGATAACGACAAGCGATCGCAACGGCCGTGTTTTGTCACAGTGGTGTCTGGCACACATTGGACACGTTTCGACAGCGCGACCTTAGTGGTCAGCGGTCACTACGCTATGTTATTACAGGGAGTTTTGTGCAAGGCGAAGCGTTACGGCAGGCGACAGCATTATCGAGGTTCTGCGCATGCGCAGTTCGAGTTTCGCATCACTTTTGTGCATCACATGCGTAGAAGATGGATCAAAATATCGATGTTTTAAAACATCGATGTTTGAAATTAAAATATAAACATCAATAATATATTGCCCCCAAAACATTTATGTTATTATGTTATGTATATTCAACATCAATGTTTTCAAAACTTCTTTCATCAGCGTTCATGTGTATCCTCACCTGGAGAGAATCAAATTTAACAGATGCCGGAATTATTAATTTAAAATAGAAAATTAACTGACTAAAATGTAATAATAATGATAATAATAATAATAATAATAATAACAACAACAACAACGATTAACAACACAGCCTGAAGACGGACCGCTCAGGTTCATCTCATGCGATCATAACTTCCTCCGTTCGCCGTAGAAAGGTATTGGAAGATGGGGTGTGAAGAATCTTTCCAACAAACTATCCAACAAACAAATATTCAAAGAACTGAATATGACATCCATCTCTAAACACATAGCCCATCTCTCCAACAAATTCTACTCAAACATCAACTCTTTATCACACCCCATCCACTACAATCTCGCCTCAATTAACTATGCTACAATACGAATAAAATACCGATACCCTTTTAACGCCTTCCAAAACATATTCTCAAACAATTGTTATAACGCGACCAAGCGAAGAATGAAGGCTGCAATTGCGGCGCGTTGTGGAACTAACAGTGAAAACACGGGTCTGTACAGTCAGTTTAGCTAACAAAAGTCGCCAGGAGCGGGAAGCGAGTTCAGAGACTGCTCCTACAGAATCACCATGGCCTCCTACGTAGAGGTTGTGAATCAGCTGATAAAATATAACTTCAGAGACACATCATACAAGATTTGCACTGACTGTTTTATTTTTGTCCCTTTAAGTTGCTTTCTTTACTTTTCACCGTTCTAGTACAAGACTATTATAAAAATGTCTATTTATATTTAATTTTTAATACTTATTCATTAAATTTAAACATTTTGTATTCTCCTTCATTCATCTTTTTTTCCATAGGCTTTAGACGGTTTGTTAGATATGCAATAAAGTACCAAAACATTAACTTTACTGTCATAAGTATCTACAATATTCTTCATTATGGTGGTAGTTACTCCTTACATAAAAAAGAATTTTATTTGGTATATATTCTGAGAAACTATTTAAGTTAAATAAACGATTTATATGACTGTTACTGCTCATCGAAAGAATTAGTTTCAAAATTTTGAATAGTTTTGCGGAGAAAAGTATACTTTTATTTCTTCCAATATGAGGTGCAGACATGTCCAAATATAGTTAAAATGTTAATTGGAAGATTCTAGATTTGCAACGAAATAAATCGCGCTTTCGTTCTCAATAGTTTGGCACGGTACCATTTTAATTTTGAATCGAGTATTCTTTTATCTCCGTCTCTGTCGCTTCTGTTGTAAACACAGACGGTGGCGCGCCCCTGTAAACATCATTCTCAAGTTGGTCGAGCTATAATAGTAGATGCAGATTGTAGCTTCCTATCCCTTCCTGTAGTTACTGTTAGTATTTTAGATTAGAAATAAGAATAGTTGTATGCCATCCAATTTCCTGATGTGAAAAAGTGAATGTGAACTGAACAATGTATTTCCGATGAAAAATTGTAAAATATGTATTAAAACAGCCTACTACTTCCACTTGCGCTGACAGCCTCTCCGCTTGCAAAATACGTGGAAAAGCACAGGAAATTCCAATTGGGCTCAACTCTGAGGGGAGAAATGGTCTACCCGATGAAGGTAGTGCAAACAGTTCAAACACGTGACTTGCCATCTATTACTTCATATTTTAATGTATAAAAATTGTCATTGTGGGACTTTTCATTTCACAAACAAAACATCGAAAACGCAAAAACATCGAGATTTAAGTATCGATGTTAAAATCATTGGTTTTAATAAATCCATGGTTAAAAGATCGATGTTAAAATCATTTTCATAAAAATGTTTTAAACATCGACGGTTCGAAAACATCGATTTCGATGTCGCATCCTTTAGCTCGTTAACTATCTAGATGTCTTATAGACATAAAAATGCATGCAAATGTGATCACAGCCTGAAGTTCTGTAAGAGTATAGCGAATTTTAGTGAAATAGTTTCTTACGTAAGGATAAGGGTGACACACAAGAGAAGTATTAAAGAGTTTTCTAAGAAACGTTTTTGGTTCTGTTGTTTATCTATTGCAATTGCCTTTAAACTCGAAAGCAAATACCTTCAAACTATTTCAAAACTTCGTAAAAAAGTGTCAATAAATAACAAAACAAGACTTTGTCGCTGAAAAAATCCATGCTTTTCTATTACATTCACATATTTGCCAGGGATATGTTATCCACATTAATCTACAGATCCCGCATAATTTTTCGTTTCCAATTCCTATTTCCGTCCTCTTTCCCATCCTCAAGGCTGAGTGAAGGGCTCATCCTCATAAGGATCACTCATCCTCATAAGGATCACTCATCCTCGTAAGAATCACTCATCCTCATAAGGACCGCTCATCCTCATGAGAACCGCTCATCCTCATAAGGACTGCTCATCCTCGTAAGAATCACTCATCCTCATAAGGACCGCTCATCGTCATAAGGACCGCTCATCCACGTAAGGATCACTCATCCTCATAAGGACCGCTCATCCTCATAAGGACCGCTCATCCTCATGAGAACCGCTCATCCTCATAAGGACCGCTCATCCTCATGAGAACCGCTCATCCTCATAAGGACCGCTCATCCTCGTAAGAATCACTCATCCTCATAAGGACCGTTCATCCTCATAAGGACCGCTCATCCTCATGAGAACCGCTCATCCTCATGAGAACCGCTCATCCTCATAAGGACCGCTCATCCTCGTAAGAATAACTCATCCTCATAAGGACCACTCATCCTCATAAGGACCGCTCATCCTCGTAAGGACCTCTCATCCTCGTAAGGACCACTCATCCTCATATGGACCGCTCATCCTCATAAGGACCGCTCATCGTCATAAGGGCCGCTAATCCTCATAAGGACCGCTCATCCACGTAAAGCTCATCCCATTGATTCAGGACACCTTCGACAAGCGCCGGTAATCTGAACAAAAAGAGTATTTTATTTTTAATATTGTTTAGTTGACATTCGTACGTTGTTCAGTTTACAAGAAAACTTTGCAAATGTTTAATTACTTCATTTACTTAAATTTAATCTAGTTTAAAAGTGTATGTAACTAACATTGCGTCAAGAAACAAAAGCACCTCAGAACCAGGTTTCCATGTTTGAAAATTATTTCGAGGAAAAAGTGTTGGGGAAATCTGTTCTTAATTCTTATTTTGAATCCGGAATTTTTTCCGAGTCTGTAGTGAGTCGATTTTTAATTCCTGAAGTCAATTTAATTCGAAGTTTTAATTCCTGAAGTCAATATTGATTGATCCTTTATGGTCAAAATATATATTTATTCGTACCGTCTACGCATCCAAATAAAATAAGTATTTACATGCCCAACAGAAACCACTTTAACTTTTTCAGAATGCTATATTATAAAAAGTATATTCGCCAGAAAAGTCTCTCCACACTTTACTGGTGAGAGCGCTACAACAACAGAAATTATGTTGGTAGCAAGCTGCAGCTTGTAAATGACAAAATTATACAAGCAAACAGAAGACTACATAAACTATACCCGTTAATTAATAGAAAAAGCGCTCTCAAAACAGAATGTACATTAGTTCTTTACAAAGCAATAATTCTTCCCATTATAATGTATGCATGCCCGATATGGTACAACACTGCTGCATGTAATATAAAGAAAATACAAACCTTCCAAAACAAAATCCTTAGCTGCAACCCCCCCCCCTGGTTCATTAGAAACACTCAATTACACTCAGAATTAAAAACAGAAACTATCCACCAAACAATGCACCAACGAGCAAACTCTCACATTATTTTTTCACATATTTACATAATATACAAGCAACTGACTATTATAACCTTGGTTCATCAGCAACAACCTCCCGAATCAAAAACGGATTTCTGTATGACAAATATTTAATCCAGTTTGCTGACCCCCATAAATCTTTCAGAATTTGGACAATCAATACAAAAAAATATCTGAAAAATAATAAACAATAATGAGGAACCTGTTGGTCGTCGCTTAATTCTACTTGTATTAAAGAATGAATGTATTATATAAATGTTATCTCTTGTTCCATTGATGATTGAATTGTACTGCCTGTTAGTTATTTACTTTTGTAAATTTAGTGGTTTGAGTTGATTTAAATCAGACCTGCACAACGCCTGCTCCCGCGGGCATTCTGCACTTGCGAGCCGATCGTCTGCCCGTGGCAGCGCCGAAAGTGCAAGTAGTGGGGAGTAGTAAGCTTTGCGGGGAGGGGAGAAGTTTGACGTAGCACGACGCGGCGCGTAGATTGAATGCCTGGGCGTCTAATAATGATCCATGCTTCAAAATTAAATGCCCATTTGTTTAAATGGATTATGTCTAGTATTTCAAGATACCAGGGTCATAATTCACTGTTTACGTTTTGTGCACTATTGTATATCCACCTTTCTATCCACCACTGTATGTATTTTCATTTTCTAATTTTTTTAAAGGAAATAACATGCTCATTGCGACTCTTAAGCATTATTTTAAAGCGATAGCTTTAAAATATATGCTTATGTATAAGAAAAAAAATTATTTCATTCTAACACAAAATTGCAATTTAATAATTGATTGTTCACCAGGAATGTTATAATCTCCAAATCATAGAAAAATGAACCAAATCATGAGAGCAATCTCTCACATCAAGATTGACATAAAAATAGAATATGTGGCAATTCCAAGAAGGGTAGTGTTTAATAGCACATTTGTGACAATTTTCCCTATTATGAAACTGAATAAAAGAGATCAACGAGCAAACTTCTGTTACGATATGTTACGGACAATCATAAGACAATCATGGGTATTGGTTAAATAGAATGCAAAGGGCTTTATATTTTTATACGATCTCGTAAACGACTCTACATTCTTGTCAGAAATTAGAACAGAAAATAATCATGATTTTTTAAGAACAATATGTTTTTGCTTTGAGAGAACCGTCTTATTCAATTAAACATAGTTAATAAAAAATAGTTTATTGCTGTCATCATCAAACAAAGACAATTCAGTATCAAAACTTTGTGTTTAGCACAACACTAAATTTGTGATTACATCGTAGCAAAGCGAATTACATTATAAGCCCTACAAGCAATTATAGTACTTGGTGTCGAAATCTAATACGTATAATTCGTTGTAGTTTCATATTTCGCCCAGTCATATACCGAGAACAAACATTTGCAATAGAATACAAAAGACAATATTACTTGAACTGTAGATGACCGTCATGTTCTTGCCGATTGCTCTTTAAATTTACGCGCTATCTTTCGAATTGCGCATTCTGATTGGTGTTCCCCACTCCTAGATTGGGTCTCATCGCCACCCTTCATCGATTTTCTCATTTGCACCCGAGTTGCCCGCACGCAGCTCCTGAGGCCAGTGAAAGTGCAAAATGCTGTGCAGGTCTGATTTAAATGAAAACAATCTCTGTAAATCAATTACGCTGGCCTGCGGAAAATAAAAAAAGCTGCAGCTTGTAACAAAAGAAAACGTAAATTGCGTACACATCACAATCACAGCAAACGCTGGAAGTGTTGTGTCCTTCACTCTTCAAGTGATCTGGTTGCCACCAACATAAGTGCAATTTTTAATGGGAAGTCCCGATTTGTCTCGATGCGGAGAAACTTTCCTGGTGCCCTGTATCACTTCAACAATTTAAATAGCAGTGAGATGAAAAATAGAGTCATAAATAGAGACCGGATTTTTATGTAATGACATATTTTTTGTCTTTCTACTTACCGTTCTCAAAATTGTAATCTTGTCAAATCATAGCCCTCCTAACACAATATCGAATTTTTTCGTTACATATTTTTACATATTTAGTACTATATAACATATTTTACATATTTTGCTGTTTTCACAATACATTTTATTTTATTAATTTTCTTCTATTTAATTCCATTTTTTTTTATATTTTTTTTTTAAATATCAGCATTTTCCCTACATTATTGGGGAAATCTGGGTGTCCAAAGCATCACTAACACCGCATTTTGTGATCTATAACCTTAATTTCGGAGAAAATTTTGCGATCACTGACGTGTAACATATCGATGAAGACGCTACAGTGTATGTTTGCTGGTCGTAGATCTGGCCAGTTGGTGCGATCGCTCCTATTGCGATCCAGCTGCTAAACTACGGTCCTGGATTACAATAGATGAAGCTTTTACTACTGACGAGAAAGTTGTATGATGTCAAGTGAGCAGTTTTTATTAATTTAATTTCGTATAACGTAAATGTATTTTATTATTAGTGTATTTTAATATTACATATTATATTCGATTTTACACATTTATTACATATTCTTACTATTTTCATTACATATTTATGTACATATTTTGACGTTTTATACTACATATTTTTCTGGTCTCTAGTCATAACACTCCGACCCATTTCTCAATCCGGCACAAGACATCTGGAAATACCAATATACACGTGCGACACACACACATACACACACAAACTGCACTGATCCAGTACGCGAGTTTTGTTTCGGCAAACAAGTACAGAAAATGGATAAGCAAACTATATGTGGTACATGCTGTATAATGGGTGATGATGCAAAATGTTATACCTGTTAAGCTAGTGGGATTAAGGTAGCTGAGTAGAAAAATCGCCGATTTGACACAGCCAATGTGACTAGATTCGCTGGCGCATATTCAACTCGACGGCTAGGCTCCGACCTTCAGCCTCTGCAGTCAACACGAAACAGTGTAACGTAATAGAGACAATGTGTGTGTGTGAGATAGAGAGAGAGAGCCTGTGTGTGTGAGAGAGAGAGTGTGTGTGAGAGAGGTGTGTGTTAGAGAGTGTGTGTGAGAGAGAAATTGTGTGTGTATGAGAAAGGGAAAGAGAGTGTGTGTGTGTGAGAGAGGGAGAATGACTCTTACATGAGCACAGACAGATGTAGTAGTTCATGTGAGTACATTTGTGTGTAGCGAAGGGGAGAGGATAGGAGGAGGAAGAGGAAGAGGAAGGAAAGAAAGCGCACGGTCCATGGCCCGTTTGTTTGCACATTGCTACGGTATTGGTCGGAAACCACTCCTGCCGTTGAAATCGACCCTACTATCTAATTGGTATCGAGAATTTTGCCATAATGGCATTGTGAACCTGTTTCGTTTCAAGCAGTCACTTATTAACTAGGAATTTCCTTATTTCTTAAGGGTGAACTATGAATGGGCACTTAGTATTTTATCTTCGCTCATGATTTGTCTGCAACAATTTTATTTTTCTCGCATCAATTCCCTTCCCCCAGCGAATTTTAGTGTGTCATTGAAAACCACCATGCACAGAAAGCGTGCGGTCTGTAATTTCCTATGTTGACCATCAAAGCATGACGCTGTCCCAAAATAACGCTGAAGATAACGTTTACCCAGGGCCTCTCGACAGATAAGCGTCACTATTTGAATTTCGTGTGGTTTTGCACGTGAATGCCACGACTCTGTAAAGTGTAACCAAATTTCTTCAACAATTGGATAAGCTCAAAAGTCAAAAAACGTGTGAGATGTTCAAATCCGCCTTTATTAAGGAAAATGCTCTCTTCATTGCAGTGTTGCCTCGTAGATTTTCTTAAGAGGGGGAAATAATGTAATGCATATGGTGTAATGCATTACATATCACCATCCCTATGCATATGAGTAAACTACTTCAGGTCAAACTACAGGAGACAGCACCAGTTGAATCGACTTTTAGAAGTAATGGTTTCATTATGATTACGTCAAAGAATTACCAACGTAGGAACTTAATTTCATAAATTCCAATTGATTTGTCATATTGGACTGGTGATCTTTTTAAATCCTTTTGTAGCAACCAGGTAAGCTGCATCCACCCGTTACAGACCCCTTCCTGGAGCCAATGCAATTCACGCAAACGAGGAGTCATTCGACCTATCGACTGATTGATTAGTGATTCCGGGCGCGTCAACTTATAAGGTCATTAATCCCGTAAGTTTGGTGCATGTAAGTTTGGACAAGCTATGACATATGTGGTAGTGTGGTGCATGTAAGTGTGTGTAAGGGTTGGTGATATGACAAGCTATGACATATGTGGTAGTGCGGTGCATGTAAGTGTGTGTATAAGGGTTGGTGATATGACAAGCTATGACATATGTGGTAGTGTGGTGCATGTAAGTGTGTGTGTGTAAGGGTTGGTGATATGACAAGTTATGACATATGTGGTAGTGCGGTGCATGTAAGTGTGTGTATAAGGGTTGGTGATATGACAAGCTATGACATATGTGGTAGTGTGGTGCATGTAAGTGTGTGTGTAAGGGTTGGTGATAGGACAAGGAAAGGGAAGAAAAGATCGCGCACGGTGTGTGACTTGTTTGTTAGGGTAGTGCATCGGCATTCGCCTGGTGCTGATCGGAGAACGACCAATCCGAACAGCCGGCCGGTAGATTCTCTTTCAGACTGCGGCTGAAATCGACCTAGCTACGCAGCTAGCGTCGAAAATCCTGCTACGCCGAGATTCGAACCCTAGGGCCTTCCGGTCAGAGGCACTATAATGTCATAAGTTGGCGCCCTGACCACCTAAGCGGTAGGTGTCATTTGACGAATCTCGGTCTCGTGGAGGAGAACTAACTTTTATTTTATTTTATTTTTATTTCCATTTTGATCTGTCCACAATATTCCAAAAAATGTCTCTAAAAACGTGAGTTTTTGCGATTTTAGGCAACTATAACGATTGTGTAGTTGCGATAACCTAGAGAGATAGATAACCGTCGAGGAGCCGTATTTATACGCGCGGTTCGGGCCGAGGTTCGCGCGCTCGCGACTGATTGGGCCGCGTCACCGGTGATCGCGTGTGATTGGCTGGGCGCGTCGGCGGTGTTAATGGGCTGTTGCGCCACGTCAGCGGTACTGGTTGGCTGCCGAGATTTTGCGTAACGAAGTGCCGGGTACCATGCTTTATTTAACTTTTCACCTTCTTCTTTCCTGTTAAAATTATTTTTATGTTTGTAAATCTCGATGGCTTCCATTTGGAGTCTGCTATAGTAATGCATGGTGGTGGAGAGAATATCAGTAGCTTCAAAGCGTATGTCGTGGCCGCGTCCTGACAGCGCGTGATCGGCAACTGCTGATTTTTCTGTTTGTCCTAAACGGCAGTTCCTTTTGTGCTCTGTTATTCGTGTATTGAAACTTCTCCCCGTAGCGCCTATGTACACGGACCCGCAAGAACAAGGAATTCTATACACTCCGGCAAGAGACATGCGATCCTGGGGATCTTTCGCTGAGCGTAATATGTTGCGAAGTTGTTGGGTGGGTTTGAAAATTGCTCTGACCCCATGTCTAGTTAACAATCTCCCTATGCGATCTGTTACTTTCTTCACATAGGGCAGGAAAACTGTACCATGTGTTAAGTCTTGCGTACGGTAGCGATCAGCGGTCTTCCTCTTCGGGGGTAGGTGTAATTTCGACGCCGTAGTGCATCAGTCGACGACGTGCTGCCGGACAGAGTTCTTCGCCCCCGCCAGCATCACCACTGAAGATGCCTACCACAGTTGTAGGCGAAACGTCTGGAGTAGTCTCCGTTGGACCACGGCCTGCAAGCCCGGCAACTTCCCACAATGAAGAAACCGGCCGTGAAAGCCTACATTGTAAATCAATAGATCACTCGATCAATCGCTCTTGACAAGACAAATCAATTGCCACTATCCTTAGACGCTTCCCTCTAGGACATTCTGAAAGAATTTTAGAAAAACACGTGTTTTCATGTTATTGAGTTTTGTGTAAGCTGCTTGTAATAGAATCGTGTAAAATATATTAGTATGGAAACAAACGAGTAAAAGAAAGTTCTTTGATGTATGAAGGAAATGATGTATGTGAAAAAGTAATCGAGAAAAATTGTATGATTTCAGGAAATGTAATAAATAAGACGTTATAATGATAAAGAAGTAGGTATTAATTCATCGATACGAAAGGGAGTACCATGCAGCACCGTCAGTAAGATAAATGTAACAGATATTTATAATGCCAGATTTCATCAACGACGAGTTTATTAGCGAAACGCTGTGAATTACTGAACTCTCTTTCCGGCATTTATGAATCATCACAACTTATTATTCATCGGACTAGCGATAATTAAGACTAATGTTGCAATGTAACAAAAAATTGGACCCTTGATGGGAGCAAGATGTCTTACTAAAAAGATTTTTCCTAAAAAAAAGCATTTTCTGAAGTTTTGAAATTCGGACCGTTTGCATATCTGTTGGAAATGGGAGAAATGCAAATTTTATTACCTAATTTTTGCATTTGTTTTTGCACTAGAAGGAAGTTTAGTACATTCTATTAATTTAGCTGTATTCAATAATAATAATAATAATAATAATAATAATAATAATAATAAAATAATTAATAATGAAATTGTCTTTATTAGTGGCAAGGCATTTGGCCTGCTCTTCCGCCTAACCACGTTAAATATATACATTATTTCATAAAGTATGAAGAAGATCTAGAGGGGGCAAGATACTTTTACTTCTGGGAGAGAAAACTAGGGACCATCCCGGCATACGCCTTAAACAGTTGAGTAAACCCAGAAAATCTCAATCGGCTGAAGGCCGAGGACATCGACAAAAATAGTAAATCTAAATTTACTTAATACATTAATTACAAAAAATAATAAATTACAATATATATTAATCAGAAGAAAAATAATCAATGGTAATACAAAAATGGCAAAATTAAGTAACAAACTTATACAATAAGAATAAGTAGTGACACAGTAGCTACAACATTAAGGTAACATAATCAAACTGTTAATTATAAGAACGAAGATTAGAATATTTTCAATTTCTATATCAGTTACAATCAAATAAAATTTATTTTATAAGATGTCAAGCGAAAGAAAATTAAAGTTTGTAGATATTACAGACAAAAGAAATTTAATTTTAAGACAAATAAATAGTAGCATATAAGCATTACACAATTTATGATGATTAAAAATAACCGTCGGTTTCTTGGTAATGAGAGTTCAGTTAAGTTCAAAAACCATAGAATAGAAATTAAATTATAAATCGTGTTTTTGAAGAAGGCCTTCAATCAGAGAGCTGCATAGTTATTTATAGGGCCCGAATTTTAATGACATGTCATATATTTTTTCTGAACCTTCGGGTGACTTTTACAACAATTTATGCACGAATCCAGGTATTGTCGAATAGAAAAACGTATTTTCATTGTGCATATAAAGTCATATTTACATCTATTTTAGTAAAAGGTCATATTTTGGCCAAATATTGTCCAAAAATGCATAAATTTGTCATATTTTTAAAGACTGTTTTAGTAAAAGGTCATATTTTGGTCGAATTTTGCCCTAAATGCATATATTTGTCATATTTTTAAGGACACAAGAATAAAAAGCTTGAAAATGTGTCTCGCATGACAATGTATCAGGTGATATTGTCACAAATAAACTAAACAATTATACCACAAAGGATTTTTTGAAACGTATTTCTCCTAGTGCTACGATGAGCCTCTGATAGAAAGCAAACGTGCGTTTCTTTCTTTCCTCCTGCGCGTTCTGATAATGGAACGATTTAACAACAAATGGAAAGAAATGGTAACATATGGACGCAATGAACCAAAGCTGCACGGCAGTGACATCGCGGTCTTCAAATACGCTCCCGTAACGTCATTTGTTGTAAAAAGGAGCTTTTCCAGATACAAAAGTATCCTCAGCGTCAACCGTAAGTCTTTTAAGATGAAAAACGTGAAAATGCTCCTTGTGATCCAATGCAACTTTCCAAAAACTGAAGACTGAGAGGAAATTGGAAAACACACATTAAGCAAGAAGTATACAAGGAAGACAAGTAAAGCAAGACATTTTTTTGACGGGTTTTATTTTTCTGTTCTTGATTTGTTTGACAGACGCAAACATTTAAAAAGAATGCTAGGTAGTTCCAAAGACTGCAAAACGTAAGTAATACACTCACAAGCTGTTCTTGAGTGAATTTTGTATTTACGTTATACCTAAAAATTCAACAGGAATTTTTAAAAAATAAACGTATGTAAAGTCATATTTTATTTTTTAGGTCATATTTATATAGGTTTTAGATCATATTTGTATAGGTTTTAGGTCATAAAAGCTTGCATATTTCGCTGATTTTTAGGTCATTAAAATGCGGGCCCTAGTTATTTATGTACCAAGGGCATTTTAAGGGTACTTATGATCGAGCGGCATATTACACGAACTCGGTATTCTGTCTCTAAAATCCTGGATCTTTCATCTCTCAAATCAATTTTATACTTCCCATATTTCTTCTCCTGCTTATACATCTTTTCAACTTGGAAAAACAGCTAATCCTTTCCCACGAATCAAATCACGCTATTCAAAAGACCGTTTACATCCTCCATAGTTAACTTATTTCATGTAACTATTATTTATTGTAAAAATAATTATATGTATTTTGTACTATTTATAACCACAGTTTATTTCTAAGATCATTGTGTGTTCAAAATCATATACTTACTTACTTACTTACTTAAAATACCTATACTTATTAGTAACATGTTAGAGGTTACTTTAGAAGTTTCTCCTCAAATTGTACTATGTTAATGTAAAAATTCACACACTTGAAAGACAATTTTTTTTCGAACAAGTATAAATAAATATATTTAAAAAAAAAATGATCGAGCGGCAACTCAAAGCCCCAAGGTCTTTCGACCGACGGCTATTGTCGCCCGAGATTATAGAACCAGTTGATGCCCGCGATACTCAAAAGATTTTAATTTTTGCCTGATTTTGATGATTCAGCTTTACTTTTTTACTAATTCTGAACTTGACTTGGTTTGTCTTTTCATGTTTCCCTCCGATAATTTCCTTCCATAATTCCCTTCATAAGAGAATATGTAGCATCTTCCAACTGTTTCATATTTCCTTCGTATTCCTCTTCTCTTTTATAAATATATTAATAATTCATTAAAACAGTACGAAACCTTAAATAAAATCTATGTTTCTTTGCCGAACAATGAACAAATGGTCCTTATGTCAGCGGAGGATTAATATATAAGCAAGCCTAGCGTATACTTAGGGTCCCCAATGGATCGAGACCGTCAGTAATTTTGTTAACAACATTTGATGTTAGTTCGCTGAGCATACGTACTGATTATTTATTTACCAAAGACGTTATAAATGTTGTAGTGATCTCGAGCAACAAAGAGCCCAAAAGCCAAAGGTTTTTTTGTCGTTCGAAATCATTAAAACTCGTGGTACATACAAGATGATACATTTTACATAATTTTAATGATTCTGATTTACTTCTTTACTAATTAACTAGATGACAAATTTACTTCTTTTATCATTTCATATTTCCCTCTCATAATTCCCTTTCACAATTCCCTCTCATAATTCCCTTTCATAATTCCCTCCATAAGAGAACATGTAGGTAGCATCATTCAACTCTTTACGTATTTCTCTCGTAAGCACGATCCTTTCGGTAAGTTATGCTTAGTATAATCGAGTTCCGTATAGAAGGCAATAACAAGCAATAACGTATCAATAAAAAATGAAATTTTTAAGTTACATAGGTTACTGTTTATTTTAAAATTTATTTTAATTACATAACTTCGACAATTCAATATTATCAGGGGACCTCATACTTCGGTCATGATTAGGCGTTCTGAAAATATTAACCCTACCCTGAGTGTGCTACAAACTCTGGCTGCCATACAGTGGCGAGATATTTTCGGAGGTTGGCAGATGGCAGCGGACAAATATTGCGAAACGAGAAACTAGCCATACGCTACTCCTGCTCGTGTCAACACAGCACGAGTTTTCCTTATGCACCGAGCAGCGGGCAAGCTGCGACTTCTGCTCCAGGAAAAAGCCCTTTTCAACTCCTGCCCATCCATTTAACGCAGCTTCTACCACGGAGAGAAATTTCCCTGTTCCTCGACGAGACACAATTGATGTGATGTTTTCGGGCGCGTCTATGGTAAACATGTTATGGAAACTGCTATGGTAAAAATTATCCCTAGTAAAATCTGTAGTAAATCTTGTAGATCAAATTGAAGAATTCTTTCTGATTGTCAATATACAGTTGGTAACAGTCTTGTTTGTACAGTCCATAATTTTCTCGAAAAACATTAATTTTAAGTGGAAAATTAATACTAATGAAAAATATATTAGAAGATAATTGAATAATTCCAGTTAAATAAAATGTAACTTTGTACACCTAGATGAAATGACCTTCAATGTGAAATTTACCAATATATTTAGTCGCTCCGGAACTAGCCGCTAGAAAGGTTTCCAAGCAACAAAATGTGCTGGTGAACTTCACTTTAAAGGTCATTTCTTCTAGGTGTACAAAGTTACATTTTATTTAATTGGAATTATTCAATTATCTTCTAATATATTTTCCATTAGTATTAATTTTCCCCTTAAAATTAATGTTTTTAATTACGTTTACATAAATTTACCTCCGAGGCATCGTGGTGTCCGTTTATATATTTATATATTCGTTGTTAATTGAGAACACCTTTGGATGCAATACTGTGCCAAGTTCACAATGTTTCCTCGAATACTCTACTGTTGAAAATTGACAATGTAACACAACGGGACCACAGTTCCCTCACTAAGTTTTAGTAACCTGTGGATGTCACAAAACAAGTTACAAAACGTCGTATTATTGGTGGATAATAAATTTATTACGTTACATTGTATACGTTTTATTAATAACCGTTTGTGTGAATAATAATTCACCGTTTGTGTGAATGTTTTGTCCCAGGTGGTGGCTTTTGGAATACTACCACCTCCCTTTGTTCTGTGGTTGGAACCTGGTGCCCAACTACACGACGGATTGGAGTGTTTTCCCTTCCAGGAATCTCCTCCCAACGGAGCAGTGTCCCAGCTAAAAGGTCTCGACTTGTCTCTCGATATGTGTAGTAGTGCATATAAGTGTGGGGTGACGATAGGACAAGGAAGAGGAAGGAAAGATCGCGCGTCGTCCGTGGACCGTTTGTAAGGGTATTGCGTCCGCATTCGCCTGGTGTTGCTCATTGACGAAACCACGGAAAACCACCGACAGAGAAGCCGGCCTCTAGAATTCTTTTTCAGACAGTGACAGAACTCAAGTTGAACTATAGACTGTCCCTTGTAAATTGTTGAGTTTATTAAAGTTCCAAATGATTTTTAGACAGTCGTAATGATTAATGATAATTAATTTTAATGAATCTTGAAGATATGAATATTTTAATGAATTTTTAATGAATTTTTGAAGATAATAAATATATGTAATGATTACGTCTGTCTAAAAATCATTTGGAACTTTAATAAACTCAAAAAGTGACAGAACTCGTCCTGTTCTTCGATTTAAACACAGCTGCACTTCAAGGTCACGAGCTGGAAGGAGAGAGGAACACTGTCATCCAATCGGGCACTTCGTTACGATTTAAATTTTTGGTATTGGAGCTCCCGATTGGATAACAATGTTCCCCTCTCCTTCCAGCTCGTGTCCTTGAAGTGCAGCTGTGTTTAACCCGTAACTGGTGAGGTTATTCTTTTCTCACGTGAGTGGTGATGTAGGGAACTACACATACCCCCACACAAAAACCTGATTAAAAGTGTAAAAATAACAAAAAAATGTCTGTTTTGGTGATATGAACGAGACATTTTGTGCATTATCATTAGAATTAGTACAAAAATAATGAATCAAGAAGAACAGTTACATATCAAAATTTTAAAAAATGTTTTAATGTCAACACGAATCACTAAAAACGCACTCTTCCAAATATATTTTGTACCAATATACAGACTAACTGTAAAATTGTCTTTTGAGAATCAGAATCTGATTAAGGACGAACAATTAATCACATCTCATGACTATTACAACACAACCTCAATTTTAAGTCACTTTCCACCGTCCCTCATTCACTACAATTTCCGCATATACGCTCTCCACGCTTTCCCCCTCTTCACCAATGAATTCGTTCTCTTCCGCTTCTAAATTGACCCTCACCCATTCCCCAAATCCCGGGTCATCTCCCCTAATAATAACCCTCGAAGAATCCATAGTTTTGTGAAATATAATAAAAGGTCAACACAAGATCACTACCATTTACGTAATCGGTGAGGTGGGGATTGGTTACATCCCAGGCGTCAGAATAAATCAAATAGCAAGTGTCTGCTCACCTTCTACAATGTGAGCATCGCCGGGTTCGCAAAACAACCAACTATGTGAGAGGTACCCAGATGCATAGGTTCCTTCGCGCATCCGCTTCGGACAGGTACGGTATCTTTCAAAGGCTGGGGGTACTAACAGCCACCACATCACCAGTTACGGGTCAAATCGGAGTATAGCGATCTAGCTACTGGCGAAAATTCTCCACGGTCAGGACTCGAACTCTACGACTCCCCGGTCATTGTCAATCGACCATGAGAACTAAAGTTGAGCTATTTCATAATTTGCTTTCAAGAAGTCTCCTGAAATAAATCAGTTGAAGTATTGTATCATTTGTTTCAATAACTAGAGACTGGAAAAATATGTAGTATTAAACGTCAAAATATATACATAAATATGTAATGAAAACAGTAAGAATATGTAATAAATATGTAAAATCGGATTAAACATGTAATATTAAAATTCACTAATTAAAAAAAACATTTACATAGCAAGAAATTACATTCAGAAAAACTGCTCACTTTACATCATAAGACTTTCTCGTCAGTAGTAAAAGCGTAATCTATTGTAATCCAGGACCGTAGATTAGCAGCCAGACTAATCGCAATAGAAGCCATCGCACAAACTGGCGAGATCTACGACCAGCAAACATACACTGTAACATCTTCATCGAAGTTTTTTACACGTAGGCGATCGCAAATTTTTCTCGGGAATTTAAGTTACAGATCACAAAACGCGGTGTCAATGATAGTTTGGACACGTAATTTCCCCAATAACGTAGTTAAAATGCCGATTTTTTAAAAAAAAATACATCTTTTCATAAAAAATATGGAATTAAATTGAAAAAATAAGAAAATATATTATGAAAATAGCAAAATATGTAAAATATGTAATATAGTACTAAACATGTAAAAATATGTAACGAAAAAAAATCGAAAAAAACCGGTAGATCCTTTAAACAAAGGATCAAAGAACACAGACAAGCTCTCACACAAAAAACCACACATTCACACTTTGCCAACCATCTATTAGAACAAGGACACTCGTTCAATGCAGACACCGACGTCAAAATTTTAGAAATTGAAAACAGATACACACATAGACTTAAACTAGAAGCAATACACATTAATAATTTATTAAACAATCCCCAACACACTATTTTAAATGAACAGATTCCTTCTCTCTCCCCTCTTCTGAAACTGGCCGCTTCCAAAGCACATTAACCCCTCTGCCTGCCTCTTTTCCGCCACCCGCCGGGGCCTTTCCCGCAATGGCCATTTCCTAGAAAAAAACCCGCGTTCTCCCCTACCTCCATTGAACGTTTCCTTTAAATAGCGTACAATGCCTTCGCCCTTCGCTGTCTGTCTGGACTGAGGCCCACAGCCGCCCCTAGAGGTATGTCAGTTTGCTCACCTAAATTTATTAATTCATTTATTTATTTAGTTACATATTTATTCATTTCTATTTTCACCTCTTTTCAAAATGTACATTTGTATTCAAAATTATGTTTCCATCTACACATTTTATATTATACTTTTATTTCACTCCAGTTTATTATTTGTAATAGATTCCATTTATTTTATTTAATTTTCATTTGTCATTTTTAAAAAATCTATATAAAATTTTTTGTAATTTAGATATATTATTATTATTATTATTATTATTATTATTATTATTATTATCATTATTTTGTAGCACTGAAGATGGCCGCAATGCGGCCGAAAAAGCTTTATGCGAAAATAAACTATTACGATGAGGAGCCTACATCAAATATTGATTTCATTGATAGCATCGTAAATGCCACACCATTTCCTACTATTATGAAAAAAAAATCGATATTGTGTTAGGAGGGCTATGATTTGCCAAGATTACAATTTGGAGAACGGTAAGTAGAAAGACAAAAAGTATGTAATTACACAAAAATTCGGTCTCTATCAATAACATAGATTCTAGGGAACATTAAAAATCATGTTGTCTTCACGTCTCGTTATTGTTGAGCATCCCCAAACGCGCGAGTCACGCTACGCCAATGCGTGACCATCCAGCGGGGATGAATACCACCACCTCCCGCGTTGGGGAAAAAACTGCACTACACTTACGGGTCTAATGACCATAGCCCGAAAACGCGAAATAACCTATCAATCCAACTGAGGTATTGCACAATTCTAAGGGAATCAATCCACTCGTTCTCCTATGCCGGTTATACCTCGAGCAAGCGAAGGATGCGATTGCGGCGCGTCGTGTAACTAACAGTGTAAACACGGGTCTGTACAGTCAGTTTCACTAACAAAAGTCACCAGGAGCGTGAAGCAAGTTCAGAGACTGCTTCTTCGGAATCACCATGACCTCTTTCATACAAGTTGTGAGTCAGCTGAATAAATATAACTTCAGAGACACCTCGTGCAAGATTTGGACTGTTTTATTTTTGTCCCTTCAACCTTTTTTTTTTTTCCTTTTCACCATTCTAGCACAAGCCTGTAATAAAAAGTTAAATTTATATATAATGGAATGATTCTTGAGATTAGGTCATTGATATAAAAACTTTTCAATCTGCCAACGTTTCGGCCTTTATTCAGCCTTCATCAGGGCTACAAACAGACGGATTATTTACCATATAGATACACATTACGTACCAAGATTATTTCACAATTTGCCTGATACATACAATATAAAAAGATTGTGTTATTACATACCACATATTTACCGCATTTTCCCCATTTTCCGGTTCCACCACAATCCATCCCCCATCCTCTTCATTCACTTATCGCCTCTACCACACACATTCCTTCCGCCGCGCCATATTACACACACCACCCTCACACCTCATCCTTGCAAGTCTCCTCCCTCTTACATCATGTATGTACATCATGTATAACAGTCAAATTTGTGTTATATCCGGTCTATTTTGAACAACAACCAACCTATATACCCAATCATCCCTGTTCATACTTACATTAATTAACTCACTACATTTCCCCCCCTTTTTTCCCCCCATACATAATAATAATATATTATATATAATTATTTATACATATGTACAGTATACATTATTCTTATTATACCAATTATACATTGCAAAAAAAAGAAAGAAGAAACACAACCCAATTATAACAATTACAGTACAATTAATTATTACATTATTAAATATATTACATTTTTTCATGAACTTGTTGTGTCTGCACATACATTCATCTTACCGATACACACAATTACATACAATACCATTTAGTACACTCATATTAACACTGATATATAATTATACACATAAACATTTTTAAATACTTGTTCCCATACCATACAACATCTGGCCAAGAATGGTTATTGTAGTCCATTCTTTATCAGGTTGGCATATATTGCACTTAACCCATCCACATCTGTTCTATAATTGCATGTGTTCTCTGCTTTTTTTATATGTATCATTTCTTTCAGAAGCCTTTTTTTATAGTTATTTTCTGTGTCTATTATTTTGGCATTGGTGAAATTGAACCCATGTTTGTAGTCTATTGCATGTTTGGCTAAAGCACACTGCGAAGTACTGTTTTTTATGTCATTTCTATGTTGTCCTATTCTTTTCTTCAGTTTTTGAGAGGTTTGCCCTATATATACTGAGTTGCGTAGGGCAAACCTCTCAAAAACTGAAGAAAAGAATAGGACAACATAGAAATGACATAAAAAACAGTACTTCGCAGTGTGCTTTAGCCAAACATGCAATAGACTACAAACATGGGTTCAATTTCACCAATGCCAAAATAATAGACACAGAAAATAACTATAAAAAAAGGCTTCTGAAAGAAATGATACATATAAAAAAAGCAGAGAACACATGCAATTATAGAACAGATGTGGATGGGTTAAGTGCAATATATGCCAACCTGATAAAGAATGGACTACAATAACCATTCTTGGCCAGATGTTGTATGGTATGGGAACAAGTATTTAAAAATGTTTATGTGTATAATTATATATCAGTGTTAATATGAGTGTACTAAATGGTATTGTATGTAATTGTGTGTATCGGTAAGATGAATGTATGTGCAGACACAACAAGTTCATGAAAAAAATGTAATATATTTAATAATGTAATAATTAATTGTACTGTAATTGTTATAATTGGGTTGTGTTTCTTCTTTCTTTTTTGCAATGTATAATTGGTATAATAAGAATAATGTATACTGTACATATGTATAAATAATTATATATAATATATTATTATTATGTATGGGGGGAAAAAAGGGGGGGGAAATGTAGTGAGTTAATTAATGTAAGTATGAACAGGGATGATTGGGTATATAGGTTGGTTGTTGTTCAAAATAGACCGGATATAACACAAATTTGACTGTTATACATGATGTACATACATGATGTAAGAGGGAGGAGACTTGCAAGGATGAGGTGTGAGGGTGGTGTGTGTAATATGGCGCGGCGGAAGGAATGTGTGTGGTAGAGGCGATAAGTGAATGAAGAGGATGGGGGATGGATTGTGGTGGAACCGGAAAATGGGGAAAATGCGGTAAATATGTGGTATGTAATAACACAATCTTTTTATATTGTATGTATCAGGCAAATTGTGAAATAATCTTGGTACGTAATGTGTATCTATATGGTAAATAATCCGTCTGTTTGTAGCCCTGATGAAGGCTGAATAAAGGCCGAAACGTTGGCAGATTGAAAAGTTTTTATATCAATGACCTAATCTCAAGAATCATTCCATTATATAATTAATAGAGGTCAAGAAATCAAGCACGTTAAATTTATATTGAATTTTTAATACTTATTCATTGAATTTAAACATTTTGTATTCTTCTTCATTCATCTTTTTTTTCCATAGGCTTTAGACGGTTTGTTAGGTGTGCAATAAAGTACCAAGACATTAACTTTACTGTCATAAGTATCTGTAATATTCTTCATTATGGTGGTAGTTACTTCTTACATTAAAAATAATTTTATTTGGTATATATTCTAAGAAACTACTTAAGTTAAAATAAACGATTTATATGAATGTTACTATTCAACGAAAGGATTAGTTTCAAAATTTCGAATAGTTTTCCAGAGAAAAGTTCTCTTTATTTCTTCCAATATAAAGTGCAGACATGTCCAAATATAGTTAAAATATTAATTGGCAAGATTCTAGATTTGCAACGAAATAAATCGCGCTTTTTCGCAATAGTTTGGCACGGTCTCATTTTAATTTTCAATTAAGTATCCTTATAGCTCAGTCTATGTCATTTCGGCTGTAAATACGAACGTTTCTATATTGTGTCGTTTCTTTGTTTTGTGTCGAGTTTTTGTCCCTTAGTTTGTTTGTTCATTTGTCCATTATCTCTGGCTACTTCAATATCTGTGAAGGAAAAGTGTGCCACATTGGATTTCACTCTCATCGTTAGAATACGGTCAGAGTGTGTAAAGAATTATTTTATTTTGAAGGCCAATTAATTGCTAAAGATTGTGACGATAACAAGCAATGAAATCGTGAAAATGTAGAAATATTTTAAGTGCAAACTTCACTTATTATTTCCAGAGTAAATTCCTTATAACAAACATCAAAGAATATGGCTCATCGTAAGGTAACCATGTGGGCCAGTCTGAACCTGTTTACCGGTTTGTAATAAACAGGCTTACACAGTCATGTACCAAAGTACTACGTCGTTGCGTGTCCTTGATTGCATCACATGACTTGGCAAACATCTTCATTATTCTCCTTCCATTAGATCGGATTCAGCCACTGTATGGAGGAGAATTCTGGCGATCGGCTCTCCTAATCCGTAGTTTTCTGTGGTTTCTCCAATCAACACCAAGGAAAATTGGGAGCTGTACCCAAACGAACGGGCCACGGACCGCGCGCGATCTTTCCTTCCTCTTCCTTGTCCTATCCTCTCCTCTTACACACACACACTAACATGCACTACACTATCACACATGTCGGGAGGCCAGTTGAGAGCTTAGAGGCTTGTCCCCGCTGGGTGATGCCCCGCTAGTAGGAGATACCTGGTTGAGGGGAATACCTCGCTAGCCGACGGTAGGTCGTCACCGGATCTCACCATCCAATGAGGGAGGCTTCCCGCCGCCGGCTTCCGCGATAAAACATGCACTACATTTACGGAACTAATGATCTTAGCAGTTGACGCGCCTGGAATCATTAATCAATCAATCGAAGTTTACAACTAAGCCAAGGTTAATTTCTAATAGAAAACTCGTATAACGTACTAGCTTGTATACGAGTTTTCAGATAGAAAACTCTCATAGCTTTCTTGGCGAAGATTTTTTTTCTTTATCAAGTCTCTTAAACGTTTGAGGGATTTCCCTTGTTACATTTTCGTTATCATTTTATCAAATGTTCCCTTTAATCTTGAGCGCACAGAGTTGCTCAAAAACTAAAATCGACATGTAACAATTGGCCTCTTGACCGAGTGATAACAAATGAAGATGGGAAGACTTACACCTGCTATCTCCAAATGTTAATTTAAAACTTCCCCTTTGTGTTCCGAATTCATGTCTATTGATGTTTCAAACATTCAACTAAACATTTGAATCGCTTGGTGGAGAAATCCCTCATGTCCATTTTTTACAGATATTGAGATATGTTGACCACACGATACATATAGACGCATCGACTGGTATAAAAATCCCTCATGTCAACTGTGAGTGAAACATTTGATTAAAGTTTTTATTTGGCGTAGAATCTGATAAAAAGTAATTCAGTTTTTCCTTGCGAGGATGGGATTTATCTGAGAATTTCTAAAGCACGAGTGGTATTTAATAGGACCATTCCACGAATGAAATTCCGTGCAACAGAGTTCCAAAATGCGCCAAAAATTGAAAATAACTGAAAGCTATGTTAAAATCAATGAGGTTATGTTATAGTACCTACGCGATTCATTGGAAATCGACATAGCGATCGCTGTATACGGCCTTCTAAGATAGATGAGACACAGTTTGCGATTGGCCAGTAGGGAGAAGCAGTAAGAAAACTCGGATAGAAAAAGCGATAAAGTTTTGGAGATACACCGCCCTGATTGGGGCTTTTTGTATGTATAGTTAAACACTATTGGTTTTAATTTCACGAGTGGAATAGTCTTAATAAAGCAAGTAACTGGGTTTTGAAAAAGGATGCCTCTGTATTTTCGTATATGCCCTACAATTTGCTTTTCTCTGTGTGTTTACGTTATTGCTCGGTTTTCTTTAATATTGTATGAATCTGTGCTAATTTCAGCCTCGATTTTATTTTCAATATATATTATTAATGGTTAATTAAGTCCACTGCGGTCTAAAAACAACGCTTTTATTATGCATGAGCACGATTACCAAAAATGAAAGACTTTGTTTCAATGGAAGTCAAGGAATTCAAAATGTAAGGAATACCAGGGTTGGTTGGCACACGGGTTCGTACACAGACCACAATCAAAATTACTTCCTACACAAAGATTTTGTTTTCTTTATCAAGCATTACACTTTTGAGGGATTTCCCTTGTTACATGTTCGTGTACTACACGTTATCATTTTATCAAATGTTGATTTGGACCACTTCCAATACCATTCCCACTAAGCCCTAGCTTTGGGCAGAGTTGTGCGTCTACGCATAAAGAACCATAGTCTACGTCTACACGTAAACAACGCGTAGAGAACGAACGTTGCGTAGACAAAGGTAATCTATGTAGACAATAATATAACATACCTCTTTTGTGGGGCAAGGGCGAACCTAAGATGGTCAGAATCCGCCCCCGAAGCCAAAATTAATTTATAATTATTGGATCACAATTACTGGAAATTGATTGGATCACATCTAAAGGAGTGCAAGTTGGCACAATTTCCTACTGGTTTCTTGAGATGTCTACGGAGGTTGTCTTTTCTTCATCAGGAATGGTATTTTTTTTTGACTTACTGAATCGTAAATAATTATTTTTATTTTACATTAAAACATGCTTGTACTATTACTACTTATTATAAACTTTTTTGGGTTATTCTATGTGGAGAAATAAATAGTTTACACAGAATACATTGTCTACGTAGTCTACACGTAAAAAGAGTCACGTAGACAACACGTAGATTACGTGTAGGAAACATGCGTAGACGTAAAATTATAGTCTACGGCACAACTCTGGCTTTGGGTTCACAACCTAGCGAACGCACAGAAGTCTCACTCAGTATAACGATGGTGGATCTGTGACTCAAATGTGTTTTCGAGCTTGAAGAGAAATATTTTCGTAGTTCATTGATTGTCTTTTGAAAATAATGACGAAAATATTTTGCTCTCTTTTTCAGCTGAAATATTTAGCCAAGCTCTTGATTTTCGCGTATCTTTTTTTTTTTTGAGTTCTCTTGACCCCCTACAGCCATAAAAAAACAAAAATCCCATTCGAGCTAGTAGGCTCTTTTCATTTTTCTCAAACTATTTTCAAATCTTTTTACAAATACTTTAAGCTATAATAGAATCAAAATCCGTTTCATAATGTGGAAAATGTCCGATTTTCATTAAAGTCTGAATCTCAGACTGAGTAAATAGTTCTGCTGGTTGGAAACACTTTCTCAGGTTCAACTATAAACATTATAAAAATAATACTACAAATACTATAAATATTATCTTTATTAGCTACAAATATTTTATAATTATAAAATATATAATTAATATATAATATATAGTTATATAATCTTTCCAAATAATGCGTGAATGTTGGTGCTGTTGTAGCACCACAAGTTTGATATATTTTAAGTAAAATGAAAAAAGTAGATCGGAGAAATTTCAGCCTTGCCAAAATAACAACAACCACAATAAATGCCGATCTATTCGAACGTTGAAAACAGCTGTCAGCGTTGCAGACGTCTTCTTCATTATGCGTCACACATTTCCTTATTGACTCTTTGGATTACGTCAAGAAGGTGGAGGCAAAGAAGGAATCCCGGGCAAGTAGTTCAAGGAAGTGAAGTTACAGAAAAGTGACAGGGATTAGGAAACAAGAGATAAGGACGTTCCCTAAGTTTCGCGTTACTCATACAGCTTAGTTTTCCCCCATATTTTCCTTCGCCTGTACACTTCACAAATCCTAATATAATCGATTTCCGCGGAAATGATGTGGATTTCCATTTTCGAGCAGGAGAAAAATAAATTATCCTCCACAAAATTGTAGTACGATAATGTTATTTGCATCTGATGCTCTCATTTGAAAAGATGTTTGACATGTTTCGAAAATTGGCACCGGCCAATGTTGCACGTACAATAAGCCACTAACTCAAGTTGACCTCGTTATTTGGAGAACTTTGTTGAAATGTGAGAAGTATACCAATAATAAAATTGGCGTGTCTCTCTGTGATTTCAAAATAACTCCCTTCTTAATTCCCTTCCCCCATTCGCTTATTTAGATGATGTGAAAACCAAATCAATTGTTTTTGCGGTTTTTGTCAGTTTATCCAGAATCATCAATGGAACCGTTGATCCTATTTTGATGCAGATTTCACTGAAAGAACGAGTATTTTATCGGGCATAACTTCTTTGATTCAAATTATTATATTCTCTTATACAAAGAGGAATGTACGATTTGACTTTTCACACAAATCTACAGTTTTATTCTGATCTTAATGAAAAATTTTACACGTGACCTTCAAAACAAGAGAAAAGTTTCAGTTTCTGGCAGTATTAGATGTAAAACTACTTACTGTGTTTCCCGCTCCTGGTCTCTTACATGCATTCTTTCCTATTTTTTCAAAATTTCGCAAACGGTGAGCAAATTCACCAAAGTGAAGCAAACGTTTCTGAAAGCTCGTAGAATGTCCTAACTAAATGCATTTTAGATTCATTCCAATAGCGAATTAGCAGTCAGAATAATTGAAGGTAAAGATAACTGAAGTCACTGAAAGTTTGCCGGGGTATGCAACTTTGCATTTGTTTACAGCCGCCCATAGCAACTACGATCGTAACAAATATGAACCGATGAGACTTTGTTTTGATAAAAACTTTCTTTTAGTGTGACATTGTAAATTCATGAAACATTCACTAACAAAAAGATGAAAAGGAAAGAAAATGCGTAAAATGAAGCAAAGGAAAAAAAAACACTTAACATTTGAAAAATGGCAAACAATGACAAAAATGACCCCAAAACTTTACTTTTCTATCACCTATGCCATGATAAACATTCATTTACAAATGTGCTACGTCTAGAACGCAGCAATAAAAAGATGACATGTCATCAGAATCCAAGCGCTGGTTATTTTACTACTCGCTGAGCCCGCGCAAAACGTTCCCAGATTAAAACTCGATTGCCTTCCTGGCTTTGCGGTCAACGGTGGCACTCTGTCACTCTGTTTTTCCCAGACACTCCACAGGGGTGAGGTACCTCCCCCAATTTTTGAACTATTACAACCCCAGAAACGATAAGGATATCACAACTCTTGGAATGAGTCAGATAATAAAAAAATACGGAAGATTTAGAATTATTGCGAATACAAAGAAGAGTTAACACCGTGTGTAATACTCTATTTAGAGTTCTTCAAAGTCTTTTTATGCGGGCCTAAGAATACATATGATTGGTTTGTTTACATGTGAAATCTAAAAATAATGTAGGAGACTATTTGAAAAAGTGAATCATTGAAGAGACATTTATGTGTCATGGCGTGCAAAATATCAATAACACAATTCAAACTTCGCAAATATTATGATTTTTCATCATTGTTACATCTACGGCTGTATCTTAAATCTAAGAAACATTCACAACTATGTGTACAATAAATAGTACATGTATTTATATACACTTTATTAATGCAATCAACTTTTATAAAAATCATATAGCTCCCTCTTTTTGTCGTGTTCATCCCGAAGTAGATGTAATACATTTACCACATTCCTAAACCTTTGTTGAAAATCCTTCTGTGAAACACTGTCAACTTGGCTCTATTATCGTTAAGCGTCGTAGCCAACCTTGCGGTAATTATACCCCAAGTCTCAACTCGAAACACAAAATAACCGCTTTGTTGTGGTATTGTTTGGAAGTGAAGGGAAACGAGAGTGATTCTCCGCGTGTGGCCGGGCATCCCAGGCACAGTATAACCAGCACTGGCTCCAAAATCTAGTTTTGCGCTGGGTAGACCGTCGGCCATGTTCTTGGTTGTCAGCCAATTGTATTTCAGCAGATACATTCAGATATCATACACCGTGTGATATGAGAACTGAGTGTGTTTAATTTGTTTCAGAGGACGTGGAATTTGAATAAAATGGATAGAATAATAAAATGAATTGAACTAGTGAATAAAATAAATGCAAGAAAATCATTTTTTAAATGTAGTAATCATGTATTTCGCGCGCTGGGTGTTATACCAAGAACATGGCGGACGTCACGTGATCGAAAAAACTTTTTCAATGGGATTTGCCGCGAGTGAACCTACTGGTTATACTGTGTCCCAGGTCGAGGATCGCACCGTGACTAACAACACGGCGACGCTTCCTATGATTCACTTCGCGCAGTCCACTGCAGCGGCGGTTTATTCAACGACGGATGATTCATGACGAGTCGAGCCAAGCTGCTCCGCTGCCGAAAAGGTCCCTAGGCAACAGGATTACGGGAAGACTACCGTCCTGTAGCCAGTGGCGTAGCTTCAGTTGGTGTCATCTGGGGCGAGGCTACTGGTGTCACCCCCCCCCCATAAATTAAGCACAAAAATATCTATTACTGCATTGATTATACGTTATTTTATTAAAAATTTAAACATATTTGCACAGGATAGTTATTTAAAATATATTAAAATACTCTATGTAATTAGGAATAATTGCAATATAATGGCAATTAAATCATAATCTATGCTTATGATTTAAATTATACTTATTAAATTAATATAAATAATTTTTAACTAAACCATTAAAATTATATAATTCCAACAATAAAGTTTTCAAACTACTAAAACTAAGAAAACTAACTATTAATATATACAATTTTTAAATAAATGATTTAAATTATGTAATTCCAACTATATAATAATTTAATTGGTGTCTCCCGTAGAATGATGTCACCCGGGTCGCACCGCCCCCCTGCCCCCTTGCCCCCCCCCGTAGCTACGCTCCTGCCTGTAGCGACATGAAGCCCGCTGGTAAAGACTATCTTATCTCGGCTGTGAAAGGGTATTTACACCAAGGTTGCCTTGTGCACCAATCACCAAAGTACCATAAATAGGGTCCGGATATCGATGCAAATACGTTTTCCCCCGTGTTCAACCTATATGTTGCTGACCTACCCACACTAAATAAAATCACGATAAAATCGCAATTTGCTGACGACACTGCTATATTTACCTCCGTTATAGCCCGATTATCACTGATTTGAGAACTCATATCGTATAAATGTAATAGACAGCTGGGCTGCCAAACTTAAAATTCTATTAAATCCTAGCAAAATCGTCGCATTTACATGAAGATACTACTCTCCCCCAATTCCCCTCACGTTAAATAACAATACAATAGAATAATACCCCCTAATAAACCTGCACAATACTTAGCTTCATAGCTAGATACCAAATTAAATGGGAGAAAACATATCAATGCCAAGGTGACCCATACCAAAATAAAACTATCGCAGATACGACCACTAATTTACAGAAACAGTCCAATCCACTACAAATCAGCATTAGCAATTTACAAGACAATTTTAAGACCGTTAATGCTGTACGCGAGCTCAATTTGGATCAACGCTGCTAAAACTAACATCCACAAACAACAAGTCCTTCAAAATAAATTCTCAAGAATACTTGCTCATACCCCTTGGTACATAACCAACAACCAACTCCACAACTAATTTAACTTGGAACCTATAGAACAATACATCAATTATCTAGCCACCAATTTTTATTATAACCTACATAAAATCCCAGCCCTTTCACTTTTCAAACTGCCCAAAAATCCAAATTTCCAAACACGAATAAAAAAACAAATATCCATTTCATATATTCCTAACAAATTTTCATATTTAGATCCAGACTGAGGATCAAAAATGGGAATTCCTCCCCTTTGTAATAGCATGTAAGTTTATACTTACGTTTAGCAAGTAAGTCTGTAAATACATATGTGTAGTTATATTTACTGAACTATGTACTTTCTTCAAGAAAATAAATAAAATGTCCCCAGTCCGTAAGTATGCTCACAAGTTGGGAGCTTGAAACGCCTAATTTGTTATTATTTAAACATAGTTCAATGCTGCATGTTTTGCATATTTTGCTCGTTTTATTAATAAGCATCATATTTCTGTAAATTTCTAATTATTCCAAATATTTTCATTGAAAACGATGATTATTATTCACATTTATGTACTACATTTTAATTAATTTCATTTTTAGCTTCGTGATACGTGTTTTAACGTACGTGGTTCATTGCAGCTAATATCAATATTTAGTGTTTGTTGTTAACACTTTCTTAGTGAGGCACATTTTCATCTATATTTTCTAAGCTTTCACTGCGTAAATGTAAACATATTTCAAAGATTATTGACACGTGTTTGAATTCGGTCATTAATTACAAGTAATCGGTGCATTATTACAATATTATTTAAAATTAAAATATATTATAAATCAGCTTTACTGTCTTGTTTGTGTTATTAATTAAGTATTTGCAGTGTTCTTGCATTTGTGCATTAAATACTCCTGAAAATGGAATTACATATTTCAAAACGTCGGCAGAATATTAATTTATTATTATTGCCTATATGACTAAAATCCCTTGATTCGAAACGTTCTGTTGATTAAAACAACTAGCAGTTCGTAGACTACCTTATAAATTGAACTGAACCACTACACAACAGTCCTTGAGAGAATGGAGAATGGACGCATGATGATGAAGTTGTGATATTTGAAATGTTTCTTTAAATATACTATTAGTGGTGTCTTCAAATTCTTAGAAAATTGGCGAATCTTGGCGAATTTTATAAGACATAATTAATCGGTGGTTGGAGAATATATAACAAGATATCCGCGAACGGGGAACAAGTAACTGTTTGTCGATTGATAAGACATCCAGAACTTTCGAACAATATATTTTCTTTTTCTTGCAATTTAAAGTGCTTTATTTGGCAATCCTAATGAGTGAGGACAACGGATAGCGATGTTGGGTAAGTGGAAAGCAGCGGCAGCTGAAATTATATTGGAAATACGATAGCGACACCTACGGGAGCGTAAACTTTTGTGGGACATTAGATACTAGTCACTAGATACATATAACAATACCCCTCCCTTTTAAATATCTTCTGAAGCCTGTTCTGAAGGTTTGAAAAAAACCGTAAAGCCAGGCTTTCGAAGCCAATGAGACCAATGGTGTCAAGGTCTTCTACTGGCGGCAGTGGCACGCGTCGTGGCACCGTCGCATGCCACGAGCTTCTCTGCGCCACTAGCGTCGGTAAAGGAAACTATACAGTAACCCCTCCGTTTAACAATAGGGATGGCGTTGTCTCTGGTGGCGGGGTAATGAACTGCGTGCAGGGGCGATTTGGTCGTGGCAGTCCTGCCACGAACTCCCGTTCGTGGCATCGACCTTGACAATACTGAGTTAGAGGAAGAGACGCGTGCCTAACAAATTGCGCTAACTTATACGCGTACGCATTTCCGTCCTTGTGTAAAAGGTGGCGTGCGGTGAAAATGTTGCGTGCAGGTTTTCATTCCCGCTAGCAGTTTCTGCCTTAAACCCCGCACTCTTATCTCAGGAAGCTCCTGCGACATTGTGGTTAATGTGACGTCAAATCCGCTTCTCTGTATACTTGTTATCGCCGTAGTGGGCAGCAACATCTTGGTCACCTGTTTTGCAAAGGAGCGACCTTCTAAAAACTAAGAAAACGTTTTCGGCCGTTTTTGGATCAAGTTTCATCGTTTCGGTAGTTTCCGAAACTTCAGCCACACTGTGATTGATGTGACTTCAAATCCGTTTCTCTGAATTACTGTTATCTCCAGAGTGGGTAGATATATCTTGTTTACCTGTTTTGCAAAGGAGCGTCTTCCTGAACATTTAGAAACGTTTTCGGCCGTTTTTGGATCAAGTTCCATCGTTTCGGTAGTTTCCGAAAAGATGACTTCCTCTAAAAATGATGAATGAGAAAACTAGTGGTGTTACAACAACACATACTTTCTCCCATACTGACTTTTGCAGTTTTCGAAAATTCAACGAAAATTAGAATTGCGCCATTCTTGTAAGCATCACTCGCTATAATCATGGAAAACCTTTGAGGAAAAAATATCAAGCGGTTTTTGAAAAAAAAAAAATTATTTCCAATATCTTCCAGCAGAAATGCGCGAAAACAACTCTTGTTTTATGTACAAAAGATTGTTATGTTTTAGAACAAATTTTATTTAAGACAAACATATGTCTTCCAATTTGTAGTTTAATGTTAACTTCTTGCAATTGCCGAAAATACAGAGAATACAGCCCTTCTGCCGGAAGGGGAACTACCGTCATTTTTTTTACGTTCTTTGGTACATACGAAGAGAAAATTTAAAGAAAAAATTTTGAGCCGTTTTTGGAAAAATAAGTGTTTAAATTTCACTCAAAATTGCGCAAAACCACTCGTATTTTCAAACAATTGTACATTGCGTTACTTCAAGATCTCACTTTCAACAACAGATTCTATTAAGGAAAAAATATCTGTTTATTGTAGTTGTAGAAAGACGCCGGTAAAAAATTAAACTTTTGCAATTTTGGAAAAATCACGGATTTCAACGTAAATGAGACCGGAGCCATTCTTTTAAGCGCCTTTTACACTATACGATGACAAGGTTTAATTAAAAAAATGGAGTCATTTCTAAGAAAATTTTTAAAATACAATTGAAGTTTCATGGAAAGTATCCCCAAAATCGCGAAACCGACGCCGCTAGCCGAATTCGTTAACTAGGTGAAGTCACGAAGGTTAAGCGAATTAGCAACATCGCGAGTTCCTTTTTGGTTGACTGACTAGGAACCCCGGGATCTAACGATGCCGAGGCCAATTGCCCTTTACGGGACACACAATGGCGAAATACAAATCCCCCAAAAATCAAAATATCTGTTCTGTAACAATTGCTATTATGTTTCTTTTCCATTCAAAAACTTTTCTATTCCAATTCCTCCCCATTTTCTCCCCATTCTATTTCAATTCCCTTCCGTTCGTTTCATTTCACCTTATATTTTATTCTATTCACTTTTAATCTGTTACCTTTCCATTCGATTCTATTCCCTTCCCATTCCATGTATATCCCATTCTATTTATTCCAATATTTACTTTGCATTCTATTCTTTTCTCACTGCATTTCCCTCCCATTGTATTCCCTTCCTATTCTATTGCATTCCCTTCTCATTCCATTAGAGTTTCTTTACGATCTATTATATTCCCTTCCCATTCTACAATATTCCCTTTCCACGCTCGTCACTTTCCATTTTATTTCATTGTCATTCTGTTTCCTTATCAATTCCCTTCCCTTTCCCCCCATTCTGGAATGAGACACCCGAATGGGTAAGAACGATCTGCCCCACTCTCCTCATCAACGGCCCACGCGGGCGCGGGAGAGACCAGCATTCAATGGTGGATGAATAAATTCTATTGTTGATCAAGACAGAAGAACAGCGGCTGCTGTCGTGACCCGTTCTTATCCTCCTATTCCTATTACAATTCTATTTATTTTCAATTCAATTACCTTCCCATTCCAATTCCCCCATTTCCTTTCCATTCCATTTCAACTCCATTCCCATACTATTCGTTTTCCTTCCCATTTTATTTTATTATATTCACTTCTCATTCTAATATATTCTCATTCTATTCCCTTCCAATTCTATTATATTCCAATTCTCTTATATTCCCTTCCTAATTTATTCTTATCTCATTGCATATGCTTCGCATTCTATACATTCTGCTATATTTCCTTCCTATTCTATGTCCACGCTGCAGACTTTCGTTATCATTTCATTGTCATTCTGCTTCCTTATCAATTCCCCTTCCCTTTCCCCCCATTCTGGAATAGGACGCCCGAATGGGTGAGAACTATCTGCCCCATTCCCCTCATCAACGGCCCACGCCGGCGCGAAGAGACCAGCATTCAATGGTGGATGAATAAATTCTGCAGCCGTTGATGATGAAGGCAGCAGAGCAGAGTCTGCTGTCGTGATTCGCCCGTACTTACCATCCTATTCCTATTCTATTTGTTTTCTACTCAATTACCTTCCCACTCCAATTCCTTCCCATTTCATTTCAATTCCCTTCTCATTTCATTTCAATTCCCTTTCCATTTTATTTCATTATTTTCACTTCACATTCTAATCTATTCCCTTCCCATTCTATCCCTTTCCCAGTCTATTCCCTTCCCATTCTCTTCCCTTACAATTCTATTCCTTACAATTATATTCTATTCCCATTCTGTTATATTCCCTTTCCATTCTCTTCTCTTCTCTTTGGATTTCCTTTCCATTGCGTTCCTTTCCCATTCTATTACTTGCCCTTCTCATTCTATTATATCACCTCTACTTTCTATCATATTCCTTCCCAAGCTACTGACTTTCCATTTCATTTCATTGTCATTCTGCTTCCTTATCAATTCCCTTCCCTTTCCCCCCATTCTGGAATGGGACGCCCGAATGGGTGAGAACGATCTGCCCCATCCCCCTCATCAACGGCCAACGCCGGCGCGGAAGAGACCAGCATTCAATGGTGGATGAATAAATTCTGCAGCCAATGATGATGACGGCGGCGCAGTAGCGTTTGCTATCGCGATTTGCCCATTCTTACCCTCTCATTCTTTTTACATTTCTATTTATTTCAATTCAGTTACCTTCCCATTCCAGTTCCTCCCATTTTCTCTCCATTATATTTCAATTCCCTTCCCATACTATTTGTTTCCTTTCCCCATTTTATTTTATTCTATTCACTTCTAATCTGTTACCTTCCCATTCTATTCTATGCTATATCGCTTCTAATTCTTTTCTATTCCAATGTCGTATATTCCCTTCTCATTCTATTCCTTTCCCATGCTACTGACTTTCCATTGTATTTCACTGTCATTCTGCCATTCCTTCCCATTCTGCCATTCCTTCCCATTCTGCTATTCCTTCCCATTCTATTCTATGCTATATCCCTTCTAATTGTTTTCTACTCCAATGTCGTTATATTCCCTTCTCATTCTATTCCTTTCCCATGCTACTGACTTTCCATTGTATTTCACTGTCATTCTGCTTCCTTATCAATTCCCTTCATGCCACCAAACATTGAATGGGTCGCCGAATGGGTGAAACGATCTGCCCCATCCCCCTCATCAACGGCCCACACCGGCGCGGAAGAGACCAGCATTCAATGGTGGATGAATAAATTCCGCAGCCGCTGATGACGAAGGCAGCAGAGCAGTCTGCTGTCGTGACTCGCCGCCGCCCCTGTTAGCGGGGAGTAGATCGGAGAGAAGTCGCCCGTGGCGCGGAGAGGGTTGGGGACGGGGGAGGGGGTTGCCTGCATCGATTCTCCAAAGCCCCCTGCCGCGGCAGGCCGCTTCGGTGAAGCTCTTCGGAGCAGCCCCGGAAGAGAGAGAGGAGGCGAAAACACGGCTCAAAGGGAGAGGAGAAAGACAGAGGAAGCACAAAGGGAATAGGTATTGATGAAGAACTAGTTGCAAAGTTAGTTACGTCGCCTGTGATACTTCGCGAAGGATGAAACAAATATTGTGAACTGAAACTAAGTTTTTTTTAACATGTACTACGTGTATGTATAATAAATTTTATAATTTTATAATTTATAATTCACGTACGACCTACAATACATGTTTTTTGATGAGTGATTAGTGAAGTCAATCTTAAGATTTTGCTTTGAAAGTGTGGTCGGTCGACGAACACGAAATATCGTGAAAGAAATATAAAAAATATCACCTTACGAATAATGGTGTATTTATAATCCTTACAACCCTACAAATCAATTATTTCTACATCACTATTATCACTAAGGATTAAGGATACAATCTGCTACACAAGGAATAGGAACGAGAAACCGCAAGGGTGACACGCGATAGAGAAGGGAAAATGTAAAAAAGGTGAAAAAATGATTAAGTTTCGAAGGGAAGAAGCATCTTTATTAAAAAATAATAAAAATGAAACTGGCATTTTTTGTCAAACCGCTACTGGTTTCAACTTCCTATCTGTTCTACACTAATGAATTTTCGCATAATTTGTAGTTGTTGAAATCACTACTGCCTTTTGTACAGAATTCTAATAATATTGGTGTTTAAATTCGAATCCTTTAAACTGTTAAACACTGTCTTTGGTAATACAGCAATACTAGAGATGATTAATATTGTTATTATTAACATTATTATTATTACTGTTATTACTATTTTGTCTACTACATGAACCCTTGCGGTTACATTACACAAAAGGAAGGCTAGAAAAGTACAACATATGTACTACATGGAAAATCGAAAACTCTAAAGACATTGTCGGTCTGTTCTTATTCTACAAAGCTAATGAAATCAGGGAGATTCAGAAATGTTTGTACAATGCAATCACTGTTCTCTGGGAAAACATAGTTAATCATGTTTCCGAAAAAGTAAATAATTTTTTATATTTATTTTCACTATATTTATATTTATATTTATTTTATATCTGTAAAGGTATGTTTCTAGTGGACCATACCAAGAAATCCTCCTATCCACTTCATTTCAAAAATGTAATTTACGACAAATAATTATTGTCTCTGGGCATCCTCGTTAAAAATGTACACAGTATCCGAAGATTGTTGGATATTACGTTTATACACACTTAACTAATCTTTCATTTTAAAACACTTAAACTTCGATCTTTCAAAAATTTTCTAGCTTCGCATCGCTAACGGTTGTTCGTCTTAGGAAACCTCGACTGGTTTTAGTAGATCGATTGCAACTCCCACAACAAATGAAAATGACCAAGGCCAACTACTACATGTACGAGTAGTTGCTCTTGGAAAAGACGTACGAACAAATGGTGGCAGATAAGCGTTCATTCCATTTATTTTAAAATATTATTAAAATTTAGTGTTTTAACTACAAAACCAGTTAATAAGAGCAAACGTCGAATCACAGAAAGAGCGCATAAGAACACACCTAGGATCCCTTACCTTTCATTGAAATAAAAAAAACGAAATTTGGTTGAGTAGAAAGCTCAAATTTCTTTGTAAAGGAAAACCTTTAGCGGTAGTTGTATTTCTAGTTTTACTCTTACTTTTATTATTCTATTACAAATTATTTTACGTATAATCAATAAGATAGATTCAACACATTTTCTCTGACCATTTTTTTTTCGACTCAGATGATTACGCGGAAGAAATTTAAAATGAAAAATAACTTATTACAGAACGTCGTGTAAATGCTGCGAACTGCGGTAGGGGGGTCGGGTCGCATCATCCGGGTCTCCAGGAATCGATGCGCGAGGAAACCGACCGACGCTCCTACACAGGAAGTGGCTTCTGAGAACTTGCTCTCGCCGCCACGTGCTTCCGTTGCTGAACTGCTCTCTGCAGTGAGCGCGAAAACTAAAAATTTCCTGTAAGCTGTGGCGTATTTGGGAGGGGCAGAGGGGGCTGGCCGCCCCGGAGGACAGCATTTTAGGGGTGACACCGATTAGAAAATGTTATGCATTTAGTATAGATTACATATTATAACGTAGATTTTGATGAAATTATAGGTACGTTTGCCGCCCTTAAATTTTGAAAAGTGTTGCTTTTTTTAAAAAAAAACGAGCATTTGTTAATTAGTTATTCTTCGTTTTAGATTATTTATTTAAAAATTATCTGAAGCACATACAGTTTTTAACATATTATAAATAAATTTCACATGCAAATATACTTGCATTTTTATTAAATAATGTATAAACTATTCAGTAATAGAAATTTGTATATTTAATGTATGAGGGGGGGTAATACCATTGGTTTTGCCCCAGGTGACACCAACGGAAGCTAAACTGCCTGTAAGTATGTAATAAAGGAATAATGTGTCACTTCCCTTGTAAACGAGTTTTGGGAAAAGGACCAACTAAATTCAACAATTCGAGTCACTTCTAGTTATCAGAAAAACAGGTTTATTTCAAAGACGTCAGGACTGGAAAAATGCAAATACCAAACATGCATTCCTAATCCACTCCAAGCAAAATTATTTGAACAAGAATTCCTCAATATTGCGCTAGATAACAGCAGCAGTACCATATAGTTGAACATAAATTGTAACTGAGGATTCATTTTACCTGAAAATGAATATCGTATATTTTGGTTTGTTATTTTTATGTACGATAGCGCGATAGAATAGTTTTAACTCACTCGAATGGATTATTTGACATATTTTTCCCTACAAAACATTTGACATTTAAAATATTCTAATGTTTGCACAACTGACAAAAAAATCACTATACGGGGTCCTGCTCCCAAGAATATTCTCTGCTCTCTCTCTCGCTCTCTCTCTCGCTCTCTCTCGCTCTCTCTCGCTCTCTCTCGCTCTCTCTCGCTCTCTCTCGCTCTCTCTCGCTCTCTCTCGCTCTCTCTCGCTCTCTCTCGCGCTCTCTCGCTCTCTCTCGCTCTCTCTCGCTCTCTCTCGCTCTCTCTCGCTCTCTCTCTCTCGCTCTCTCTCTCGCTCTCTCTCGCTCTCTCTCGCTCTCTCTCGCTCTCTCTCGCTCTCTCTCTCGCTCTCTCTCGCTCTCTCTCGCTCTCTCTCGCTCTCTCTCGCTCTCTCTCGCTCTCTCTCGCTCTCTCTCGCTCTCTCTCGCTCTCTCTCTCGCTCTCTCTCTCGCTCTCTCTCTCGCTCTCTCTCTCGCTCTCTCTCTCGCTCTCGCTCTCTCTCTCGCTGTCTCTCTCGCTCTCTCTCTCTCGCTCTCTCGCTCGCTCTCTCGCTCGCTCTCTCGCTCTCACACTGTCGCTCTCTCTCTCATTCCCTCTTGCTCTCTTTCGCTCTTCTCTCTCTTCTCTCGACCTTCGCTCTCTAGCTCTCTTGTTCTCTCTCGCTCTCTCTCGCTCGCCCTCTCGCTCGCTCGCTCTCGCTCTAAAACTCGTACCTCATTTTTTATGACTCATAATCTTTCCTACTACCTCTACCATCTCAGTCTCTCTCTCTCTCTCTCTCTCTCTGTCTCTCTCTCTCCCTGCTTCGCTGACTTCGAATCGCGACTCTCAGAAGGCAGGTAGTAGCCCAGAACCTGTGTTTGTGGAATCCCTATTCCGTGGTGGTAACAGAAGCGCCGGAGTGGCGGTGCAAGTGTAATGTTCGCTGGAGGCAAGCTACGAGCAGCGGGCGGTTCTCAGAGACCGCATGCATTTTCTATCAGGGCGGTGTTCCAAAAGCACGCAAGAAATTCGGAACAGGATATTTAACCCTCGAACCCTGCTGTGAGGCCACGGACAACCCGAGATAACAGTTTTCTTATGAACCAAGGGCCTTAACGTTTCTAATGATCAATGGGCGACGAAAAGTTTGAGGGCTTTGGACAGAAGTGCTTTTGTCGACAGAGAACATTTTAATGGTTTATAAGTACTTATTTAATAATTAGCAAGATAATAACTTGACTTTGTTTCTCTTTCAATATATTCCGCCCAAAATTCCCGTTCATAATTCCTTCCATTTTGAGAACGTTTTGAATCTTTCAACTGTTTTCATATTTCCGTCGTAACCACGTTCCAGGCACGTTAAGCAGTGTGTATCGATCTTCGTACACATTGCATAATAAAGCACAGGCAATGATAGCATGGCATAGGCAAAGCACAGGCAATAACGGGCAATACCGTGTCAGTAAAAACTTTTTTTCTCGTGTTCACGCGTGATCCTCATCCAATGCGGAAGCAGCATTGAATCTTTCGAGATATTCATAGTTTAGCTTTCCCAATAGCTACGCCGGCGAATGTAAATTGGGGACCAGAAGTAAATAAGAGTTTACCAAATGTAAATTCGGGACTGGCCCGGAAATGTGTGTAAATTGGGGACCAGAAGTAAATAAGAGTTTTACCAAATGTAAATTCGGGACTGGCCCGGAAATGTCTGTAAATTGGGGACCAGAAGTAAATAAGAGTTTTACCAAATGTAAATTGGGGACTGGAAATGTGTGTAAATTGGGGACCGACTACCTCCTTCCCTTCCAGGTAAAAGTGAAAGGTGACACTTAATTTTCGAAAAACATTTTCGTGGCCATTATTTTTTAAAACACAACTTCCTTCCCACTTTTCCAGATTCAGGACTAGCACATTTCTTTGGAAATACGGTTTGGTTAAAGTTGGTTTTCGTTCAATTGAACCATTCGTTAATGAATGAATTCTGATTACCTTGCAATTTTTGTATTCTTCCTTTTTATCAGTTACTATTCTATAACACAGAATATGAAATTTGAACACTCTTCTTGAGCTTTCTTTACTTTTTATTTTGATATAGGAGCGAGTCTTCAAGATTTCCACTAAGACACAAGTAAAAGATGTGTATTAGCGCGGCAACGGCGGCTCCCTTAAAGTGCTTACCAGTTCAATCAGTCTGTTTCCTTACCCGAGTTGGTTGGGTCCCCAATTTACATGTAGAATTAGAAAGTAAGTGCATGTAGGTATTGTAATGGGTTAAAAGACTTCAGTCTAGCCACATTGTATCAGTTATGTAATTTATGTAGGAAATAATTACCTATTAAATAAAATAATAAGTAAGTGTCGCGAGAAAAGATGAAGGAAGTACTTGGTCCCAAATTTACATACGGCTGAACAAACAACATTTTTTTTTATTCCGGGTATTATAAATAATAATAGTAATGTCACGAGTACGATAGGGGTCGTGTATGCTCCACCACAGAAAATTTGTGCAGCCATTTTTTGCTGTGATTTTTGAATGCCCTCGCAGCGTTTACCTTATCGGAACATCGCTCGCGAAATTAAAAAAAATAAAAAAAAGGAGAAAGCAACTTTTTTTCCTGGCATGAAGCGTCGCAGACTCGGGAGGCCATTTGCTTGCCCGGAAATTGCTGCAGTTCCTGAATTTCGGTCGCAAGAGGTATTGACGGAATTGCGTGGCGCTCGGATTTCAAGCGGAGTTGTCGGCATTTGCCCCAATTCCGTATTCTTTCTTTTTCCTAGTGTACCGCGCTGTGGCATGGTGCGTAAAAAATGTCACCGGCGGCGTTTGCACGTTTGGTCAGGGTGGGCATGTATACCAACTGCATCCCGCAGACAAATTCTCCTAAGCCGTTTACCTCCCTCCCTAAAAAGGCATATCACTTATCATTTCGCACAAAGCGACATGAAAATCCAGTAACGATTATGGACATAACTACATATAGTTACATACTTCCAATATATTATTACACTAGTAAAACCCAGCAGACGTTGTTCTGCCCTCCATCTCCAGCATTCCCACCCATTTCCCTTTCACGCTGTCTCTCTCACCCTCCTCACCTTGTCCCTGTCTGTCTGCCTCTGGCGCTCTCTGTCCCTCTCATTCACATTTACTTGCAGATTCTGCACGTTTCTGAGCAGGTGACGTAATATCGGAAAGCGTCGGACCAGCAAAAATGTAATAGAATGTTCAAGAAGATTTCGTCCCATAGATTACGATGTGAGAAGCCTCAAATGTTAGTTTTTAAGGCCCTAGAACGCCTCGTTTAGGAGTTATTTAACGATATAGATTCAAAATGTTGCCGAGTGCGTTCCGGGTTGCATTTGACGTGAATATTTAGTTTTGTTCTACAGCGCCATGTAGTGGAGTTACAACAGAATTAACAGCACATAAAACTTCTGGGTGAAAAAACACGTAGATGTGCCTACTTTCATGGAGATCGGTCCAACGGTGTCGGAGCTTTATATATATAATATTATATATATATATATATATATATATATATATATATATATATAATATTTTAATAGAATACTCGTTAGACATTTCTTTTAGTCTTTTGGCTAGTAGACATTTTACCTGTGGACGTTTAATCATTAGACTTTATATACCTGTAAACCACAGTTTTATTAGACATTTTTCCTGTAAGCCTACTCATCTTGATTTCATCCCATTTTCCTCCTTAGTATGATGATTGATTTCTATGTGTCCTGTGGTCAGTATAGAATTACACTAATCGATTATAATTTATCCACTTTTCTCTGTTTTCAAGAAACATTTACATGTCCTTTTAGAGCACTACCAACGTAGAAAACGACCGCTTAAAAGTTTATGGAAACAAAACATGAAATCATCCATCACGAGCATCTTCTTACCTCGCTGACTTAACAAACACAATTCCGAACATTCTGCCACATTCATCGGTGTTCGAGATTTTCTCTGGACTGGTGCGAGAACATCAATAAGCGCTACTTAGGAATGCAAACTGAACTAAAAGTTTTGCTCCTTCCGAACCACAGAAGGAAAATAGGCTAATACGCCTTCTCGGGTAACGAAAAGTGAACGGGGAAGGTAGCAAGGGATTTTTTTTTTTTTACATCTGCTTTATTTGCAACTTGATCTACTCGATCATTCGGCAAATACAATTGTACATACAATTATTAACCTGCAAAGAAACCAGCCAATTCTGGTTCTTTCAAGGGTTGGTAAAACTGACCGACGGATGAAATCCGACGATTCTCAGTTGACGTAATCGTAACGACGTAATCACCATGGCGTCCAATCAACAGTGGGGCAGATGATAGGTGAAGATGATGATAATGATGATGATGATGATGATGGAAAGTGTTGCGGTTGTAAACAGCCGTTTGAAAAGCGCGCCGACCAGGCAGGCCGCCGACCGCCGACCAGGCGGCGGGCGAGGCAACGAGGAGAGGCAGCGAAACCGTGGAAAACGCCTGCAAACGGGCAGCGAGCGACCACCCAGCGAGCCTACGCCCCAGAAGCGAGTCTGCGGCGCCGAGGACATTATAAGCCGGCGCCGCCACCGCCGAGGCAGTCGAGATATTATTGAAGTCCCCTATTGAGAGTTTGTGACTACATGTTTGAGTGTACGACCCGGCCTAGATTTTGTTATTCTGTCTCACGGTTGACTGCGCAAGTGTTTGGTATATCTCACGGATAAACGGTAACTTTGCTTAATCTATGGTACATTCTTTTGGGTTACCGGAACAATACATTTTTGTATAAAACTGTGTGTGTAAAATAAAAATCTGCTTCACGAAATCTGCCTGCTTTTTCTGAACATAACAGAAAGGAAAGATTGCTCGCGATCCGAGACTCGTTTAAAACAGGTGCTGTTCCGGTTTGACTGATAATTTTGTGTTTCCGGGCGCGTCACCTTCTGTGGACATTAAGCCAGTTAGAGTAGCCAACATCATCATCATCTTCCCTTATTTTGTGTTTCCGGGCGCGTCAACTTCTGTGGACATTAAGCCAGTTAGTGTAGCCAACATCATCATCATCTGCCTTTATTTTGTGTTTCCGGGCGCGTCACCTTCTGTGGACATTAAGCCAGTTAGTGTAGCCAACATCATCATCATCTTCCTTTATTTTGTGTTTCCGGGCGCGTCACCTTCTGTGGACATTAAGACAGTTAGTGTAGTCAACATCATCATCATCATCTTCCTTTATTTTGTGTTTCCGGGCGCGTCACCTTCTGTGGACATTAAGCCAGTTAGTGTAGCCAACATCATCATCATCTTCCTTTATTTTGTGTTTCCGGGCGCGTCACCTTCTGTGGACATTAAGCCAGTTAGTGTAGCCAACATCATCATCATCTTCCTTTATTTTGTGTTTCCGGGCGCGTCACCTTCTGTGGACATTAAGACAGTTAGTGTAGTCAACATCATCATCATCATCTTCCTTTATTTTGTGTTTCCGGGCGCGTCACCTTCTGTGGACATTAAGCCAGTTAGTGTAGCCAACATCATCATCATCTTCCTTTATTTGTGTTTCCGGGCGCGTCACCTTCTGTGGACATTAAGCCAGTTAGTGTAGCCAACATCATCATCATCATCTTCCTTTATTTTGTGTTTCCGGGCGCGTCACCTTCTGTGGACATTAAGCCATTCAGTGTAGTCAACATCATCATCATCTTCCTTTACAGATTAGGCAAATTGCCCGTTCCAGCCTCTTTCCATCTCATTCTTGGCCCACCACTTCCAATATTTCGCTTTCCTCGCAACTTATAATTCAGGGCTTGCACTGGAAGTCTGTCTTGCGGCATATTTCCAATACGTGTCACCCATTGCTGTCTTACACTTCTTAATTTTGTCATGTACTGTGTCTTTCCGCCTTAGTTCCTCTCTTATTTTTTCATTTGTTTACTTGGCCTCTTAATGCACAGCCCTTTACTCCTCTCAGAAATCTCAGTGTAGTGCATGTTATTGTCGGGACGTGGTGGTGATCCTCTTTGTTGTAACTTAAGATTGGGGGCCTACCTACCTCCCCACAGCTTGTGGGGTTTCAACTACCAGGAATCTCCGACGAGGCAACGTCCCATCAGGAACAAGCTCTAAACTTCGAATTGACTTCCCAGTAACGCAGTCAGACCGGAACAGCACCCGGTTTAAAACGAGTCTCGGATCGCTGGCAATCTTTTCTTCCCATCATCATCACCATCATTATTATCATCATCATCTTCACCATATCATCTGCCCCACTCCGCCGTGGTGATTACGTCGATTACGATTACGTCAACTGAGAGTCGTCGGATTTCATCCCTCGGTCAGTTGTACCAACCCTCGCTACCTTCCCCGTTCACTTTTCGTTTACCCGAGAAGGCGTATTGGCCCTTCTGTGTTTCGGAAGGAGCAAAACTTTAGTTCAGTTTGCATTCCTAAGAAGCGCTTATTGGTGTGGTAGTGCAGTGCCTGTGTGTGTGTGTGTGTGTGTGTGTGTGAGAGAGAGTAAGGGGAGACGATAGGACAAGGAGGAGAAACGCAAGTTTCCACGCAGTGGCGCGTTTTGTTATCGAAATGCCTTTGCTTTGTGTTGCCCTGTGCAGTTCTGGCATTCGCCTGGAAGTGATGAGAGATCCCACTGATCAGACCAGTCTGCCTGAAAATAAGATTCCGCAGGTGCCATAATTTCACCATATAACATAAATTTCCGGCATCATGTCGGGATCGATCACACTACCCTAGGTGGCTCAGGGCATCAACTGAAGAGACACAGCAGTGCCTCTGACTGGAAGCCCTAGGTTCGAGTCCCCAACGGTGCCAGGATTTTCGACACTAGCTACATAGCTAGGTCTAATTCAACCGCTGTCTGGAAGAGAATTCAGAGGCCGGCTGCTCTGGCCGATAGTTTCGCGTGGTTTCTCCGGCCAACACCAGGCGAATGCCGGAGCAGTACACTAAAAAAACAGGCCGCGGACCGCGCGCGATCTTTCCTTCCTATACCTTGTCCTTTCTTTCAGCCCTTACTTAGATACACTTGCGCTCGCATACATTGTACTACCACACTTGTCGTGAGACAATCCGGGAATTTTTCCCGGCTGGGTGGTGCTCCGCTGGTGGGAGATACCTGGTTGGGGAAAATCCCCGCAATTCGACGTAGGTCGACGCAGGGTCTCGCCAGCCAGCGGGGGAAGATTACAGCCTCTTCCTGCGACAAACACATGCACTACACTTATGGGACTAATGAACTTAGTTCTTGACGTGCCCGAAATCACTAATAAATCTATCAACTGATGGTTCGCTCAAGTCGTATAGCGTTGCGTTTCGGCATGCTTGATCTTCGCAACTCCATCAATACACACTTTTTAATTTTCGTCGATTATAACCCAATAAACTACCGACTGATTGATATTTCTGGACGCAACATCTGCTACGGGCATTAGTCCCGTTAGTGTTGTGAATGTTGTGGGATCTACGTTCTAGCGGAGACCTACACATCGGCTTGCCGCTTTTCCACATCTAAGTATCTCCGCCAACGGCGGAGTATCCTAAGGATCTCCGCATCAAGCTCTAAGCTGCCGTCTGGTCTCCGACATGTGTGAAAGTGTAGTCCGTGTAGTTAGTAGGGGCAAGGAAAGAGACGGAAAGATCGCCCGCGGCTCGTGGACCGATTGTTAAGGGACTGCTCCGGCATTCGCCTGGTTCTCTCTGAATCTGAATCAGTGAAATTGTCGCTGATTCAATCAGTGAGAGCCGAAGTCACTGATGTCTTCAGTCGAAATGTGTAGTTTCGCCGACAATCAGCAAATATGCGAACCTTTTCATAATGACGCCAGTATTTCACTGGTCGTCAGTCGTACTATTGTCAGTGGTAAAAGTGCAACGCCACCATCGTTCACTGATCGTTCAGTCGTCACGTTCAACTAGTTGTCACAGATTTCACTCATTCAAATAGAGAAGTTTCACTGATTCAAAAAGTGCGCCAGATTTTCACTGATTTGTTCAGTTCAATTCACTGATTGTCAGTGGCAGGGTTATAACTGACACCATCAGTGAATAGTCACTGTCAATCAGTAGTTTTTTACTGATTTAGACTGAGAGAGTTGATCGCGGAGGAATCATGGGAAACTACCGTTCAGAGCAGCCATGTGCTAGAATTCTCCTCCCGACAACGGCTGATGTCGACCAGCTAGTGTCCAGAATACTACGAAAGGGGAAAGTAGCGAAGAAAGTGGATGTTCTCTCCGATGGCGATGCTCACCAGTGAGTTTATCACGACTCTTCATAAACACACGCTTCTAGACGTTATTGAACAAGAGGATTCGTGGACTATTTGTTGAGTAATAACAAAGCGTTTCTCATCAAAATAACATCAAACTCAGTTAATTTTGTCGCAGAAAATGTCGATGGTAATATTTTTTACTCTTGAAAATACCCATCAGTACAGAGAGACCTGCTTCAAGTGGTACAATAGATAAATGACCCTTAGTGCAGGTGGCAGCTTAATGATTGAAGAAAATGCAAGCGTATACGTAGCATTGTTATTTGTGATTAAGTTGAATATATTTTGCTTGTTAGCACCTTTAAAATACATTTAAGGGAAAAAAGTAAGGATTTTTGCAAAAAGACACGTATTAAAACACGTAAAAAATCGACAATGCTTTAAAGCAGGCTAAAGTATTGCAGACTAAATCAGCAATGCTTTAATTGAAGCTAAATTGCTTCCATTATATATGAAACACTTTCAAATTGTTTTTCCAAATTACTTACTGAAACATTTCACATATGTAATGTCCTCAAATTTCTAAAGGATATAAAATTGTTTGATATATTGTAAATAATTGTATGTATGGTCGCTAAGGTCCTTGCAGTTCCATGCGATCAAAAAAATAAAGCTTATTTAAAAATATGCTTTTGCTCTTTTCTTTTTGAATCTCTTCTTCACACAGTTATTTACTGCAAGTCCGTGTTAAGACTTCAATGAAAAGATTGCATTAATCTCATTAAATATTGGTTGTGACAAGTGATGATGTAAAAATCGATTTATTAAATGACAAAAATTCAATTTGCTTCCATACGACACTCCCCTTTGAGTTACTATCGCAAAATTATCGACCCACGAATATCAATATTAATATTGACAATATCGAAAACAAAACATCTGCCCATTAAATATAGGAAATATCGCATATTGTTTTCATGAGAAACTCTTGGAAGCATTTTACCTGTGTCAAATCATTTTACTATTGAAACTTTAAATACATAGTTCTCAGTTGAAAAGTATAAGGTGCTGGGAACGGCTTAGGAAAAATGGCGAACGAATTCGGTTCAATTGAAAGTTAATGAAAACTGTTCTTAATAGATAATCAATATTTGGGGACACAAAGCAAGATATTTATCCAGATAAATTTGTAACTCGTGTACATTTGCATTAAACACCTCGAAGCGACTGTTTAAGTCGACTACTTTCGCGACCCCGATTTAAAACGTTAAGTAACGCTATCTTACGCTCGCTGCGTCCTTACTTGTGATACACACATAAGCATAAGCAAGAATTAAATAGAAGAAGTATCCGCATTTTAATCCATAGAAACAATGAAAACCCCATCTCGTTGATACACCTAAAAATTTCACGCCGTGATTTGAAGTCTTCTGCGCGCCGGTGTTAATCTTGTGCAGGTCTCGTGTCTGTAAAGAACCTTTTCAAGTCAGTCGACAAAAGCCGGCGGTGGAGGTACCGCCGCCGGTTCATGGCCCCCTATTCTGCGTCCCCTCCGGCAAAGGAAGGAGAGGGAGGGGAGGGGAGGGGGAGGTCGTAGGAGGGGGGGAGAGGGGGAAGCGGGGAAGACGAGGGAGGCATCTGCTTTGAGGAATCGATTCTTCTCGCCCGACGTGCCTCTGCCACAGCATTCGCCCAGATAGCCTCTAAACTAGGGAGCGAGAGAGGTGACTCAGGGCATCAACTGATGTCACTGCAGTGCCTCTGACCGGGAGGTTCTAGCTTTCGAGTCCTGACGGTAGTAGGATTTTTCGACACTACGTAGGCTGAATTCAGTCACTGTCTGGAAGAGAATTCTTGCGGTCGGCTACTCTGATCGGTAGTGTCCCGTGGTTTCTCCGATCCATAAGCGAACGTCGGAGCAATAACCTAACAAACGGGCTACGGACCGCGCGCGATCTTTCCTTCCTCTTCCTTGTCCTATCCTCATCCCTTACTTACACACACACTAAGATGCACTACACTACCACACACGCCGGGAAACCGGCCGGGAGCTTAAGAGCTTTTCCCGGCTGGCGTGGTGCCCTGTAGGTGGAAGATACCTGGTTGAGGGAAAACCCCACTAGCCGACGGTCGATCGGTGCCCGATCTCACCATCCAGCGGACGAAGATCACTGCCAGCTGCCGAGAAAAGCTACACCTACGGGACTAACGGCGCTAGCAGTTGACGCGCCCGAAATCACTATTCAATTAATCATCTAAACCAGGAATTCCCAACCATTTTCTATCATCGACCCATTTTAAAGAGTAGTTTGCTACATCGATCCCCGTCTGATTTTCTCTACAATAAGTAGAAAACTTCGTATTCTTAGTAAGAATGAGGGCACGTGAATGAAGACGATTTACACAAAGAAAATGAACAAAATTTTGAGAAAAAAATATTAGAATTTGTTTTATTATTTGGGTACTCAAATAAAAACAAGTTCTCAGAAGCGAAATCACTCATTCTATTCGCCTAGAAATTCCATTGGACCGATCTCCATGAAAGTTGGCACTTCTACGTGTTTTTTTCACCGAGAAGGTTTATGTGTTGTTAAATCTGTTGTAACTCCACTACATGGCGCAACATACTCACTACATATCCACTACATATTCACGTCAAATACAACCAGCAACACACTCGGCAGCGTTTTGAATCTATATCATTTAATAACTCCTAAACGAGGCGTTCTGGGGCCTTAAAAACTAATAGTTTGAGGCCGAACATCTCAAAGAAACGTTTCTCACACCATAATCTACAGAATGAACTCTTCCTGTATTTTCTATTACATTTTTGCTGGGACGGCACTTCCCGATATTACCTCACCTGCCTAGAGACGTGTAGAATCTGCAAGTAAATGTGAATGAGAGGGACAGAGACCGGCAGAAACAGGGACAGGGTGAGGGAGGGAGAGATAGTGAGAAACGGAGGTGGGAGGAGAAAGAGGGAGATGAAGGGCAGAACAACGTTTGCCGGGTTTTCCTAGTATGTTTTATAATCTTGACAATCCGTTTAATTTTTATTTTGATTACATGGATCAGTCGTCGGTGCACATTTGGCTCTCGTCCCCGAATTCAATCCTTCATCATTACTGACCCCCTTTAAAATTATCATCGACCCCCTGATCGGTACAGACTCCGTTCGGAACCCCTGCTCTAAATGAGTAATATTCGTGCAAGTTCTGTGGACGTCAAAGCTTCTCTAACACATAAAATTTATGGAAGACATCAAAGGAAGTGGTTCAAATGTTAGTACTTCCGCGGAGTTTTAGTTCAAGTAACGATTATTTATTCATTTATTGCAGTAAAAAAACTGAACGCTGTTGATTAAAAATGCTCATTTGTGTCGCGGTTACTCGTGAATTCAATATTATACTCTAACAATAAACTAAGGAAACTGTTCTACGTGAAAAATAGTCACACATTTGTTGACATAAGCAATAGTGAATTATCATAACCAATAACACCTACTAATCTACATCACATCACCTATATAAATTTGTAATGTTGATTGGATCAAATGAATGCCCTGCGAAGGTTACTGGCTGGAATAAATCTGAATAACTCGTCTATTTTTTTTTATAGGTTGCGAAACGTGATCTGCAAGACAAAAGATAACATTTTTCAAAAGGTTCTATGTGATGCAGTTTCTAAAGTAAGTATTCAGTTTTATAAGGGAGCCAAAGCTCCCCTTATGTTGACAGAATCATCTTACGTTTTTCCCGAAATATAAGTATGCGTCGATCTTCATAGTTAATACTCGTTTACGATAATAGTAAAAACTGTACTAGTAAATATGAGAATACGATAATAGTAAATTAGAATATTATTTATGTAGTTTTAATTTATAAAATCATATCAAAATGGAGAAAAACTAATATCGAAATGAAACATTGGTCTCACACGGCACGGTACGATCATCAGGGCTGCCTACCTACTGCGTCTTTCCAATGATTTCAGTTCTCACGTTTTCAGTGTTCGTTTCAGTTCTAACGTTTGTGCTACAGGCATCTTCTTCGTTTCTTTCTTTCTTTTTTGACGATTTTTGCTTCATGCTTTGTTTCCGATTTGTATTTTCGGTTTTTATTTTACGTATGATATTTGGATTATTCATCGCATTATATTGTTCATTATAAACTTAGTTTCTTTGTTGTTTATTATATTATATTTCTTTTGTTTACTATTTCCTTTTTTGTTGCTTATTAGGTATTGTATCCTATTACATTGTATATTATATTTTAGTTCAAGCGAATGACACCCCATTAATATCACGAACAATGACCAGATAGTCATGGTTTTAAAATTGTAGCAGTTGGCAGTACCTGCTTGATACGATAAAGGCAAAATCCTCCTCTCCCCGCACCAGGGGCTGTGAAAGGTCAAGAAAACTCGCGTGTATACTTGTTAGTTGTCTCTAATCTGATCCAATAATTCCAAATCGGGTTTTCCCTGAACCTCGGGTATCCCCTATATTTCCAAGGAATTACATGATAAGTAGAAATAAAAGGCAAGTAAATAAATAGTCAAAAAACTCACTGGCTTAGGTGACTCATCAATGACGTCACTGCAGTGCCTCCAGGAGGTCATAGGGTTCGAGTTCGGATGGCGGCAGGATTTCCGGCAATGGCTACAAAACTAGGTCGATTTCAGCAGGTGGCTGCCTGGAGGAGGATTTTAGCGACCGGCTGTTCTGATCGGTAGTTTTCCGTGGTTTCTCCGAGCAACACTAGGCGAATGCCGAAGCAACACCCCAACAAACGAGACACGGATATTTTCTTCCTCTTCCTTGTTTCAATCCTCAGCCCCTTACTTTCACACACTTACACTTACATGCATTACACATGACGGGAGACCTGTTGGGAGCGTAGAGCTTGTGCCGGAGGGGAGCGGAGCCCCGCTGTTGGGAGATACTTGGTTTGGGAAAACCCGCAAGCCGAAGGGTAGATCACAGCCGCATCCCGCCATTCAACGGGGGAAGATCACTGTCACTTCCCGCGATGAAGAAGACGAATCACGAATCAATACAGTTTTTTACGAAAATAAAGCAAAACAACAAAGTGATTTAAACACTTTTCCGGTGGAACACACTAAACGTGTTAAAATAAGTTTACCATAAATTTATCGTACTAACAGGATTTTGAAAATACGTTATACAGGCCGACAGGCTCCAATAGGGGACCACGGGGCTAGAGAAAAATACATTATTTGTAAGCTTATTTCACTATTTCAAACAATTAATTAATTTTAAAATTTCAATATTTTCCCTTATCTCGGAGTTCAATTCAAACTTACACGAATAGAAGTTCTAGTTGCAAAAATGTATAAAAACATTTAGATGTATATTCAATGGGTTTTAAATAAAAATATACAAGTTGAATACATTTTGTAAATTAAATTGCCCTTTCCAAAAATTAATTAATTTAAAAAAGGTATTTCTGTACGTTTCTCAAAATGAGCCGCGCTCTTCAATATTTCCTGAAGCCGACATTGACGTCGAATTCAACAAACGTCAATGAACTTAGCCGCCATACCTCTTGCGAATTGTGTATACTTGCCAACACTTGTGAAAAAAGTATAAAAACACCCTTTAGATGTTTTATATTCAATTGGCTTATAAATCAAAATGTACACATTGAAGGTACGAGTATTTTTGTAAATTAAATAGCCACCTCCAAAAATCATTTCAATTAAATAAGGCGTTTCCTTAAAATTTCCTTAATTTGCCCCACGCCTTTCTATTTTTGTAAATTAAATAGGCACCTCCAAAAATCATTTCAATTAAAAAAAACGTTTCCTTAAATTTCTTTAATTTCCCCACGCCTTTCAATATTTCTGTGGTTACGGGGTAAAAGTTCCTTAATCAAAAATCTTACTTGGGAGAAAACAAGGGTTAGACTATTGAGTCGCCTATGTTTCCTAACGCCAAGCTAAATTTCCCAATTTTTTTTTTTTTTTTTTTTTTCCCCCCGTTAAGGAGGCAGTATTTGAATTCGGTCGTTGTACTAAAATAAAACATAGATACTTAACTTTTAGTTTCAATACTTAACCCAATTTCCGCCAAAAAATCGACTTAAGAACGTTTACCCCGTGAGCACAGATTTCCTGAAAGCGACCTTGACTTCAGCACGTGGAATTGAACAAACGTCAATAAACGGAGACCCGCCTTACCACTTGCGAACGAGCTGAACTCCGAATCGCCTGTAGTAGGTCTGCACCGCGGCATAGCATGTGCTATGAGCCTGTTTCCTGGACCACACCGCCTCCGCCATAAATCGGAGGCTCGCCCCGCCGAAAAAAAGAAGAAAGCGACGCGCTGACAGCCGCGCATCGCACCGCCCTGCCCCCTCCCTCACCGCACCCGCCTACGGTTCTGTCTGTCTCTCTCTCGCGCGCGCGCTCCATCTCTCTCTCTCTCTCTCTCTCTCTCTCTCGTTGGCCGCTGCCGCCGCCAGCCGTTTCCAGGAGGCGCGGAGCCGCTACGCCGAACAGGAGGAGGGGGTGGGGTGAGGAGGGGGGGCAGGCGCCGGCGGCGGTGCGGGCGGTGGCAGACAGCGGCAGACGTTCCGGGAAAGAGGCGCTGGCGAACTCACGCCCGCCACACCATTGAACGAAACGCCCAAAACCCAGACTATCGTTAGTAGAAACCGGAAAAATATTTAGTATGAAACGTCAAAAAAACCTACATAAATTTGTAATGAAAACAGCAAGAATATGTAATAAGCACGTAATGTCGGATATAATATGTAATATTAAAACACAGTAATCATAAAACACATTTTACAAAATACGAAATTACATTTATAACATTTTCCTAAACAAATTTTTAAAATAACATCCCCATTTTTAAAAACTCGCTTGGATAGAATCGTTTATGCACATTTTGCACCATACAACACAACGTCTATTGATTGATTAGTTATTTTTTTATTTTCAGGCGCATCAACGGCGGTGGTTCATTAGTCCCGTAAGTGTAGTGTAAGTTGTGGGGGGGTGTTTCCTGGTGAGATCCAGCAACGACCTACACGTTGTCGGGGTCCCACCCCAACCGCGATGAATAAATAAATAAATAATAAAAAACAAACAAACAAATATATAAAACTTCCAGGTAATTACGTACCTATAGTTCGTTTATATAGAAAGATTACTGCGTGTAAGAAGGGACAGCGCTTTGTCGGCTACTGCTTGGCCCTCTGCTGACAACATAATCTCTGGTTATGTCCTTGCACTCATTTTGTAAGTGCGTTCGTTAACAGATAGCTCGTTATTAAATGGCTTCATCACTATCCCTTATAACCTAGGAAAATCCACTCATGGTCCTACAAGAATCAAATCACGCCTTCCCAAAGATCAATTTAGACCCCCGTAACCATCATAGACATTTAATCCTAAACTTCACTCCCGTCCCTTCTCACACCCACCCACGACTGCCCTGAGCACAAAATCAACAGTAAATGAGGTTCGCAGAGGGGATTTCCTCTCACATACAAATTTGGTTAGGTTGGTTAATTGCAAGTACCTCGGTTCTGTAAAGTTAATTTTGTATTACTTGCTTCACTGTTTGTATACTATCTCAAACCTGTAGAGTGGTTTAACCACTGATCTAGTGCAATAAATTAAAACACAAAAAATCACTATCCCATGCAATGTCATCGCCATCATTGTCATTGCGATGTCATCCCATCAATGTCATGACGTTCATTTGTTTCCCCGATCTGTTAGACTGGTCCCTTCTTAGAGTAACTCCTGCATACACTAGACATCCACTCGTGGTGGGTTTTTCTGGATCCTTTCGATCTGCCCAAACGGCAAGTGCCGGAGCCCGCGCCGTTTCCTGGAACAAGCGAACGGCGAACCCAGCGCAGCGTGACGTCATGCGGACTCCCGGGCAGCCGGCCTTGCGTCAAACGCTCCCGACACAATAAAAGACTGTTGACGTACTCACGGTGGAAACCTGGCGGCCGGTGCGGCGTCCTGCAGTGCAGTTTGCCTTTTCGTGTTCTTAGTGGACACATATCCATCGTGAGAATGAAAATTCATACGATGTGTAATGTGTAATATTATACAAGAAAATTAATGTAATTTATAATTAATAAACCTTCAGAACTTTGAAATACATTCTTATGAAGATAAAAGAAAAATAATTACAAAAAAGAAGAAACTATTTATAACAAAGTCGTTGAAAACAATGAAACATCGATTGATTGATTGATATGTGATAATAAGCGGTCCGACTGCTAAGATCATTAGTCCCGTAAGTGTGGTGTATGTTTTTATCATGGGCCCTCCTATATGGCGAGATACGGCGCTGCCCTACTCGTCAGCACACACTGTTTTCCATAAACAGGTATCTCCCACAAGAATATCTCCCAGCCGGGACAAGTTCTAAACTCCCCACCGGTCTCGCAGCATGTGTGGTAGTGTAGGGCTCATGTGTGTAAGTTGGGGATGAAAATAGGAGAAGGAAGATGCAGGAAAGATTGCGCGCGGTCAGTGGCCCGTTTGTTAGGGTACTGCTCCGGCATTCGCCTGGTGTTAATCGGAGAAACCCTGGAAAACTACGAAATGTCGACATTTGTAATAGGGATCTTACAATTTCGTTGTTTCTAATGTTAATTTGTCGTCTTTTGTTTGATTGTGAATTGAGTTTCTTTTGTAGTGACGTAACGTCGGCGATTTAAAATAAAAATAAACCGAGAGCACCGAGAATTGATTTTTTCTTTAATTTAAGGTCGCATCAACTAGGATCAGAGCTTCCCCAGTTCGCAGAATGCTGGAAGAGTGGGGAAAACCCTATATCTACTACATACCCGTTGACAGTCTCTCCGCGTGCTAACATATGAACTGACAGTATTTTATCAGTTATTTCACAGTTAAAGTTTTACAAATTTGAAATGTGGATTTGCAAAGAAAAAATAACGAAAAAGTAAAATGATCATGCCTAAGAAAGGGTTATAAAAAACACCGGCTAAGCCCATCGATGCTTAAAACATCGATATTTTAAAAAAATCGATATCCATGTACAGGAAGAGGTGGATCAGGGCATCAACAGATGTTATTGCAGTGCCTCTGGCCAGGAGGTCCTAGACGGCGGCAGGATTTTCGACACCAGCGAGGTACCTAGGTCGTATTCACTCGCTCTCTGGAGGAGAATTCTAGCGAGCGGCTGCTCTGATCGGTAATTTTCTGTGGTGTCTCCGATCAACACTAGGTGAATGCCGGAGCAGAACCGTAACAAACGCAGGCCACGGACCGCGCGCGATCTTTCCTTCTTCTCCCGTGTACTATTCTCAACCGTTACTTACATACACTTCCTGTTTCACATGTACAACACTACTCCAAATGCAGAGAGACCAGTGGGGGGGGGTAGAACCTGTTCCGTAGGGGCAGTGCCCCGCTGGTGGGAGATACCTAGTTAGGGAAAACCCAAGGCGCCAGATCTTGCAATACAGCGGGGAAAAGATCACAGCCACCTCCCATTGATAAATCATGTACTACACTTACGGGACCAATGACCTCCGTAGTTGACGCGCCCGGCATCACTAACAATAGGGAGTTTTTGCCACCTCGAAAGTTAAGCACTATCGATCTTCTGCGCATGCGCAGATGCACTAAAGTGATGTGAAATTTGAACCGTGCATGAGCAGAAGACCGATAGTGCTTTACGTTCGAGGTGGCAAAAACTCCCTATTGTTAGTGATTCCGGGCGCGTCAACTACGGAGATCATCATTTAATCAATCAATTGATATCGATGTCGCTTCCCTACTGAAACGGGGGCGACCCCGCGGGACTCGAACCAGGAAAACCGTGTCACCGCTGCGCCGGGATTTCCCCGTTGCTGAGCTCGCCCCCTCTTCTCTCGTCGGAGTGGCAACTAGTGACGTGACATCAACCACAAAACATCGATGTTGCCAAACATCGTTGTTCGAAATCAAAACCTCGATGTTAATAAATAATAGGGAGTTTTTGCCACCTCGAACGTTAAGCACAATCGACCTTCTGCGCATGCGCAGATGCAGTAAAGTGATGCGAAACTGGAACTGCGCATGAGCAGAAGGTCGATAGTGCTTCACGTTCGAGGGTGCAAAAACTCCCTAGTACATTGATCAAAAACCGATGTTTTTAAACATCGATGTTCTAATGTTTGCTTTTATGTTAGTTTAAAAACGTCTAACATGAAATTCGTGAGCAAGAAACTTTAATTTGACAATGGCCGTGCTTATTAATTTATAATTAAAATTTAACGGAAAACAAAGTTACAAGTTCTCTTTATTCGGGAAAAATAGGAAAGGCCAAGGAAATACCAAGTCATCTCGAGCAAGGGAGGGTAGTCTTCTCGATGAAGATAGAACAAATCGCGCCCGTTTGGTTCGAATACAGACAGCGGTACCATCAGTTATTTGATGTCAGCTTTTACAAAATTCTGATTATGGGCATCTTTATCCACGAACAAAACATTGAAAAGGTATAAACATCGAACTCAAAACAGTGATGTTCAAATACATCGGTTTCAATACATCGATATTTTATCGAAACATCGATGTTTTGAAAGCGTCGACGTCTTGAAAACGACATCGGTGTCGCATCCCTAGTGTATTTTTCTCGAACAACAAAATTGCTTGAATTACGCTGTCGCAAAGAAGCCAAGTTCTTTTATTCCTTCCTGTTCTTCAGTATGGCCTGTTAGGGGTGTTAACAATATTACGTATTAATTTTCTTTGCATATTCTCACGCTCTTTTTCCTGCTAGTTACAGGCTGTTGTGTTGAGTTTCGTTGAAAGTACTTTATGTTTCACTACATTAGCCGTAGTGCTGTAGCACTCTTGAGTGTTCCTGAATAATAATATACAAATCATTTTCTTATGTTTTGAAAATAGTCAAATACAAAATATCGGGGTATATTGAACACATGTTTCATGAGTAATTTTTTTAAATTTATTTGTACCTATATCTACATTGCATCTTTGTTTTCATTCGCAATTCAATTGTCCCTTTACAACTTTCTACTGTATTAAAATCCTGATTAGACAATCGACAATTGAATGAATACATCATGTCTACTCCGAAAATCAAACAAATACCGATCAACTTCTTACTAGAAGGTTATTGTTGGCTGTGTGATGATGTGCAAATTCGTTTCCAGAACACTTAGCAAAGAGGTTGCTTCGCGTCGGGTAATCGATATTTGATCGGTCACCGCTCCGCACGTACACGACCTTGACCTTCGCGGCCGATTCCCTGAACCACTTCAGCGATGAATTGATAACTTTTCTTCGGGCGAGATAGAAGCTCCTTGAGGGGGATCCATGAATTTTATGGTTTTTAACGATTTCAAATGGATTCATTCAGCCGGTTCCTGCGAACTGGTTGTTACAATTATTGTAGTTCGCTGAACTGGTAGTTAAAATGTTTGTGATATACAGGAACCGGTTGATATTTATCACTAGAGCCCGGAAGTTTGGCAAAATTCCTTTTTGTTTTTGTTATTACTTTCACTTGTTAGACCTTCATCTTGTTAGAATCGCTAAAGTGCCCTTCTGGAATTGATTTAGTAGATTTTCATTTTGTCTTTTTTGTTGCATATTCTAGCTTCTGATGCCTATTTTGACATTTTGTCTTATTTTTGACTCTCCCCCCCTTTTCCTTATTATTTTGCTTTGTTTTTCTCGTGGCACTGCTTGTGATCAAGCTGCATGTATACCTGCAAGCCTGAACAACACGAAGAAACGATTGTGTTTTGTGGGAGCAGAAGCTATATTAAAAATTTTAATGAAAAAGGAAGATGATCTAAGTCAAAATTTATTTAAATAATGTCGACAGGCTTTCTTCGTTCATGAAGAATCCCATCATACTTTTCAGTATGGTCTCTGATCCCTTTTGACGACAGCTCTCTGTATATTATGGAATGATTCTTGAGATTAGGTCATTGACAAAAAAACTTTTCAATCTGCCAACGTTTCGACCTTTATTCAGCCTTCATCAGGGCACATTCTCCGCATCTTTCGGTTCCAACCACGATCCACCCCACATTCTCTTTATACACTTATAGCCTTTACCACACAGATTCCTTCAGCCGCGCCATATTACACACACACATTAAAATGGCGCGGCTGAAGGAATGTGTGTTGCTGAGGCTATAAGTGTATAAAGAGAATGTGGGGTGGATCGTGGTTGGAACCGAAAGATGCGGAGAATGTGCCCTGATGAAGGCTGAATAAAAGCCGAAACGTTGGTAGATTGAAAGGTTTTTTTTTTGTCAATGACCTAACCTCAAGAATCATTCCATAATATTAATGGAGGTCAAGAAATCAAGCACGTGCTCCCTGTATATATCCTCAATGCTAGCCATTACACAAATGCGATGAACGAAAAATATAATTTTGTTTTCACTGATGCCATTTCAAGATTCAAAAGGGAGTCCACAATAGCACTTCGAAGAGACAGCGTCACGAGTAAAATAAATTCGTAGCCATCACACCAGATGGTCATGCGGATTACGTTTTCAAAGAAAGATCGCTTCCTTGCACTGTAAGTGCTAATGCTGATATTAGATTTAGAATAAAAGTATAAATCATTTTAATTATTAGTTTATTTACACCAATTCCTTTTAAACGTGCTTTTTCATTGCTTACATGCCTTTCTGCACCCCTACTTTAGCCAAAATAATGCCTTTTGCCTGAACGTCCGAGCTCTATTGATCATAATCCAATTATTAAAAGTATTGTAGCTCTGAATAAAGTATTTCTCATGGGAACGATCTCTCTTGATTTGATGCTTTTTCTGACTGGGACGCGACTAATTTCGTAGAATCCTGGGTACGGTTTGGACACCACACGTCTTCTGATACACAAGTCAGATAGAAGAGATGCATAGAATATTCACAGAATCAACTAGCATTGTGATAAAGATTGATCCGCTTTTCTGTCACCAGGGCCCGACAATGTTAATTTTTCTGTAGAAAAATCGCCCTTTTCCGGCGAACGAAGTGAGCTTACTGATGAAGTAAGTCGAGAAAGTAAAGAGCTACTTTTCCATAACCCAACACATTAATGGTAAATATTCAATGGCGTACGTGCTCTTCCTTGGAGCCTTGCTTTCGTATGACATTAGATGTGTCATAAGAAGAGACGCTCTGAGGATGAAAATTCAGTCGGTACGCGCACTATGAGAATAGTGAAATAACAAAATCAAATATTTGCATTTTCAATCAAAATTGTAACTGTTACATTGGTGTTGTATTTTTCGCGATTCCTCGCATGTCTAATGAAACACTACTCATCTCTCACATGGCCATAGTCTGTATATTTTTCTTACAATTTCTTTGGATATTGGAAATCTGTATATATCTTCTATATCTATATAAATAAAAAGGAATGTGCATACGTGTGTCGCACGTAGACGCAAAAATTACTCTGCCGATTTCGCTGAAGTTTCACATTTTGTTCTTATCAATAATAGGGGTGTTTAAAGAGTGGTTTGAATTATATCGGCCATGTGGGAGCGTCTTTGATGATAATTTATTCGTTTATGACAACTCAATCGCCCCTGAACTCTACGCAACCCGACGCACAGTCGAGGATTGAGAGCGTATTCACTGCATACAAATATTCAGCCCCTGCGGTTGTGAAATATCGGCCGGAATTATTACTTAAACCTCGGACAAGTAAATCGAATTTCTCCAAGATAGTATCGTAGAGAACGCATGCTCTTTGAGGGAGAGGGTTTTAATAGCATACTTGACAAGCATATCCAAACCAGGACATAGAACAAACTTATACTTGGGTCTTTCATCTATTAAAAGTTTTGCAACGCGTAGCGTAGATCGTGATTAACAATCACTGACAGTAGTGTGTGATGTGTAATTCACTGCAATAGCGAAGCATTGCCGGAACCACTAGTTAGTAATAGAGATAATGTTATATGTTTTTTGTATTTTCCCGACTTTACTGGGTACCTAACGAAACCATGGCCAGAGGCTGCGTAGTATTCTTTCAATATCTATGCGCGTTGAAATTATTAATATAGATCGCAATATCACTACATCTAATTAGAATTATCCCCAATATTTACGCAGGGTGTTGTATTTCACCAATACTTTCTTACAGATATCTTGACAACGTTGTAAGGGAATGCGACCAACGGCTAGTACATTTTAATATTGAAGACAACTTCAAAGGACAAATTTGATTTAAGACCCTTTTGTTTGCAGATGACCAGGTTTTAGTTGCTGATAATGAAGACAATCTACAGAGAGCCCTGCACGAATTGTACAAGAAAGCAAAACTCTACAATTTGCATGTATCTTCCAGCAAAACCAAGTAAGCTCGCTTTAATAATATGTAAGTTCGTTTTAGAAGATAATTGAACAAGTAAATACTTTTCTATTTCTAGGTTGAGAATTCTCATACATTGGAGAACTTGATAGTGGAAGAAAGATCGAGAGATTCATGTGTGGTACATTAAAAGGACCGTTAGAGGTAAAGTACGAAAAGATACAATACTAAAATTTTACAAAGTTATGGCAGTGCCTCGTGGCCTATATAAAGTACAAGTACTTAGTAAAAACTGGGTTATAAATTCCAAATCCTATAGCAGGGTACAGGCTGCAGAAATGAGATTTTTGTGGCCGATCGTAGGACTAACTAAATAGATCGATTGAAAAACGAGACCATCCTTGGAATTTACAATCTAAACGACAAAATCCAAAGAATATAGAAAGGAATGGAAAGATCATTTATTAAGGGTGGAAAATAATCGTTTACTTAAGCAACTCCTTTCTAGACATGTCGAGGGAAAAGAAGCTTTGGTAGACTCCAAAGAAGATGGAGTGATCAACGAGTCGTAACAGACCAACAACAGGTCTTGTTATGTCGCGCTGATCACGGCATGTGGCGCGCTAGCATCAAGGCAGCGCGCCCTGACAGGAGCCGGCGGCGGCAGCAACTATGGTCCGATTAAAATAAGTTGGTGATTGATAGTTGCAAATGAAAGGGAGCGACGTTGACAGGATGTGTACCACGAGCACGTGTTCCCGGAACAAGAAAGTAAACACGTGAAATAAATACTTGTAAAAGTAACCTAATCATATACTCATATTGTACGAAGCTACAGCTTCAGAAACACAACTGTCAATCACCTACTTATTTTAATCGAACCATAGCTACGGCCACGGTTCGGCAGGCTCGAGGCAGGGAGCGAGTCTCGCCGCCGGACGCCGGCCCTTTAAAGGGAGCCGGCCGACACCCCGACAGGCAGTGGGAGTGAGCCCTGAGAGCACCACGAATAGCGTACGCGCCGAGTCCGGAGAGCCAGCCGCCGGATGAATGACGTCGTGGAGTAACGACTACAGCAGCAGCAGCAGGGAGCGTCCAGAGGCGGATTCGTCCACCGAGTTGGGTATATGGAGATTGCCCGGGCTACGTGGAACAGGGCATTGGTGATTGCCCGAGATATGCTAGGCAGGCATTGGAGATTGCCCGTGAATAGCAGTAAGGCTGATTGTGATTGTAACAGATGTATTAATAAACCATTGTTGAAGTTGCGTGCGAGGTTTCTTTTATGGACATAAGAGGTCTAATGTCTGAGGGAGAAGAAAAGATCGGCTCGCCCTATACAGCCTACATTTTGGGGAAACATTTTTGACCCTTTATGGGCCACACCACCTTTGAACGAAAAAGTGTTTATGACAAAAAAACATGAACGGTTTGTCCCAAGACTAATTCTAAAAGTGTATCAGCACATTGGTTGGCACCAGCATTCCAGTTTTGTTTCGAAATGTCGTCTTGAGGGATGCTCAACATGCACAAGAACCTTGTACAAAAAATGCAAAATATATTTGTGACTAAATAAGAATAACTGTTTGATGAAATTTCATGAACGAAAAAATAATAGTCTTATTTTGAACCACAAAGTGATCATTTTGTAGGATAAGAACATTCCTGCTGTTTATGTGTTGAAACAGAATGCACATAATGTGTACCTTCAATATCTAAAAAATGTAAACAGAAAAAAATTAAACAATGTTAATTATGCATTATCTGCATGTAATTGTATTAAAAAATCACAAAAAATTTTTTTGTTAAAAAGGGGGAAGCCTAAAAATGTTTGTTATATAATTTAATATTATTGCGTACAGTAGTACCTTCTCATATTACAGACAAACAATTCATTTTAAGTTACTTATGTTTTATTTGAATAAACCACTACGTTCCCGATTGGTTGCATCTTCAGGTGTACTGTAATACAGATTTTTTAAAATTACAAATATTTCTTTCATCTTAAAATATAAAATTTTGAATAGCTTTATAAAATTACAAGAATTAAATAGAATTAGTCAGAGAAAAAACAAAAAGTATGATGCAACAAAATATTCTAATGATATTAAACATTGTTTTTAAATTATGGTTTATGCAAATAAAACAAGTAACTTAAAAATTAATTGTTTGTCTGCAATATGAGAAGGATACTACTGTATGCAATAATAAAATTTATTTGTTTTCGGGGCAGACGAGAATATGTTAGTCCTTTATGTACACGTAAGCTTACGTGTCTCGAGTCCGTAACTTCTTAGCTGCCCCGGTGACGTCTGAAGAAGCTTGCGATACGACAGGCGAAACGTCAGCCTCTCAGCCAACGGCGCGGCGTCACCCGAACAGCCAAGAAGTTATGGTAATACTTTTCTCTACGACTACTCCGGAATGTATACATTTCTGCACGTTATCGGATGCAGTAATGATGACGATTCCACAAGCCGTGCGAGAATATTATTTTCGCAGGCTGTCGATTAATCACATTCGTCTTAGTTCATTATACCACGACAAAGGGTTCTCGCTGTCACCTACAGAGGCGTTGCGTGCTCTGCCGCGGCTGGTCGGAACTGTCGTAAGACAGGTGAGACACGAAACAGTATGCGAGTTGGTGTTGAAGTTAAGGCGCCCATTGGATATTTTTAAAACACCAATTTGAACATCATAGAGAAAGTATAGTCTTCTACTCGCCTAGAATGGCTATTATTCACTCATATAATTAGCTATGATAGCTATTATTCACTCGTGAATATTATTCACGTTGTAAATAATAGCCCTCATTCTACGCTCGTTGAAGAGTATACTATTCATTGCCTGAATTCCATTTTTAAAAATGTACAGTCGAATTTCAGCAACCAAACTGCGCCGTTTCCCCCGTACTTCACTGTGTGCGTTTCCTGCCTGCTTTGTTTGCCCTAATGGCCGCGAGTGATGCTTCCTTATCACGTGGCGCCCTTATCTGGTGCCTTATCTCCCTCAGCGGCTATCAGCGCCGCTCTGGGTGCATTGACAAAGGCCCTGTTTACACTTCGAGCTCTCTTGCGCCTGGTGCACCTGAAAACGAATGCCCGACTTAGTACGGCAGTGTCTGATAGCATAAAAACCTGACTATTGATACCCTTATTTTTGGATGTTTCTTCTTCGAATTTAATCTCTCTGATGAAACGAATGCGAGCTACCAAATTCAAAAACTATCATATTTGATTGTGATCTAGTTCCCTCTTCTGAATTGCTTATTACTTTAATCGTTATACCGTATCTTCGTCGATTGAATTGCTTATTGCCGTAAGAGGGCTCCTTCACACTCACAATTAAAGGGCTCAGTAGAACAAGGGGCTATCCCACCTTGACCTTATTTCTGAGATATTGAGGGTTTTATTGGAACTTTCATAATATAACTCAGTACAGTTTTAACCATAGTTCACTTGCATGTAAATCCATACTGGTTTGGGAAATTTCAGAGAATTAAAAACATTGATACTAGTCAACATCGTATTCTCAAATTATTACAAGGTATCAACCTCAATAGAAATATTATTAAGTCCATACTAGATTTAAATAACATATAACATTAAAAGAATAATTGTGTATGTTTTATCTGGTGGCAATAACCCAATTTCACAAAAAACTGAGAGATAGCCCCTTGTTCTACTGAGGACTTCAATTATTTTTATAGATCTGAATAAAACAATATTAAGGTAGTAAAATCAACATAGTGTCTAGGTTTTGTCTATCACTTTGTAGGACCCCTTAATGAGATTGTATCTGCATTTAAAAAATATTTGACATGTTTTCTATCGCATAGAGTTGCCACGATTAAAATATAAAAAAACAAAAGTTGTCTGGTCGGTCCTATTTCCAAATCTGAAAGTTTGTTGCTGATGGGAACATTTCCTACATAAGTTTGTATTGTTCAATATCCTCGATGAGAAATTTTCTTACTTTTGCTTTAAGGAATGTGTGACTAATGGTTCCATTGTAGAATAGCTTAGCAACAATCAGGCCTTTTCTATTTAAATTCACCTCAAAATTCCGAAACTGTGGAGCAAATTTCCATCTTCACTAGTGCTTTTCCCCAATGATTCAACACGTGATAACACACGTTTTGTAGATAGGAATCCACCAATGTCTAAAGGTTCGCTGGCACGTCTTCACATTGACAAGAGTCAACTAGGGGGTGACGTAAGAGTAGAAAATCATTTTTCCTGAAGTATTAGACTTAATATTGAATCGAATTTTTGAGGTGCGGGCACTTCTCAGTGAATAATGTGTGTGTTACGGTAAAAGTAAATAATCAGTGATTATTTATTTATGTTATTACCCACAACAGGGCAAATCCCCAATTACAGTAGGCATTACTAGGAAAAATATACAAAAATACAAAATAATAAAAAACAGTTTCAAATGAAATAACTAAACTAAATTACAGAAGTCCAATTACAAGAATACATATATTACAAAAATTGATAAAACATAGCTCACCAGTAAGATAAACAAAAATGGAAACATATCTTCAAAACAGTCATTACAAAAAAGGAACAAAAATGAGTATAAAAATGACAATTTTACAAAAATGGAAAACGCATCTTCAAAATAATCGGAACATAATAGCGAGCAATACTTAACACAACAAATCCACATTCAGTGAGCATTCAATATTTTATTTAAATTCTGTTCATATTTTAGCAAAGAAAAACTAAAGTCTAAATCCCACACTCTACTGAATTCATTGAATTCTGAAGACATTCAAAATTCAATGAATTCAAATTATGTCTAATCGCTAATCATTACTAAGAATTACCATATTAGCTACTTATTATTTTTAAACAGTATTTTTTAAAACAAAATTAATTGAGAGCTCGTGCCCGAGTTCGATACCCGGACAATCCACATGGAATTTCTTCTGAAAATAGCGAACATTCAACAGGTTTTCTGTGTGTTCTCTCATCTCCTTTGCCCCTTATTCCTCCATTGCTTCCTCAATCAGCTCAGCATCATTACAGTTGCCACCTACAACTTACATCATCACTCGTGGATCTCGATGATCTCAGTGGTTGAAAGGCATTGAAATCCCAACAAATAAATAAAAATTAAAAAATATATAAATTTATTTATGGTAATAACTAGGGGGGATTTTAATGAAATGTCATTTCTTTCCTTCTGACTAGAGCAATACTGTTTAGTATAAAAATTCATTTTATGTTAAGGCAAACCGAAATGACCCGTTTTTACATGCAAGTTTTTTGCATTTTTCGTCGATTTTTGACTAATAATTCTTTTTTTGCCGTTTTACGTCATTTTTAATGCATTTTTCGCTGATTTCATCGATTTTAATATCATTTTAATGGTACCTGCTTCAAACAATATTTACGAGATCCAACAAATGTTCACAACAGAATTCCTGAGGAAGCTATTCGATTTCTTCGCTCATATATTCTAATGTCAGTCGTTGTGAGTACTATGTAATCTAAGGTTCCTGTGAGGCCTATCGGCGCCATTGTCAGTTCGGCCGATTTCGCGATAAATAAAGAATGGGATTTTCTTTAAAAAAAAAAACAGTACAAATCAAAAGTTAGCAAGCTGAGTTCACTTGAACAAAAGGAAGAATACTCGATTACATTAATAACATATCCAACAGCTTGTGTTGTTCATTTGAATCAAAGTTTTAACGTCAATTTTCTTTTTTTTTAACATTTTAAAAACAATTTAAGAGCATTTTATTGAGCATTTTTTGCACTGTTTTAGCTCATCAAAATCCGCCACCTAGTAACAACCTATTTAAATTATCATTTCCTTCAAATTACATATTTTAATTTATAAGCTTTTTGAAAAAAAACATAACGATATTTTTATAAATATTTTTAAAAGGACATTTTCAAGAAATAGGTTAAATATAGGTACGAAGGCAACTAATGAAACATTACTTTTCACTACGTTATTGTCAGTATTATTAAGTATCTTCATTAACAAATCGTTTTGAAGCATGTTTACAATTTTTATACATTTTTAAACCTAACTTGCTCAGCTTTCCCTGTGCATCGTGGCCATGCGGGGGGGAGCAGAAACGGTGGGAGGAGGCCAATTTCAGTTCGGATCTCTACAACTATTTTTGAAATATTTTGTTTCTGAATTGTTGGCTTGCAATAAATGAAGTACGAGTATATTCAAAATGGAAATACTGTTTTAGAAGAGATGTGATCTGTACATGGTATTTAGTGTCAATAAATTGAGTAAAATTAGAGGTAAAGTGAAGATAGGGCGTCACATTTTCGACCCCGTCGACTCGAGGAGGAGGTTGTGTGGCAAGCACAACGCTCCGGCCGCTTTTACCCCCAGGAGAGATGCTGGTACTCACTTGGAAAGGAGGCTGAGTCCTGGAGCAACCCCTAAGCCGCTCTGAACGGAAACCACCAAAGGAAAATCCCGACCTATGTCGGTATTCGAACCTGGCTCCTTCCGAACAGAAAGCCAGAACCCTACCAATGAGTCAAAGCAGCTTTGAATAAGTAAAGTAGTGCTAAAAAAACCGCATCACCTCACTCGCAGTTGCAATCTGCAATACAATCCTGAAAATACACCGTTTGATTTGCAAAACTCGTGTGGGTTATGAAAGTAATGGAATCAGAAACATCATGTAATCTAAAATAAAATATATGATTGCCAATTTTTGAGAGCATATTTGATTAGGAAAACACAGAATGCCCATTTTCTTTAGATGATGCGGTTTTTTTTGAGGACTACTGTATGTATTTGACATTTTCGGTTGTTTGTCCGACTTTGCATGGGCCTAGTTTAATTCCCATGCTTGTTGGGGAGGGGTTGAGAAACATGTGGCGAAGCTGACGTATTCCCTTCCTCGTAACTAGAAAACTCCTTCTGTCTGAGCTTTTCTTCGTCACACAGCGACAGAAACGGAGACGATCTTTTAGGAACACTACAAATCTATTTTTGCCCCGATCGGGAATCGAACCCTGGATCACACCACAGGAAGTTTGTACACTGCCCACGAGGCCCATCCTAGAGGCGGCTCCGAATCAATGAAGTGAAATTTCAAAAAAATATTGGCTTTTGTAGCGACATGCCACCCTCCCCGGTTCGTATCTCCTTTATGGCTCCACTGTTGAAGATGCTTCCTGTTAAATTTGCCGAAAAAATTGTTAGAAGGGGACGTTTAAATTATGAATTTATATCGTGGGAACCCTTGGAAAAACGCAGAGAGAAATCGTGTCTTTGTGCGTTATTCAAAGCAATAAGGGGTGATCGGCCGTGGGGTGAAGTTCGGGCAAGACTATCAAACCAACATACGTCGCGCGGAAAGATCATGGCTTCAAAATTCGGCAAAGGAAACAGAGAACAGATGTAGGTAAATTCTCATTTATTAATAGAACCATACAAAATTGGAACAAATTACCTGCAGCAGTGCTAGAGACTTTCCCTTAGAATGTCAAAAATTTTAAATTAGATTAAATAATTTGTAAGTTTTTTTTAAGAATATGTTAACTTTAAATTTTATTTTTTTTGTATTTATCTTGTTATTTTATATTAAGGTTAGCTTTAGCATAGGGTTAATACATGAATTTTATAAAATTGTATTCAGTAATGTTGTTTGATGTTAATTTTGTATATTGTTGTATATATGTAGTGGTTTGATGTTTGTTTTATGTAGATTAATTGATTGGAAAACGCTACCACCGGAATTATTTCATGTATCCTAAGTAGCGAAATAAATATTCTATTCTATTCTATTCTAAAATCCTTCTCTTTGCAGCATGTTTTTTGCATTTTGCTGCTTGCATTTTGTAATGTACTACAACGAGAATTGAAAGTAACGCTTACTAAGGTATTTCGTGTAAGGCATTACGCGATTGGATCAATGTAGAAACGATTGGTACGACCTTGAATTGATTAGCTTCAGAAATATTGCCTAGGTTATCAAAGGAACATCGATTGGCAAAATCTCCTTTAGTACTAGGTACTTTTCGCGCTCTTGAACCCAATCACTTCGTTTCACGGCCCCCGAGCTTTGCGGTTCACTTGTTTATCGTTCCGTTTATCGACGGCTATCGGCAAGCGAAGATCAACGCGCGAAAACGGAACGGCTGCCGCTAGTGCAAGGTCTAGGGGAAAGAGGCCGTGATAGCGTACGTTCTTTTGTTTCTCCGACGCCAGATAAGAAGGTTGACTTCATCTGCGGTTGCAATACGCCCGTCCACTCAATGAATTGCTTGCCTTGGTTCAATACAGTGGGTGATACACTCAAAACGGATGTTTGCTATCGTTTATCGATCATTCCCAAGAGTTTAATGGGAATTAGATTTATTTTTAACGGATACTAAAATAATGTTTTTTTCTATTAAATGCATCAAATTCATTTTTACGATCGAGATTGATGAATTTTTACCGCAATCGAAAAGTTGAGGCGAAAAACAGTCAAGGTCGTGGAAGAATCAATCATTTCGTTCATGAAATATAAACAAAATGTTTTGATGATCTTGTAATGTTGATCTTATAATGTTTCCACGAGTATACGAATAATATTTGTTTCATCTCTATTTCCCGAGTTTATCAAAACAAGCTGTGATTTTTGTTCGCCATCTTGTTTCGGAACTTTTTTTTTTTTTGCATAGTTAATGAGCAAAAAAGTCTGATTTTCTCGATGACGTCAAGTTTTAGATTTCTTAGAAAGGAATAATTTTCCCCACGTGTAGCTGTAAACAAAATCCTTCATTTTTAGAAGTTCGTAGAAAAAAGTAATTAATGAAATTTTTCAATAAACAAAGCATATTCCCGAGATGACTGGAGCCGAGACTACCTCTGATTCGAAAAAAACTCTGATAATCCTGAGTTCATTTGAAATTCACAATTGGACGTGTTTTCCGCAGTCGCAGAGAGACATCTAAAATTGAGAGTGGCGAAGACAAACCACAAACAAATGTCGACGAGCGAAACTAATAATTATTGAATTCGGTGAAGTCCCATTATTCCTAGAATTTGTAGCGGCATTGCACAGCGCATAAGCTGGTTGTTACTAGAACGGCAACTAATTTATTCGCTTCTTTGTTCCGTTTTTTAATCCATTATTTTGTTGTTGCTTTCTGAGGTTTCTCTCGGTTAACTGGCAAACCTTACCGAGGTTCCCTTAGCCGGCTCTCGTATAACCTCGTGTCTACTATTCCATCATCAAATTCAACTGTCAACGTCCTTTTTCCTTGCATTAAAAAACGCACTATAACGAATACGGTATCAAATGAAAAGTTTCAGAGAAATTGAAAACAAGTTATTGGGTGGTGTTCTTGTGCGCGAGGAATCGAGATTTTCGTTCAGTTTCCTTGATCCATCGAGCTGAGATGGTCCCTTGTTTTGCTTCTATATATACATGATATATAGAGACCGGAAAAATATGTAGTATAAAACGTCAAAATATGTACATAAATATGTAATGAAAATAGTAAGAATATGTAATAAATATGTAAATTCGGATATAATATGTATTATTAAAATACACTAATAATAAAATATATTTACGTAATACGAAATTAGATTTATAAAAACTGCTCACCTCACATCATACAGCTTTCTCGTCAGTAGTAAAAGCCTCATCTATTGTAATCCAGGACCGCAGTTTAGCAGCCAGACTAATCGCAATAGAAGCCATCGCACAAACTGGCGAGATCTACGACCAGCAAACATACATTGTAGCATCTTCATCGAAGTGTTACACGTCAGTGATGGCAATTTTTTTTTTTTTTTTTTCGAAATTAATGTTACATATCACGACACGCGATGTCAATGATGCTTTGGACACCTAGATTTCCCCAATAATGAACGGAAAATGCTGATATTTAAAAAAATACATCTTTTTGTAAAAAATATGGAATTAAATAGAAGTAAATTAAGAAAATATATTGTGAAAACAGCAAAATAGGTAAAATATGTAATATAGTACTAAATATGTAAAAATATGTAACGAAAAATTGATATTGTGCTAGGAGGGCTTTGATTCGCCGAGATTACAATTTGAGAACGGTAAGTAGAAAGACAAAAAATATGTAATTACATAAAAATCCTTTCTCTAGTGATATACGCCAACCGTTTTCGCACTGTTTACGTTTAGTTGAGCTCACCTTTGGTTAATTGGGATAGGAGTAGAGCTGGCAGTATGGGTGACTATTTTATTAGCAGTACAAAAACTCAATTCTTTAGTTCGTTTACTGATAAAAAATAAGTTTTCTATAACTCGAGAGCGAAATGAACTAGTTTTCAAATATTGGTAACCTCGTTTTATTGGTAATTCTCTTCATCATTCAACTATTTATCAGTGGCGTAGCGTCAGGGGACGCTGAGATGCTGAGCATCCCGTATATAAGAACCTTAAATACTGTATTGATAATCTTACAGTGGTCTGTTGAGCGAAACACGTTTGTATTAATTTAAATTGATTTTCTATGATTGAATTCGGCGGGCTGTTGAAGCTGGCCTCTGATTGGTGGGAAGCTAAAATACTTCAGCGTCGGCCGCCAGATTGCGACGAGCAATGACGCATGCGCAGATGGCGAGGTCCCCCTCTCCCCTCTTCACCCCTGGCCCAGGAAACCCGACTGCTTTACGCTAGCGTCTACTGCGGAAAGAAGCTCGTTTGTGCACGAGCAGCGCAGCACCACTTCAGGCGTTCAGTAATTATCTTTCTCTCTCTCACTCGGGAGTCCCCGCTTGGTCATGGGTACAAACTGTAGAAATAGTGCCTGACTACTATTTCTAATTAATATCCAAGAAATTGTATTATCTCTTAAATAGATGACATATTATTTAAGTCTGCAATGTATAAATTAACAAATGGTCTTATTGCCATTCGCGTATAAGAATTAAAGCTGAGCCATTGTATAATTTGCTTTCAAGACATCGGCAGCCCTGACTGCTGTGAGGATTTTGTGGGAAGCGCCTACACCGTTGTAAGCAATCGAGATCGTGGAAGTAGTCCCAGTGTATCTGCCTTGTGTTGCGTTCGACTGTTAGACGAAGTAGTTGATAGTGACATTTTGTGTGTTATTGTTGAGCATCCCCAAACGTGTGAGTCACGCTACGCCACTGCTATTTATGGTTAAAAGGCGGGGAAGATATTCTAGAGCTGAAACAAATCGTCCGAAGTTTATTATTTCTTCCCCATAGAGTTTGCACTGATCTTTGAGAAAGTATATCAAATCAAATCTGTGCACGGGCTGACGTCACAGAGGAGAGTGACGTCTACACTAACTGCAATCTCAAAAACATAGACTTCCTAGCTTTTCGACAGGCAGCTTCGGCACAAAAAGTTACATTCACATTTCTTTTCAGAGAGCACACAAGAAAACCGACGACGCAACAAATTACTAACGCAGCCAAAACAAATTTCTGGGCGATTAGAATCCCTAATTCTCTTAGGGCTACCATATGTTTTCTGAACAAGGATAGAATGTGTAGATGGCTCAACTGGTACTACTTATTCACATTCCGTTCTTTGTCAGTGAGTTTGACTTTTGAAAGAGAAGTATTGGTCGCCTTCTATTTTAGGTCATGGACCGCAGCTATCTTCTCTGAATACAAAATTAACCTTCGCTTTCAGTTGTTGATGTGGTGATGTAGAGATTCACTCAACTCAAATTATGAGAAATAGAATCAAAAACGTTTAATACACAATTTAATATTTAAACTGAATAATTTCAATACGATTTTTTTAATTGTATAGTACCTATGCATACATTGTCAGTAATATTGTTTCAACGATATTCCTTATCCTGATTCTGGAAATATCACCAAGTATTATTGATACTGTTAGTGAAAGTATCCAGAGGGCAGCATCAGCGGTGAAGAGGTAGACGCTCTACCCATTCAAGAAAAATATTAATAGAAATAGAAGAATATCCTTTCTCACTACCGTGAGAATAAAGAAAAAGTTTTCTAATGTTGCGCGAAAAAACGGGGAATTTTTGGCAGACAACACCCTTATTAAAGAGCCCTGGCAACGGAAAGTGGATAAATTCTATTGCTAAATTTAGAAAAAAAATCCTCTAACATGTGATGTAGCCAGAATCCATGTTTTGTGGGTCCTTGATACCGAAAAATCGATTGACGGCAAAACGCCTGTCCGTCTGTCTGTCCGTCGGACTGTGAACAACGCCAGCATCTAAATCGTTCAGCCGATTTTCTCCAAAATTGATTTATCCCCACTCCAGGATATTTCTAGCGGCCGGTAGCTCTGATCGGTAGTTTTCTGTGTCTTCGATCTTTTTCGTTTCTCCGATCAACTCCAGGCGAATGCTGGGGCAGTACGTTAACAAATGTGCCGCAGGCCCATACCCAAAAACAAAGATAATTCTGAAAAAGAACGCAAATGCAGTGTCAGATTTGGAACCCGCCCGCAAATCGTCCACTACAATGGCGGTCACGCCACCTTCTAATTTACCCTGTGCCTGAACCTGATGTCGACGTTTTTGTAAAGTCATTGATGGATTTAACATAGATTTTATGAAGCCGAGTTTTCTTAACACCAAAGTTGTACGTTCATTGTTTTTACTATTATAATAAAAACGTGCAATAATTTTCAAACATCTATCAATTGTGCATTCTTCGGATCAATGTAACCAAGGGGGGGGGTACAAAATTGCATTTTTGTCAATACATGAAGTTCATATAATTGCTAAAGAGAAGCAAATCTGTTTCATAAAATATGAATTGTAACTGTAAATTGTACTTATGTATGTGACATTTTATAATAAACAGTAAAAAGGCTAAAGGTCTTAGTTGCCAAGCCATCAAACACTAAAAAAAAAGCTAAAATATTCTTCTAGATAATAAAATGTTAGCTAAATATCCTGATAAGTTTTTGATTGTTTTATCACTTATGTCCTTATTAAAAATTAATAATGAATGACTGACAAATTAATCTCCCCCGTGTGTACATTAATGGTTACCATTGCGGATTCTAGATGTTTAAAAACATCGAAGGTCTTGGGGCGAATTTTAAAATCGATGCTTTAATTTTGACCATCGAAGTTTAGAAACATTGATGTTGTGTTGGGAACTGTACGTTCACGGAATTGCTGTGGCTATAGGCCTCAACTGAACATGCAAACAGCGTTGGCCGCTGACAAAGACTGACCAGTGGTCAGGGTTATCTGCGACGACATAGAGGTCGTTGTGGGTGTACGAGGCCAAGAGCGACTGATAACTAGAGACCGGCTTTTTTCCAATTACAGACTGTTGTCTTCTACTTAAGTTCTCAAATTTTAATCTTGACGTGATGACATAGTAAAACATCAATGATTTCATTTTGAACATCGATTTCTTAAGTGCCCAATTTTTTACAATGAAAAGGAGGACGAAAAAATTTAAGAAAGAAGTACAATGTAAATAAATGAAACATTTTATTAATTCAAAACAAAAGTACACTAATTATGTTTACAACCCTTTGAATTATTTAATTAAACAAGTATTTTTCCCATGAAGGAATATTTTGTCAATATTTCATTTTATAACAATATACTTCGAATTTCGGAGCAAGAAATATCCTTCATATTGGATTTAACAGTAAGTGCTGCAGCTAGAGGTATCAACATTCAATCGTGATTTCTCACTCCATTAGAAATGGATTAACACACGAACTCTAGATTAAGACATTAGTTTTAAAATGTCGAAATGGAGAACAGATAGGAGGACCTTTTCGAGGAAGGACAGAACTACAAAAGAAGGACTGTCCTCCCAAAAGGAGAACAATCCGTCACCTTATTTTTTATGTTGTTATTCAAGGTCGCATCAACTACTCGGTCATTAGCGACCACTATTGGATGTAACGTATGAGGATGAAACGATACCGTGATGATAGGGGGTTAAATCACGAACATAGTCTATGTTGTGTGTAGTTACATAGATATTTTAGTGTATGTTACATAGATAACCATGCCCGAGGCGGGAGTCGAACCCGCGACCCCACGGTCCAAGATCACTGCGGCACTACTGCTTTTGGCGATCTCGGCGACGGGGCCGACGCCTTAATATTTGAAACGCCGATGGTTTGTCGACGATGTCACTTCCCCTAGTGCCCGCCGAGGCGGCACAGTCGCCGCAGGGCGCGGCGCGTGCCGCGAAACGGGGCACAGGGGAGACAGGAGCAGGAGAGGGGGCAGGGGGGAAGGAGGGCAGGAGGAGAGACTGCGCCATGGCGCACGCGTCTCCGCGCACGTCCGCCTCCCTCCGGCCCTCCCTCTCTTCCTTCCTCCGTCCCTCCCTCCCTCCCTCCCTCCCCACCTCTTGGACCTCTCCTTAAGGTGGCTCCACGCGTTCAACATTCGCCGAGCGGCGAGATACTGCTCGCCCGATCCCGACCTGATGAGGCGTTCGGCGAATGTTCGCTTCCTTTGATGTGTCCTAACGACCGACACGCGATGGGGAGGGCGAGCGGCGAATGTTCGTCACTCGGCAAATAGCACGCGACCCATCCACACTACTCGGGATTCGGCGAGCAGTTGCTCGCTGTTCGCCGAATAGCGAATGTGTGGAGCCGCCTTTACACGGCGTGTGGGTAATAGGGATGCGATACCGATGTCGTTTTCAAACATCACGTTTCTATAAAAATATTGCTGTTTTAAACATCGATGTTTTGAAACCGATGTTTTTCGTCTGTCCGATCCCGACCAGATGATGTGTTCGGCGAATGTTCGTTTCCTTTCATGCGTACCAAAAGACCGACACGCGGTGGGTAGGGCGAGCGCGGAACGTTCGTCATTCGGCAAACAGCAAGCGACCCATCCACACTACTCGGGTTTCGGCGAGCGGTTGCTCGCTGTTTGCAGAATAGCGAATGAGTGGAGCCGCCTTTACGTAGTACGAGTGGGTAATAGTGATGCGATACCGATGTCGATGTTCAAAACATCAATGTTTCTATAAAATATCGCTGTTTTTAACATCGATGTGTTGAAACCGATGTTCTTTGAACATCCATGTTTTGGGTTTGAATATTGAATAATGTTTTTGATCGATTTCGAAAATAATTTTTTCCACCAGTTTGTAAGTGGCAATAAATGCATGAAATTGTATTTTTTTTCAATTTTCGTCAAAATTCCAGGTGGGTGAAAACTCGTGTGGAATATTTTCGCGCACACCATACGGAACTCTTTCGTCCGCCCTGCACTTACGGTATTAATAACCACAGCAGGGACGCGCCCGAAAATGTACCAACCATTAAGGTTTGTGGTCCCGTAAGTGTATTGCATGCTCTTTTTTTTCAGAACATGCCATTGATCTTCCCCCAGCACCCGACCGGTCTCCCAGCATGTGTAGTAGTGTATGTAAGTGAGGGGTGAGGATTGAAAGAGGAGGGAAAAACTGCGCGCGGTCCATGGCCCATTTGTTCGGGTACTGCTCCGGCATTCGGCTGGTATTGATCGAAGAACCCACGGAAAACTCCCGATCACAGCAGCTGGCGCGCTAGAATTCTCCTCCAGACAGCGACTGACTTCGACCTGTAGCTTCCTAGCTAGTATCGAAAATCCTGCCACCACCGTCAGGACTCGAACCCTGGGACAGAGGCCCATCAATCGATGCCCCAAGTCGGTCCGCCAACTCGAAATAAGGAAGTTTTAGCCCCCTCGAACGGTAAGCACTATCGATCTTCTGCGCATGCGCAGATGCACTAAAGTGACGCGAAATTGGAACTGCGCATGAACAGAAGATCAATAGTGCTTACCGTTGGAGGTGGCAAAAAACTCGCTATAATCAATCAATCTAACCGTTACGACGCGAACCGCCTCAACTCAAACCAAGTGAAAGTATCTGTCTCTCCCGCCTCGGCGCGCGAGCGCGTGCCCCGGCGAGCTCCTCCTCCTCCTCGCTGCGAGCGGAAGGGAGACAGATGAGCGGAGAGGAGAGGGAGAGGAGGCGTTGGATGGCGACTGGCGGCTCCCCCTAGCGGCGGGTCGCGCGCGCAGGACGCGAGGAAAGGGTCGTTCGCCCTCACCCTCGCCCTCGCCCTCGCCCTCGCCCTCCGAAGGGCCGCGGCCCTTTGAGCGTCTTCAGGTGCACGACGCGGTCGCCCTACCGCACCTCCCTCGCCGCTTCGACGCGTTGGCACTCGCTGCGGCCACAGCCAGTGCAGCCTGCCGCTGATATTATCCACTGACGTGCTCAACATTTCAGCAAATAAATAAATAAATAAATAAATAAATAAATAGATAAATAAATAAATAAATAAATAAATAAATAAGTAAGTAAATAAATAAATAATAGTTCATATTGAAGCCCAAGTGATTGCGCCTACTCTTCCGTCTGACCACTTTCAAAATTGAATTCAAATAAATATGAGGTCAATGTAAAATACGTACTTTAGGAGGAAGCGGTTCCCACGAGTGAGACAAGACCGGAAAGACAGATGTAAACAATGGTGTCTGGAATTTTGGATTCATCGAAATTTTCAGCTTGTATCAACGAAAGGTAGAGGCTAGTCCTGTCTAAATAGATTCATGAACAAACAATGGAAGGTAATGGTTAGATATCGGATTTCCAAGCCAATGCAAGATTTTATGCAAGCTCTCAAATATTGCAAATGGTGTTTCATTGTTTACTCCTTTGAAAAATCTAGTCTCTAGTTTTTACGAATGTTTGCAAGTTCCGGTCGATTTTTTGGTGAATTTCATACATGAGTGTTTATACGTTATTCCATATAGTTTGGCTGCTTTAGACTTTTATTTAGCAATCTAATTTCTTTTTTTAAATGTTTGCATAAATTATGCTAACATTAAATTAATACATATTTTGCAACAATAGGTATTCATAGAATTTGACATTGGATTGAATGCGTTCACTTCTTTTATGTTTAAGATACACCTTTTAAAATTCTTACAAGTTTGGAAGAGAAACCATTATCGGCAAACATCCCTTTTCGTAAGGCGGCTCCACACATTCGTTATTCGGCGAACAGCGAGCAACCGCTTGCCGAATTCCGAGTAGTGAGAATGAGTTGCTTGCTATTTGCCGAGTGATGAAGTTACGGCACTCGCCCTACTCACTGCCTGTCGGTCTTTAGGACACATCAAAGGAAGTGAACATTCGCCGAACACATCAGCTGGTCGGGATCGGGCGAGCAATAGCTGGTCTGCTCGGCGAATGCCGAATGTGTGGAGTGAAATAAATGAACACATTCAAATATTTCCTTCGGCAGCCTGTGCTACTGGACAACATACAGTCGCATAGCGAATGGCCCGACTGCACCCTGCGGTCAGCTGTGTCACTCTCCCGCTTCCCAGCCAATGCCCTTTCACTTTGCGTTGCCCTGGGAGACATAGCCCAACTCCATCCCTTTTCGTTCATCCTGTGTAACCGGGGAAGTAAAAATTTTCGTTAGTATACTTGGGTTTTTCGTTCTTGGCGCACCAAGGTCACGGAAGAAAAATGGAGAGGGAAGGCTTTCTCCAATAGGGAGCTTCACGTCACAACACAGTAGTGAATAGCAGCTCCCTATTGGAGAAGCCTTCCCTCCCCATTTTTCTTCCGTGACCTTGGTGCGTCAAGAACGAAAAACCCAAGTAAAGACCTTATAAATGTTCTCACACCAGTCAAGAGAAAAACCTCGAACACAGGTGAACATGGCAGAATCTTCGGAATTGTGTATTGACGTGTAAGAAGATGCTCGTAATGGGAGATTTCATATTTTGTCTCCACAAACTTTCAAGCGGTGCTGTTCAACGTTGGCATTGCTGATGTAAATGTCAAATGATATGTAAATGTTTCTTGAACACAAACAGAAGTGGTTAAATTATACTCGATCAATGTGATTATAAGCAAACCACGGGAAACGTGTAATCAGTCCTTGTACTAAGGAATACAGAACGGGATGGAGTCGGGCTGTGCCTTTTTGGGAAGGTAGGCTTAGGAAAAGTTGACTGCGGAATGCAGCCGGTGCACGCCTTCCTAGCCAGTGCTACTGAACAACATGCACTAGAGCGAAAAGTGAAAGGGCCTTGTTGGGCGTCTGCGTGGCTGACGAACAGTCAGGTACCTAGTACATGGTTAAGTGTGTTCATGCCAGTGATGAGACATCGACAACAAAATATGGATATGGGATGGGCCAAGAATAACACTATGTAATACTGAAAATATGGATGTTTCCAAATATCGATGTTCATAATTAAATCATCGATGTTAATAATATGTTCGACCAGACCCATCCATTTTTTTAACATCGAATAAAATATAATTAAGATTTCAGTGAAAGCAAAGTTTAAAAACGTCCTATGTGTGATATACGTGGAAGGACGGAATAATACCAGGTCTTTGGGGCCATCCATGAAGAGATATAAGTAATACCATCAGTCAGTGGTACATCAGTTATTATTTCGTATTTTAACTTTTACAAAATTTTGATTACGGGAATTTTTCATTAACCAAACTTCGAGCTCAAAACACCGATGTTAAAAAACATCGGTTTTAATATGTTTAAAACATCGATGTTTCCATAAAAGCATCGATGTTCTGAAAACATGGATATCGATGCCTCAACCATAATCAATGCTGGAGGCACAGTGTCTGCAATGTGTTCGGTACTTAGTACGCCATCCCGCGAATAGTGTGCGTTGTAAATAACTATTCGTATAAATCAGCAAATCAATATACACATTTAATTCTGCATAAATGAAAACGTCATTATAAGTCAACATCAATGTTCTTTTCAGCTGTAACTTCCCACACACGACAGCATTAAGATATTAGTGCTGCTTCAAAGATGGTTAAAAATAGTGCAGGTGGAGAGCAGGATGCGTACAAGCAATACCCGAAAATACCCGAGCAATACCCGAAAATAGATTTGTTTCTATGGATGGACAGATGTGTCACGGAAACTCTGTTACATGAGAAGCATTTGAGGTGAAACTTGACAAACACGTCAGGAGTACAAGCTAGTTTTGCCCTAATGGAGATCATTAAGATATTTTATCCACTTTGGTTAGGTAAAGTCAAACATTATGCCATTATAATGTTTCGTAATGAAGTACTTTACTTTTCTGTACTTACTTTTCTTTAAACAATATTTTGGACTTCTTTGCCCTGTATCCTTCATTTTTTCTCTTTAAAAACGCTAATAACTGAGTAAACTCACTAATATCAATATTGTCGTTAAGTGATATTGTACCCTTTAACAAAGAATAGCGGATCCAAAGACTACTACAACCGTACATTTTCTTGAGCCCTGTAATACTTACCCTCACTCCTTACCTAACATTATTTGAATTAAGAATTATGTTAGCGATGAGCGTTGTTCACAAAATCTCATTTTGAGAAATGTTCGTTCACGTATAATAGTAATGATATTACATCGAAAAACGAGAGAAAGGTTTGATAAAATAGTTCTGACGTCGAAATAACTACACACACACACACACACTTGCACCCAGCGAAATGAGGGTTCAAGAAAACATGCTCGGATAATACATGGTTTCTCCTTCTCTGAGTAACCAGAAAAGTTAGCAATCAAACTTTTTTTTCCATATGGATTAAACGTGTTTTTTCCCACCAATATTTAAACATGAAGTACTCTTGTTCATTTTTCTTTCTTGATTTTTTGGGTAACAATGTTTCTATAGACGTATTTGCTGCTATTTCTATTGCCGAATCAGAACTATATTCACTAATATGAAAAGTATACACAATTATTGTTCTCCTTACTGAGAATAGTATCGCCATTTATATGAGAGAAAAAATTCGAAATGAAGGCATAGGACGAAATTTCACTCCAGTCTAAGAAATGTTTACAAAATGGATAAAATGTTGTACGATATTCGTGTCGATAACATTTGATTACAATACTCAATTGGTTACCAAACTCGGCCTAACGGCATAGTTTGGCAAGTGTCCAATCTTGTATTGTAATCAGATGCTTTACGCCATTAATATTGTAAATAACTATTAATTTTGGGGGTGCTTTTCATGAAGCCACTATGACATTTTCAACATTTTCTGGAAAATGTCATTGTTACTCACCCCCATTGGTATGCAAAATAAACAAATATCAATTAAATCGATCTATTATTTGTTACAATGCATTAATTTGCGTGCAAAGTGGGATTGAACTAATGATTGTTTAACAAGAGTTTCCGGGCACGTCAACGTCTAAACTAACTATTCCCGTAAGTGTAGTACATGATTTTATCGCGAGAGGTGGCGGTATTCTTTGCCCGCTGGAGGGTGAGATCCAACGCTGAAACATCTAAGCGGTTTGCAAACTTGGAGAGGTATAAAATACATAACGTAATGTAATGACGTAAACGTTTGATAATTCGCAATAATGCATTTACACTATTAATACGCAAGAAAAATCCTAATAATTATCACCTGCTGTATTTCATGACCATTTGTAGACGATTCATTAATTGACCAATACACGTGAACCACGCAAATTGAATAATTATTATGTTACTCAGAATGTTTTTCCGATTTCCCACAGCTAACATGATTCAAGTAAGCACAATTATTTTGGTATAAAAATAGAATCATTTTTATTTCGTCAGTACTCTCACTGAAAAAAACACCAGAAAATTGCCGTGGGCTAATTTTTGAGGAAAACTTATTGTGTTTGTGGCCTGTGTGGTTTTCGCTGATTATGGTTATATCTGGAATTTGCGTCACGGGAAACAAAGAAGTGAAAAACAAACAGATAAGCGAAGTAAATATTGATTTAGTTTAAAAGAGAAAGCAGCACATTGACACGTGGACGGTTTTTTGTTACAGATAGATAGGTTTATTGAAAAAGTAATTCTGAATAACCTGTCCCCAATTCGTTTATTACATCTTCTAAATATACATTTTGCTGGACTAATAGGGAAACTTAAAATTTTCTATGAGAGGCCTATAGGAGTTGTGGCTAGCCGATTAGATGTTAGAGATTCGATTAATGTAAAGGATTTCATTGACGTAAAAGTAATTAACGTAAACGACTCATATGAAGAATTCTTCATTGATGTTGAATTTAAACATTATTTTTAATTATTTTTTATAGTTATTGGTAACGTATTGAACTGATGCATTGAATGACTTTCATTGTCATAAAAGGTTAGTACAAGTGGTGTCAAAAAATTCTAAAAGACCTTTAATATTGGTCTGAAAGAAAAAAAAACGATTTTAGATTACATAACTGTTTATTTACTGACATTTTACATTCATATTGTTTTACAATCTTGTAAAATTATGGAACTTTGGATCCATGAACTGCACAAAAATGAGAAAAAAAACTTCGTTAAACCTTACCAGAGAAGTAATAAGAATTTAGGATTTGACATTTTATTTTCTTTAACATAAAAATATATTGTAGCTCTTGATTACAGCACTGTAAAAACATAAAACCGCAACATTCACCCTTATTAACAGCCAAATTTACACAAACCGCTAGGTAATTCGGTTCAAAAGCATCTTTTCATTGCGGGGATAATCAGGTTACTCCTGGTACTACAATGTGCCTTTACTGCACTCTACAACCGAATATTCCTCCACACACGTCATATTCAATGCAACTGGTAATGGAATTTGAATAGCTTACCCAGCAATCCCTGCTTCCAAAAGCCCACTCTTTGCTTTCGTATTTGAAGAGCATGAAAGAGAAAGATCAAATGCTCCTCTTGAAGATTTTAGAGGCCAGATATCGTAAGAAAGGCTTGTTATTTGGAAATTAAACTGTAATGAATATTCTTAATTTGTTAAAACTGAGTTTTACGTACAGACGGTAATCCCAAAAGTAAGGTCTCCTATTTTTTTGTAAGTACATAGACCTGTTTATTTCCACAATGGTTTACATCAGTTTACATCTTGAACATTTATCTATTTTTCGACATAATCACCATTTCTGTCGATGCATTTTTGTAGATGCTATGACAGTTATTGTGTGCCCGTGTCATACCAGCTCACCGCCATGTCGTTCAGAAAGTTATGCACCTCTTCTTACACCTCGTCGTCGGACCTGAATCGCTTTCCGGCCAAATGTTCTTTCAACTTAGGGAACAGGTGATTGTCACTGGGCGCCAAGTCAGGACTATAGGATGGGTGGGTGATGAAGTTCCACTGAAATTGTTGCAGGAGAGCAACTGTTTGCCGAGGGACGTTGGGCGAGCGTTGTCATGGAGAATGTCTACGCCCTTGCTCAACATTCCTCTTCTCCGGTTCTGAATTGCCCGTTTGAGGCACAGTGCCCTTTGTCTTCAAAAACCGAATAACTGCCCGCAATTCGCACTTGGCGGTAACATCCAACGAGAACTCCATTCTCAACGGCTGCCAAGCCAAAACGGACCGCCTCAGCATTGCGTGCGCATGTTTACACACAGGGCGGGAAGCACTCTTCGTATCAGTGTGACCAACTGCCACACAAACAGAGTTCTGTACTTATAAAAAAATAGGAGACCTTACTTTTGGGATGACCCTCGTATAACGTGGGCTGCTCGAAAGAGACGTGAGGAGGCGGAGTTCTTCCTTAAACAAGTTGGACGCCAACGAAGGTTTTTTGGTTTTGGGGTTTTTGCTTCCGTAGTGTCACAGTACTTTTTCGCTAACTTAAGGATTATTTTTCTGTATTGTTTGTCTGTGTTTTGTTAGAATATGTCTTGAACGTTATTTTGTATGGAAGAATGCGAGGGACTAAATGGTCTTCAGAACGTTTAGAAGTCATGTCAAGTTCCGGAGGTTAAGAAGGTCCATTATGGCACTCAGCTAATGTTTTTACAATTACAGTTTAAAGTATGCAAAATTAACATCATTATATTTTTCTTAATTAAACATTCAAATTCATTAATTTACAAGAACGAGAAGAAGAGAATGGAATGAGCACGTTACCAGATCGGACTGCAAAAGAATAATCAAAATTGCGAGAGATTCAAAACTCACTGGAAAACGCGATCCAGGCAGACCGAAAAAAAGACTGGATCGAAAGTTGGATTTCCACATCTCCTAAATCATCCTGACGGTGAAGTATGAAGAAAAACAGGTTTTATTAAGGTGTTAACCTTAATTAAAGAAGAAGAAGAAGAAACATTCAAAGTTCCAAATATTCAGCCAAGTTCTTCTGTGGAGAAGGTTTTCTTCCGATTGCAGTGAAAACATCTAACTGAATTGTTACCTCCCCCGACGCAAAACACCGGCCGCGATGCAATCGGTTAATGAATTCTCAGGTAGCCAAAGTGAAAGAGGATAACTGGGAAGCGGGCGTGAGGGAAACATGAGCGCGGGATGCAATCGGTTTATGAATTCTCAGGTAGCCAAAAGTGAAAGAGGATAACTGGGAAGCGGGCGTGAGGGAAACATGAGCGCGGGATGCAATCGGTTTATGAATACTCAGGTAGCCAAAAGTGAAAGAGGATAACTGGCAAGCGGGCGTGAGGGAAACATGAGCGCGGGATGCAATCGGTTAATGAATTCTCAGGTAGCCAAAAGTGAAAGAGGATAACTGGCAAGCGGGCGTGAGGGAAACATGAGCGCGGGATGCAATCGGTTTATGAATACTCAGGTAGCCAAAAGTGAAAGAGGATAACTGGCAAGCGGGCGCGAGGGAAACATGAGCGCGGGATGCAATCGGTTTATGAATTCTCAGGTAGCCAAAAGTGAAAGAGGATAACTGGGAAGCGGGCGTGAGGGAAACATGAGCCCGGGATGCAATCGGTTAATGAATTCTCAGGTAGCCAAAAGTGAAAGAGGATAACTGCGAAGCGGGCGTGAGGGAAACATGAGCGCGGGATGCAATCGGTAGATTCGCGATAAGTCCCCCTTTCCCTGCGCTCATTACTAGAGACCGGATTTTTATGTAATTATTTATTTTTTTCTTTCTACTTACCGTTCTCAAAATCGTAATCTTGGCGACTCATAGCCCTCCTAACACAATATCGAATTTTTTCGTCACATATTTTTACATATTTGTTACTACATTACATATTTTATATATTTCGCTGTTTTCTTAACCAATTTTTTTATTTTTATCAATTTTCTTACATATTTTTATGAAAAGAAGTATTTTCAAAAAATTCAGCACTTTTTCCTACATTTTTACTTCTTGCTGCTGTGTACTCTACTCGAGCTACGCTTCGTGAAGACGCGGTTGAATGTTCTTACGGTCCGACGTGCCTGCTTCAGTTATCTCAGGGGCGGGAATTGCGCGTCAGCGACATATCATTCTCACTTTTGGGTGTGAAGCGTATCATTGACGCCGCGTTTGGTGACCTTTAACCTCAATTTCCAAGAAACTGTGGAGATCGCCGTCGTGTAACACTTCGATGAGAATATTCCAAGCCGCAACGATTGTTGGTTGGTCGTAGATTTCGCCAGTTTGTACGATGGCTTCTGTTACATCTAGTCTGGCTGCTAAACAACATTCCTGGATAACAATTTGTGACGGTTTTACTACAGATGGTAAAGAAGTATGGTGCAGGTGGACATCAACTTTTGTATTCCAAATAATTTTTAAAACGTTTGCATTGTTTTTAAAATTTGTATAGGAATTTTTTTATAAATGTAAGTTCGTATTATGAAAATGAGTTTATAATTAGAGTATTTTAATATTACATATTATGTCCGATTTTACATATTTATTACATTTTCTTTCCGTTTTCATTACATATTTATGTACATATTTGTTGTTTCATTCTACATATTTTTCCGGTCTCTACTCATTACTGTTGAGAGGGATCTGGGTTCATGTCAAGCCCCCCACCCAAGCGAACCATTTGCAGTCGGAGCTAGGGATGCGCCATCGATGTTGATGTTTTCAAAACATCGATGTTTTTGTAGAAACATCGATGTTTTAAAAATTGATGAAGTAACGCCGATGTTTCTTAACATCGATGTTTTGTGATCACTGTTTTTCCTTTTCCGATGTTTTGTTTCTGAATGAAAAGTTCTAATGATTACAATACTATAAAAATTAAAATATGAATTAATAACTGATGGCTTATACAGTTATTTCATGTGTTGGAACCAAAGTAACGCTGTTGTACCACCATTATCGACAAAACACTCTCGCCCGAGATGACCTCCAGGCGTTTGTATTTCCTCTCACTCTCTGAGTCTGAATCAGTGAAAAACTACTGATTGACAGTGACTATTCACTGATGGTGTCAGTTATAACGCTGCCATTGACAATCAGTGAATTGAACTGCAAAAATCAGTGAAAATTGGGTCCACTTTTTGAATCTGTGAAACTTCACTGTTTGAATCAGTGAAGACGACTGAACGATCAGTGAGCGATGGTGGCGCGGCACTTTTACCACTGACGATCAGTGCAATGCTGGCGGTCATTATGAAAAGATCCGCATATTCTCTTATTGTCAGCGAAACTACCCATTTCGACTGAAGGTATCAGTGACTTCGGCGTTCACTGATTGAATCAGTGACAATTTCACTGGTTCAGATTCAGAGAGCACTTCATATGACCGGCAGCACTTCAACCAGTGCAATGCTGGCGGTCATTATGAAAAGGTCCGCATATTCTCTTATTGTCAGCGAAACTACCCATTTCGACTGAAGGTATCAGTGACTTCGGCGCTCACTGATTGAATCAGTGACAATTTCACTGGTTCATATTCAGAGAGCACTTCATATGACCGGCAGCACTTCAACCAGTGCAATGATGGCGGTTATTATGAAAAGGTCGCAATATTCTCTTATTGTCAGCGAAACTACCCATTTCGACTGAAGGTATCAGTGACTTCGGCGCTCACTGATTGAATCAGTGACAATTTCACTGGTTCAGATTCAGAGAGCACTTCATATTAATGTCGCATATTGAGATGTGGATCAACAAATACGCTCTGGGCGTAGGGTCAGCTCCTTCTTCTCGTACTCTTCTTCGGCGAATTGATAAACACGAACACTGTCAAATAAACTATCTAATGCACAGGAATTTAAAGTTAGAAGTGACTAAACCAGTCTAAAAATATCGATGTTGAAAAATATGGATGGTTTTTAGTCGATGTATTTTTAACATCGAGTTTTAATTTTCAATATCGATGTTTACTGACACCGATGTTTTTTATCTATGTCGCATCACTAGTCGGAACCGTCGCCGTCGTTATCATCTGGGCATCGCGGCATCGCGCGGTCAAGTTTTCCAAAGCCTCCTAGCTTCCAAAAAGACAAAAGTCCAAATCTGACCCGTTCTGTTATCCTCCTTAGTATGAGGATTGATTTCTACGTTTTCTGTGGTGTACTTAGATTTACATTGATAGATTATAACTTATCCACTTCAGCCTGTTGTCAAGAAACATTTGCACATCCTTTTTAAGCTCTGCCACTGTTGAAAACCACTTCTTAAACGTTTGTGGACAAAATATGAAATCACGTATTACGAGCATATTCATACTTCGCTGACTTTAGCGTACGCAATTTCAGACTTCCATGTCATCTTCAAATGTGTTTGAGATTTCCTCTGGGCTGGTGCGAGAACATCTGTATGCACTTGAATGAATGCAAACTGGAATAAAAATTTTACTCCTTCTGAAACACCGGATGAACGAAACGCGATGCAGTCGGTCTACGTCGTCTCAGGGAACGAAAAGTGAAAGTGGATTGGATTGGAAGCAGGGATAAGGGTAATCGATCTCAGAAGCGGGGATGGGAAAATTGATCTCAGGATACTATAGGTCGATTCCTACGATCTTACGAAATCTAAAAGGCAGTGTAATATGATGGGCGAATACTTCGGGCGAATTTTCACGACCCAAAGGCTGTATGATATTCTAATACTATGTGTGAATTTCCACGATATAAAAGCCTAGATGTACTAACGTGTATTGTGACTATTCTCCCACCTAATGTGGTGGGAGACTATTTACAATACAAAGACTATATCAATACGGTTGGACAAGTTATGACAAAAACAATGGAGGGTATTCTATAAGGTTGATCAAATGTTTATGTTACAAAGACACAGGGAATTCAAATATCGTGAACATATTTTCATCAAACACATAGGTTTCACCATACAGTGACTGAAGTGTTTTCTAGTACGGGTGGTAAAATATTCTTGTTACACTTTTAGGTTTCCTTCAAATGTGAACGAATTTTGGATTTGTTCCCGAATTTTCCATTTCAAGTTGTTGACCAGAAACATTATAACATTGGATGGAGATAATTAAATTACTCAAATTGGAGGCAAAACCTGGAAAACTTTTCACTTTGTGATGCGAACACTAAAGAAATGTATTGAAAACGTAAAATGAGTGGTTCCTTTATCTCCAATTCGTATTCCATTTCATATTCGGATGAGAAGTGCATGTTGGAGCCATACATTACTTTGAAAAGAAAACAGGGAGAGGCAGCGAAGTAGGAGAAAGTGTGACTTTGAGCTAGATCCTTCTACTAAGGACAATCAAACCACAGTCCTTCAGAAGTAATTTATTCGTATAATAATTAATACACTACCGTCTATGGTCTCATGAGTGTACTGTAATATAATGGGAAGGCAATGAAATAAATTATTCGAATTACAGAATATTTTATAGGAGAAAAATCGCGCAGAAACCACGGGAACTTAATGGAACAAGAATAGAGAAGGCATCACAGAGAACTCTTCAATCTGATGTTGTTCAAGAGAGGTTACATTAGAGGTGAAAAATCGTGCTGAATCCACGGGAATATAATGGAACAAGGATAGAGAAGCCATCACAGAGAACTCTTCAAATCTTATGTTTTTCAAGAGACGATATATCATAGGAGAAAAATCGCCCAGAAACCACGGGAATTTAATGGAACGAGGATAGAGAAGACATCACAGAGAGCTCTTCAAATCTTGTATTGTTCAAGAGACGGTATACGGTATCATAGGAGAAAAATCGCCCAGAAACCACGGGAATTTAATGGAACGAGAATAGAGAAGGCATCACAGAGAACTCTTCAAATCTTAAGTTGTTCAACCGGCTTGGGAGAAAAAAAAGCCAACTTACTCCCAGAAGATCTTTTATTTCCCTGTAGCTCGCGACCTTTCGCCTTTCTCTCCTTTGTGTTTCTGGCCCTCCACCCCTCAGTTCTTTTCTATTCGTCTTTGCTTTGTGAGGGGCCGAGGGGTAGAGCGTACCGCGGTAGCTGAAGGTGAGGGCAAAATATTAGGGCAACCTGTAGTTTTCTTCACTGGACAATTCATACTTCGGCCGCCAACTCTCTTAAAATAGAATTTTTATTTTGCCCCCGACCGGCGAACGCAAGGAGGAAATGTGTTGGTGATTGTTGGTTTGACAAGCTCTCATTATATTTGAAATGGGGAAAAATTGGAATAATAATGCATAGAAACAAGTATAGAAATTGTGCCTTTGGCGTACGAACGAAATGTTGACGGACGAGGTGGCATCAGGAACCGACTCCGGCATTTTCAAACGAGTACGCCAAAGACATTTTCGTACATAATTTTTTTTAGAAATGATTTCGTGAAAACTTACAAGTATGTTTGTCTTGTGATCAATCCCTCTCTTCTTGTGATCATACTCTCCTGATCATCCGAGTCGACATTCATTTTGTTTGATGCCGCCCCAGAGCGTTATTTATTTTGCAGTACCCTGTTTTATGTGGCCGTGACATCTTTACTGTGCGCAGACGGCAAAGTATAATTTTGCCGTACACGTAAGGTAAAGTAACACTTTCCAAATAATAAACAGTGAAGGTAAGCACCATTTTACATGCATGAGTGTTGAAAAAAAATATTTCAGAGCGTTTGAACTATAAACTTGGCGTAGAGCTTGAGAGTAGATTTGTGCATTCACGTCCCATTGACCTAATTTCAACTAGCACTTTTGTACTAAATATTCATTTTTGGGCAATAAAAACTTCTCAGTTGTAGTCTAATCTGATTTAATATACATTTACACGATTACCTGTTTAACTTTGATTCAGTCTTTGATGCATGAAGACGATTGAAAGAGAAAACGATTTCAAAAAGTTCTATACAAAAAAGTTGGTTCTGCTTAATTTTGTTTAACCGCCCTGAAAACTTGAATTCCCTATTTCTTGATTAGTTATTCACTTTAATGGGAATGTTTTTAAATGCTGCACAATTTTCTCTCGAGGGGAAAGTACTGAGCAGTAAAGGTAGAAGCGGTTAGTGGCTTCATGAAGAGAGGGTGCCAAAAGTATTCAACTGCAAAAACCTCATTTGCAGCCAGTAATTATCAAGCATTATTTTCTTAAACTTTATAGACTTAAAGCGTTATTTTCAGTAAACTTTATACTTTCTCGAATTCTACATACGTAGTATAGAGAAAAGATATTTCTACATCAAAAAGCTGCAGGTGGAAAAATTCGTATGATAGAAATTCGTATCCTGAAACCGAAACCCTTGAATAATTCTTATTCACAAACATGTGTAGTAAATTACTTCCTCTAACACGTTCCAGTAGTCAGAATAACGTTTTGTGGGTTGGTAATACCGAAAATTTGATTTACGGCAAAACTAACTAGTGCAAGAACGTTTGTGCCATTCTATAGCACCATTAGTTTCATGTTGTAAATGCTCATAGAAGGATAAGAAAAATGTTCACCACAGTCCTTCCGAACTGAAAACCATTATCACACGATCTCGGCTATTGACTCCATTTCACAAAGAGAACCTTTTACTACCTTCACAAAGACGAAAGGAAAGTTTCTATTCTGCTCATAAGAGCACACATTTCTCGTAATTTTAAAGTTTTATTACGAACATTAATATTTTACGATCTGATAAGTGTTTGTTATGAAACGTATTAATACATCAAGGACAATATTGTGAATTCTCCGATGTAGTTTACACCAGTGAATCAAACCTTAAACACTACACTAACACTAACCCAATGATATATGACCAATAACGTAACTGTCTTGGGTTCTTGGGTTTTATTCGTCACGACTGGAAAGTGTCTAATAATGTTTTCCCACACGTAGCAGGAAAGTGTACGAGGCAGATTGCTCGTTCCAAACTACATTATTAATTTCCAACTGCACGCAAAAATTGAAAGAAAATTATGCAGTCTCCAGACTTTTGAGAAGTTTTTATGGTTTCGTTTAATACCCAGAACTCGGGAAAATCCATAAAAATGAAACAGTTTCGATATTGATGAAAAGTGCAAATATTTTATTCTGCTATTCCCCTTATTGTGATTGCACATAGCGACCAAATTAACATATTCAGGTCCTCACTTCGTACGACACTACTAACGTCATGGGATAACAAGGCTCCAAGGAAGAGTTTACCTCTTATTCATGCGTTGCGATATGGAACAAGCAACTGTTTTATATGCTTGATATGTAAAGAACTGTTGCAATGTGTATCCGTAATTACTGAACTACGTTATTGCATTGTGCATGAAGACAATTTTTCTAAAAATATTTAATTTATCGCAATATAATTACAATAATATTTTATGTGTTGTTCTTGAGCAGTGTGCACGTTACTTGTGAAAAATAATTTTCTGTGGAAAGACTTCCGGTACAAACATTTGAAAAACCTTTGTTTGCACATCTGATTTCGTTTGAACAATTATTTTAAACCACCTCCATTCACCATCTAGAGTTTTTAATTTCAACCTAGGAATAACTTTGTTTTGACGTTAATCCTTGGACATTGATACCTGGTATCTTTACAATCAATTTCGTAAAATGTATACACGGCTATTTCCTAAAACTGTGTGCATAACTATGATTGTTGCATTATTCCTCCGTCTTGTGACCTGACACGCACTGTCTGGCAGACATTGCTCCGTAGCCAAGGGATTATTCGTCAAAACACGAAGATCTAGTGCTGGGACGCAGCGTGGCGCCCCTGCGCAGAAACCAAAATTGAGACATTCACTGGGCAAAATTTGGTCGGGCCAACTCAATTGGTACAAATATTTGAAATGCCTTTCATTTGTACATTTCAATTCTTTTGATCAATTTTTTAAACCATCTCCATTGACCATCCAGACTTTTTAATGATCAGCCTACACACATTTTTGTTTTGATATTTATTCCTTTTCCTTTAGTCAATTTCGTAAAATCTGGACTCCGCCATTACCAAAACCGTGTGTACGCCTATGGCTGCTGCATTATTCCTTCGTCGTGCGACCTGAAACGCACTGCAATGTGCGGCAGGCGTTGCTTCCCTAGCCAAGGGCTGGCTTTTTAAGCACTGGCGTACACTTGCAGAAACCAAAATTGAGACATTCACTGGGCAAAAGTTGGTCTAGCCAACTCAGTCAGTACAAAATATTTGAAATGCCTTTCATTTGCCATATTTCAATTCTTTTCATCACTTTCATCACTTTTCATTCTTTTCATCTCCATTGACCATCCAGTTTTTTGAATTATATTTTTTATTTGAATTTTATTTTTTACTTTCCCGTATACGTACGTATACACGGACTGATATATATAGTATAGGGAAAGTTATGTAATGCTGCGCGAAAAAATGGCCAATTTTCGGCGGAAAAAAAATTAATTGCCGAGCCTGTGAAAACAAAAAAGTCGATAGTTAAAGTCCAGTTGCTAAATTAAGAAAAAATCCCCTAACACGTAGCCAGAAACTCTGTTTTCTAGGTCCTTGATACCGAAAAACCAATTGAAAGGAAAACGTCCGTCTGTCTGTCTATTCCTCTGTCCGTCTGTTCGTCCGTCTGTGAACACTGCTAGCGCCTAAACCATACGTACGATTTCTTCCAAAATGGATATTCCCCGAACGATCTGGTTCTAGTCCAAGCTTTAAGATTTTGAAAAAGATTCTTTAAAATTTGGGGGTACTTTACATTACAGCCCCCCGGACATATTTCAAAATTTTCTCAAAAACGGCTCCAATTTTTTTCTTTAAATTTCTTGTATGAATAGAGCTAAAATACACTTATTTACATGGCATAGGTTCGATTTTCACGAATAACTCTGAATTTTCGAAAATTGTGAAAGTTTGAATTTATTTTCGGCGTCTTTCTCCAACTACAAAATTGAAGATAGAGATTTTTCCTTCAAATAAAATGTGCTCTCCAAAGTGAGTTCTTTGTTTAAGGCCAGGAACATTGTTCTGCCGCGTGCGCACCTTTGCCCGCTGCATTACTCCTTCGTCGTGCGACCTGAGACGCACCGCGCTGTGCGCAGACTTCGCTCCCTCACCAAGGGGTGGCTTTTTAAGCACTGGCGTACACTTGCAGAAACCAAAATTGAGACATTCTCTGGGCAAAAGTTGGTCTAGCCAACTCAGTCAGTACAAATATTTGAAATGCCTTTCATTTGCATATTTCAATTCTTTAGATCACTTTTTTTAAAACATCTCCATTGACCATCCAGTTTTTTGAATGTTTTTATTTGAATTTTATTTTATTTTTTATTATTTATTTAAATTTGAATAATATTCAAATTTGAAATTTGAATATTAAGAAATTTGAATTTAATTAAATTGAAAATGTGAATTAACATTTATATTTTGACATTCCTATTCCTTTACAGTGAATTTCTTAAAATCTGACCTCCGCCATTACCAAACCCGCGTGCGCACCTATGCCCGCTGCATTACTCCTTCGTCGTGCGACCTCAGACGCGCCGCACTGTGCGCTGGCGTCGCTCCCTCGCCGAGGGGTGGCTTTGTGAGCGCAGGAGCGGGCCTGCCTCCCGCCCCGACGCAGGGGTGCGACCTGTCCACCTGCCCCCTCGCGGCCATTCGGGGGGAAGTAGGCTGCCAGCGCTGAGGGTTCGCGCGGTCAGGTTCCTGTACACAGCGTCCACGCGCGTCTAAAGCAGTGATGTGCGTCTACGCGTAAAGAACCATAGTCTACGTCTACACGTAAACAACGCGTAGACAACGGACGTTGCGTAGACAAAGGTAATCTATGTAGACAATAATATAACAAACCTTTTTTGTGGGGCAGGGGCGAATCTAAGAGGGTCAGGATCCGCCCCAAAGCCAAAATTTATTGATAATTATTGGAACACAATTACTGGAAATTGATTGGATCACATCTAAAGGAGTGCAAGTTGGAACAATTTCCTACTGATTTCTTGAGATATCTACGGAGGTTGTCTTTTCTTCATCAGGAATGGTATTTTTTTTGACTTACTGAATAGTAAATAATTATTTTTATATTACATTAAAAATGCTTGTACTATTACTACTTATTATAAACTTTTTTTGGGTTATTCTATGTGGAGAAATAAATAGTCTACACAGAATACATTGTCTACGTAGTCTACATGTAAAAAGAGTCACGTAGACAACACGTAGATGACGTGTAGGAAACATGCGTAGGCGTAAAATTATAGTCTACGGCACAACTCTGGTCTAAAGCAGAGTTGTGCCGTAGACTTCCAATTTTACGTCTAGGCGTGTTTTCTACGCGTCATCTACGTGTAGTCTACGTGACTCTTTTTACGTGTAGACTACGTAGACAATGTATTCTGTGTAGACTATTTTTCCACATCAAATAACCCAAAAACGTTTATAATAAGTAGTAAGAGTAGAAGCATGTTTTAATGTAATATACAAAAAATATTTACGATTCAGTAAATCAAACAAAATATACCATTCCTGATGAAGAAATGATAACCTCCGTATCATTCTCAAGAAACCAGAAGGAACTTGTTCCAATTTGCACTCCTTCAGTACTCCTTTAGATGTGATTCAATAAATTTCCAATAATTGTGGTACAATAATTGTGAATACATTTTGACTTCGGGGGCGGAGCCTGACCCTCTTAGATTCGCCCCACAAAAAAGTTATATAATCGTTGTCGACATAGATTACCTTTCTCTATGCAGCGTCCGTTGTCTACGCGTTGTTTACGTGTAGATATAGACTATGGTTCTTTACGCGTAGACGCACATCACTGGACTAAAGGCAGTCGTTCCAGCGTGCAATCGTGGCTTCAGACCAGCGTTGCCAACCCCGTAGGTTTCACTCATTATTAAATGATCACAGGTGTTGTCAATGCCAACAACGTTATTTATTTCAACAAGAGCAGCTCTGGATGGCTTAGCTATCATCATCATCATCATCATCATCATCAGTTTCTGCTGTCTGGAAGCCACTAAAACGACAACACCTGTGATCATTTAACACCTATAATGACAACACCTGTGATCATTTAATTTTAAAAGAAAACGACATTTCACCACAAAACCAATATTCACTGATCATTTTGAGGTGTCTCAGCTGATGTCACAGCAGTGCCTCTGACCGGGAGGTCATAGGTTCGAGACTCAATGGTGGCAGGATTTTCGACACTCGCTAGATACGTCGAATTCAGTCGGTGTCTGGAGGAGAATTCTAGTGCTGCTCTGATCGGTAGTTTTCAGTGATTTCTCCGATCAACACCAGGCGAATACCGGAGCAGTACCCTAACAAACGGGCTACAGACCGCGCGCGATCTTTCCTTCCTCTTCCTTGTCCTATCCTCTCCTCTTACACACACACTTACATTAACATGCACTACACTACCACACATGCCGGGAGACCGGTCGGGAACAACAATGGGCGGTGCCATGCTAGCAGCTAAACCGCTCTACCGATTTTCTCCAAAACTGATATTCGACAATCGATCTGACTGATGTTGTGGCTTCCTCAATTTGAAACCGGTATTTTAATTTTGGGGGCTACTTTACAAAAAGCCCTTGGAACCTTTTAAAAAGTCTGCAAAAAATGGGGTCCATCTCTTTTAATTAAATTTTGTTGTTGGATAGTATTAAGAACATTTAAGAAAATGAGTCATTTTCCTTAAAAACTCTCGTTTTTTCGAAAATTACAAAAAATTCAAATATTTTTCGGCGTCTTCCAACAACTACAATTTTGATGATAGAGATTTTTTCCTTCAATGAAATATGTTCTTTAAAGATAGATTTTGAAATAAGATCAAGTACATTATTTCCAAAAGGGGAATTCTTTTCGCGTAATTTTGCGTCGTGAAAGTACAGGCGAGAAAGTACGTAGTGTCTTACAACCACTAGTTCCGGTATTCAACAATTCACTGATACCATAATCTTTACCATAACATCCTCCTGCTAACTGCACCCATGTCGTTCTGTGGAATATTATCTAAAATGAAAAAAATATTTTAAGAAACCATTTTCCGCTTTTTATTAATATTCTTTTGCGAAGATTATTTACATTATTTTGCAGATACGACAATCAATGCATTGCCGAAAAGCTCTAAATGCGCCATCTTGTAAAAGAGTCGTGAGACATCCAGATCTGAAACTTCTAACCTTAAAAGAATCACTTAAAACCGTCTACAGACATCTTTATTGATTTGATAATTACCAATTGTATCCAATTCTCAAAAAATCATCCCTCCTACAATTACATGTGGCTACTCACTTCTATAAAGCAATGATACGACCCATACTTTCCTATGCTTCCCCAGTCTGGGCTGCCTTTGCCAAAACAAACATCCATAAAATTCAAATTTATCAAAATAGATTCCTACGGACCATCACTAAAGCTCCCTGGTACATTCCAAATTCGCAGTTACATATTGAACTTGCCATTACAACCCATCCCCGTCCACTTCTTCCTCTTAGCCGCAAAATTTTATCCCAAAATATTAAAGATCCCTTCCGCCATTCACTATCATTTAGGTAAGCAAACTCCTCATCGCAAACGATTAAAAGAAAGCTTCAAGAGAATTTTTCGATCCCTCATAGACTAGAACCGATGAGTCTTTTCTCATGACAAATCACATAAGCACGCAATTGTATTATATTTAAAACTAGAATATTGTCTCTAATGTATCAGATTATTCATGTATATATCTCTTACTAATGTACATTTATATATCTCTTACTATTGTATATATCTTATGGGGCTGGAGAGGGCCAATGGCCAAGCTAGAATAAATTTTAAAAAAAGATAATTACCGAAAAGATAATTAATATTACATGATAATAGTAAAGAAACTAGAACATTAGAACGATTAAAGTACCTACATTTAGAAAAATTAGGTTTAGTTAAAATATGTTGTAACAATCATTTGTCATTTTCCTGTTTAATACATGTACTTAATCCTTTTCCAAATAAACCTGTCAAGAAGGATCACCATTCAATGATTTCTCCATTCATGGTCATGGTCAATTATGGACGAATTTGTTTACCGTTCTGAAAATTGAGCAAATTGTAAATCAACAGAGTTTTTAACAAAAATTGTAAGTAAAGTAAATCCCAATGGACGGGATCGTCATTACTTTGCACCTTCTCTCTGTTTCTCTCCCTCTCTTTCCCTAGAGCTTGTCTCTCTCAAGCGCTCTCTCTCTCTCAAACTCTCTCTCGCTCTCTCTCTCTCTGCCTTCCTCTCTTTCTCACTAACTTTACCTCTGACTCTCTCATTCTATTTCTGTTTTGTCGAATTCTTTCTGTCCCTCACTCTTTGACTTTCCACCTGTATTTCTCTCTCTCTCTCTCACTCTCTCTGTAGGTATCGACTCTCTCCAATCCTTTCTGCCACCCGCTTCTCTCTCTTTCACACACACAAACACATACATACATACACACACATACATACACACACATACATACACACATACATACATATACATACATACACACACACACGCACACACACGGACACACTCAATTTGCCACAGCCTAATTTTCTCCATTTCCTCTTTCTGTCTGTCTCTAACTTGCCCCCCTCGGTCTCTGTCTCCCCGTCTGTCTGTCTGTCTGTCTGTCTCTCTCTCTCTCACCCCTTCCCTTTCTTCATTTCTGCCGCTTCCACCTTTCTCTCGCTGCTTTGTTTTCCGCCTCCCCCTCCCCTCCCCTCCCCTCCCCCAGGCCGTGACGCGCGTCCAGGGCCCCCGTGCGTCGTGTGCCGGGGCTCCAGAGCCCCCTGCTGGGCGCGAGCCTCCTTATCGGCCCCCTGCCTCCCGCTCACGATCCTTCTGCCGGCGGTTTCATCACAGCTGCGCTTGCTTGCACACGGCGGCTGTGGCTCGCCAAGTCGTGAGAGAGTGAGAGAGCTTGAGAGAGAGAGAGAGAGAGCTTGAGAGAGAGCTTGAGAGAGAGCTTGAGAGAGAGCTTGAGAGAGAGCTTGAGAGAGAGCATGAGAGAGAGCTTGAGAGAGAGCTTGAGAGAGAGCGTGAGAAAGCATGAGAGAGAGCTTGAGAGAGAGCGTGAGAGAGAGCTTGAGAAAGAGCATGAGAGAGAGCTTGAGAGGGAGAGAGCTTGAGAGAGAGAGCTTGAGAGAGAGCTTGAGAGAGAGAGCTTGAGAGAGAGAGCTTGAGAGAGAGAGCTTGAGAGAGAGCTTGAGAGAGAGAGAGCTTGAGAGAGAGAGCTTGAGAAAGCATGAGAGAGAGCTTGAGAAAGCATGAGAGAGAGAGCTCGAGAGAGAGCGTGAGAGAGCGTGAGAGAGAGCGTGAGAGAGAGCGTGAGAGAGAGCGTGAGAGAGAGCTTGAGAGAGCGTGAGAGATCTTGAGAGAGAGCTTGAGTGAGAGAGCATGAGAGAGAGAACTTGAAAGAGAGGAGCTTGAGAGAGAGCGTGAGAGAGAGCGTGAGAGAGAGATCTTGAGAGAGAGAGCATGAGAGAGAGAACTTGAGAGAGAGAGAGCTTGAGAGAGAGCTTGAGAAAGAGAGCTGAGAGAGAACTTGAGAGAGAGTTTGAGAGAGAGAGCTTGAGAGAGAGTTTGAGAAAGAGAGCTTGAGAGAGAGCTTGAAAGAGCTTGAGAGACTTTGAGAGAGAGAGAGCTTGAGAGAGAGCGTGAGAGAGAGAGAGAGAGCTTGAAAGAGGGAGCTTGAGCGAGAGAGGTTTTTTTTTCTAAATTTATGAACTGGACTTATTCACTTTTTCGTTATCAGGACCCTGTAATAGGTTTTCTGCCGAAAATTCGCCGTTTTTAGGTGCAGCATTACATAGCTTTCTCTCTACTCTGTAGCAAAAATTAAAAGGACATTGTCACCAGTGTCCCTCTGCGGAAAAGACCGCTAGTAAAGAAAATGTACAAAATATGCTCTTGTAAATATGTATATGCTCTTGCCATACTTTGAAACTGAAAATATTTTAATCCAAACACGCTGACATTCAATGTAATATATTGCTAAATAAGGGTGTTATTAGTTGTTAAATGTTCAAAAATTCCTTCAATTAATTTGTGATTTATTCTGGAGCCCACCGTTGACACAGACACACACACACACACACACACACACACACACACACACACACACACACACACACACACACACACACACACATACACACTTCTGCGCGCGCGCGCACGAAAACACTCACAGGTGTTTTTCCTTCCGGGAGTGGTGGCTAAGAGCATCAACTGATGTCACTGCAGTGCCTCTGACCGGGAGGTCCTAGGTTCGAGTCTCGACGGTGTCAGGATTTTTTTCCGCCACTTGCTAGATAGCTATAGCTGTACCGCTCGCAAAAATAACCATCATGGCGGACGTACCTTTGGTGAAGCCACAAAGGCTTTCCCCCACCCTGCGGCAGCTGAGATTTCCCCTCTCGGCGATAAGGAAGCGCGGAGGCGACAAGGAGAGGCGACTGCGAGACGCAGCGATCGCACTGGCCGACACTCGCCATCACTCGTATCGTCAGAAGAAGAAACTCGCGCTGACAAGAGTTCCCAAAGAAATGACTAATTAATCAATGTGTTGGTCCATCGCATTATCCTATTACTGAAACCCTTTTCCAAGACACGCCTTATTTTCTGTTGATCGTTTGGACAACCCTACTGTAGAAACACGTAAGCTGCCTTTCGTCTGATCGTTCTCACTCATCAGTTTGTTATCGCCAAATTCGCAGTGTTGAATTACCGCGCGACCCACGGGAGAAAGAGAAAACTATGTTGTGACAAAGGGCGCAGGCTGGCGGAGAAACGTTTGTAGTTTTAGAGGGGGAAGCCACGTTCGGGCATGCGCAATGGAAGTTTTTTTTTGAGTCTGGGAGACCTTTAGGTCGCTGACTGGAGGATAATTCTATACTCCGATTTTTGTAACTTTGTCCCTGACAGAAATCAGCTGTTCACCATAGTGACGTCACTGTCGCGAAATATAAGCTCCTGATTGGATGGCAGCGAAACAGCTTATTTCTGTCAGGGACAAAAATTACGAAAATCGCAGTACAGCGGTGTCGGCTGCTCTAATCGGTAGTTTTGCGTGGTTCCTCCCGATCAATTCTAGGCGAATGCCGAAGCAGTACCCTAACAAATAGGCCACGCTCCGCGTGCGATCTTTCCTTCCTCATTCATATCTTCACCCCATACTTACGCACTTACGCTATCTTGCACTACCATACATGCTGGGAGACCAGTCAGGATCTTTGAAGTTCTCCCAGCTGGGGAGGTGCCTATATGTTGGGATATACCTGGTTGGAGAAAACCCCGCTAGCCGACGATAGGTTGGCTCCATCTAACGGGGGAAGATCACAGCCAACACTTGAGGAAAAAACACTACACTTACGGAACGAATAACCTAAGCAGTTGAACCCGTAATCATCAATCAAAAAACTGGTGTTTTCCGGATAGCAGAATGTTATCGTAATGTTACTGATTTTACTCCGGCCTGTCTGGAGTAGTGCATAGCATTACATACTTTCCAACGGTTCTGTACAATACGAATGATACATCGAGTGATTGATTAGTTTACTATGGAGGATACGCAAGATCTGACAGTTCAAGGTATTCCCACAGCAAAGAGACTTGTGATCGGAAGATAGGCTGATGGTGATCGGCGCCTTACGCTTCGTTACCAACTTTAAAGATCGAAATCAATGTTGTTGTTTTCAAAACATCGATGTTTCTTAGAAACATCAATGTTTTAAACATCCGTTTATTAAAGCCGTTTTTTTAAATCGATATTTTGTGCTTGATTCTTACATATTTTGTGCTCGATGTTTTGTGAACGAAAAATTCCCATAATGGAAATTTTATCGATTCCCATAATCGAAAGTTAAAATATGAAATAATAACTTATGGTGCCAATGTCAGATTATGTGTTCGATCTAACCGAACACTATTTGTACTACTTTCATGGAGAAGACGTCTCTTGTCGGAGAAGACAAACGCCCTGATATTTCTTAGATCTTTCCACTTATGTCGCATATGGAGAGGCGATTTAAATGATTTTCGCCTAAATCTTAATTTTAAATTAATAAACTACGTTATTATCAAATTAATTTTGTTGCCCTCGAATTGAATGTTAGAGGTTAAAAGCTTCAACACATCGAGGTTTAAAAACATCGATGGTTTTGGATGGATATATTATTAATATCCATGTCATGATTTTGAACATTAATGTTTGTAAAATTCGACGTTTTGTTACCAATGTCGCATTATTAGTCAGCGTATGGTGGAACCTCTGGGAGTTTACTTCGAAGAACACTCTTTAAGCTAGGGGTATGTGCATGTGATTGTGTAAGCGATTTACAAGTTGTTTTGAGATAATAAACACATCTGAAATGACCATGAAACTACAAACATCAAAGTCAGCTGTCAAAACACATCAAAATGTTAGAACACATTACTTTTCTGTCGCGGAGTTATGTACTAATCATATTATATAACCGCTCAAGGCCTTACTTTTTGATATATCCGCTTACAGTTAAGACCAAATTCTGGGTATGAAATATGTCTCTACTCTCTCTACTGGAAAGTAAATAGCTCTTGCAAGTTCTCAAGTTTTATGGAGCCCTTTCTTTGATATCATATGCGGATTAATGCTTGCGACCATACTAGTGTGATTATGCAACATAACCACACGATTTTCTACCAAGGAACTTTTTTCATCTCGCCTCATTTTCTGGCTTCGTCTCGTTTTCCACTTCCTTGTAGCTGCGAAACCTTACACGTGTCAAAACAGTATCATAACTGAGATAACAGTAACATAAGTGATACCTTACTGTTGAAATCCATGTTTTATTTTAGAGTGGTTGATTTTAGTTTAGAAGATGAGAACGATACGAGCAAAATAAAACTACTTTTTACATGTGTGTTGTGAACTGATTTTTGGACAGCCACTTAACATTGAATCGAACTATTGGAACAACAGCCATTGTTAAAAAAATTTCATTAGAATACCAAATAAGTTCTCACATATTTATTGATTAGTTAGTTGCGCGATGAATTATGCGGCATAATTATTAACGTCTTTTCCTTATTTTCATGTATCTATATTTTTCCTACTTCTCATCATTGATCTGCATTGTTATTTGTCAATCAAGTGGTCGCCAATGAGCGGGCCTTTTGTAACGTTAGTATTAAAATTAATTCACTTTAAACACAAGTGTTATCTTGTTCTTCAAGTAGCCACTTGCTAATAAAATAGGTATTTTTAACCAATAGCTTCAAAAATTAATTTTATACTAAAAAAAAATGTAGTGAAAGGGAAAACGTAAAAAACACACAGCAAGTGAACAATCTTTACTCGTGCGAAACAAATTCGCGATGTAGTTTAGTATTACTCCCTCTCGTTGTTTCTCGTTCGTTTAGCCTCCTCGTTCTCTCTTGTTCATACGCGCTGTCTTCCATTCTCTCAATCATTCACTCTCTCTCCTCTCTCCTCTCTCTCCTCTCTCTCTCCTCTCTCTCTCCTTTCTCTCTCCTCTCTCTCTCCTCTCTCTCTCCTCTCTCTCTCCTCTCTCTCTCCTCTCTCTCTCTCTCTCCTCTCCCTCCTCTCTCCTCTCTCTTCTATCTCTCCTCTCTCTCCTCTCTCTCCTCTCTTCCTCCTCTCTCCGCTCTCTCCTCTCTCCTCTCTCTCCTCTCCTCTCTCTCCTCTCTCCTCTCCCTCCTCTCTCCTCTCTCTTCTATCTCTCTCTCTCTCTCCTCTCTCTCCTCTCTCTCCTCTCTCCTCCTCTCTCCTCTCTCCTCTCCCTCCTCCCTCCTCTCTCCTCTCTCTTCTATCTCTCCTCTCTCTCCTCTCTCTCCTCTCTCTCTCCTCTCTCTCTCCTCTCTCTCTCCTCTCTCTCCTCTCTCTCTCCTCTCTCTCTCTCTCCTCTCCCTCCTCTCTCCTCTCTCTTCTATCTCTCCTCTCTCTCCTCTCTCTCCTCTCTCTCCTCTCTCCTCTCTCTCCTCTCTCTCTCCTCTCTCTCCTCTCTCTCCTCTCTCTCCTCCTCTCTCTCCTCTCTCTCCTCTCTCCTCTCTCTCCTCTCTCTCCTCTCTCCTCTCTCTCCTCTCCTCTCTCTCCGATTGGATGACAGTGTCCCTCTCTCCTTCCAGTTCGTGACCTTGAAAGGACTTTGTAGATTAATCGAAGTATACCTTTGGAACAAGAATAAAAGAAAAGAATTAGACCTAAAACTTATAAGGTTAAACTGGCTACTGGGAAGAAAATCATCTTTAAGCATCGCAAACAAACTAATCGTGTTCAAAGCAATACTACACCAGTCTGAACATACGGCATCCAACTTTGGGGAACAGCTCCAAAATTCTAACATTGAAATATTACAACGGTTTCAGTCAACAGCCTTAATAAAACTTATAAATTCCCCGTGGTTCGTAACGAACACAACAATATACAAAGACTTACAGATCCCAACAATAAAAAAAGAAATCAACAAGACCAGTGCAAAATACCTAGAACGACTACATAACCATCCAAATATTCTAGCCATCAACTTACTAGCCAATAGCGACACCACCAAACGATTTTCAACGACATCATACTTTAGACCTTACATATCAACTGCAAATTGTTCATTTTAGAAATTTTGTGTTCTATGTATTTAGAATTGTATATATCTATAATTCTATGTTTATCAAATATGTTATATATTCTATATGTTATATATTCTTTGTTTATCAAGTAGTGTAGCTTGTTAAGTATTAATAATGTAACATTAGTGGAGAACAGGCAATGGTCTTTACTCCTCTCAAGTACTAGTTTACACGAATTTATGTAATTTTGCCAAATGTTTCTTCACAATCAAATTGCAAAATAAAATATAATAAAAAAAGACATTTGGAACATACAAAAAGGGCCCAGAGTGGTACGACCAGAAAGTGTCAAGGCACTGTTGCGTCATCAAATCTGGAAGTGATGTTAGGAAACCACGTTTATGACCGATCAGAGCCGCCTACAAAAAGACTTCCACTGTCACCGTTCGACTTAGGTTTTTATCTGGTGACGAAACTTCGCGAAAATATTTACTTTTGGCGGGGTTTCAACAGCCAGGGATAAAATATACAAATTCTCCGCTACTTCGATTAATGGAAATGATTCGAAACACCAAAACTCGAATTTTCAGGTATTTCTAGATGTTGAATACTTCAAATGAATTAAAACTTCCCAAACATAGAGTTGTACTGTCACATGATACTCTCTACTCATAAGTAGGATGTGTGGGGTTTTACTTCTCCATTCAGTTTGTACATAACACGCCTAACGTAACTTTCATTAGCTAACTTTAAGATTTATTACAAACGGACGTGTTACCTAATTTAATTGCTGTCAAAGATATCCGGATATTGACGTTTTCCCCTACAATTAATGTTTCTGTAGGTTTATACGAACATTTTCTCAGCTGCCTCCTTATTTTCGATAATCCTTCACGAGACAGTGTTTTATGACTCGCAACGCTTGACATCTGAATCCGGGTCTCGACTGTTGAAGATTTTGTAGATCAATCAAAGGAATTGAATTCATGAGGGGTATTGAAAATGTGAGGGTTGGGGATTATACTTTTGTCCATCTTTAAGATTGGTGGTGGGGACAGGTTAGTGAAGGAACGATCTCTGCGGGGTGGACAGGGTTTTAAGGTATTGCTCAGCCGCTCGCCTGGAATTGATAGGAGGAAGAGATCAGATCAGTAAGTCCCTAGAATTCTCATCTCCAAAAAGGACATTGTCAAGGACACAAATTTTTCTTCCATTCAGTGACTCGTCCGCCCATCTTATGCAGACCACGGTGATTGATTAGCGGAAGCCAAGGGCACGACTGATCAGGGCAGCTGGCTTCTAGAATTTTGTACCTGCCAGTGCCCTCGTCCGACCCATCTTAGGCAGACCACTGAAATTGATTAGAGGAAGCAACGCACACGACCGATCAGAGTAGCTGCCTTCTAGAATTATTTTCCAATCAGAGGCTTCGTCCGAAACCATCTTATGCAGTCTACTGTAATTGATTAGAGGAATCCCCGAACAAGACATACAGCAGGTGGCCTCTAGAATTTTGTACCAGGCAATGGCCTAGTCGGACTCACATATGCAGACCATTGTGACTGATTGGAAGAAGCCACGGACACGACCGATCAGGGCACCTGGCCCTAAAATTGGTACCAGGCAATGGCCTCCTCCGATCTATTTTATGCAGACCGCTGTAATTGATTCCAGGAATCCACGGCCACAACCGATCAGAGCAGCTGGCTTCTAAAATTATTTCCCTGGCAGTGGCCTCGGTCCGTCCCATCTTATGCAGACCACTGTAATTGATAACAGGAATCCACAGACACCACCGATCAGAGAAGCTGGCGTCTAAAATTATTTTCCAGGCAGTGGCCTCGTCCGTCCTATCTTATGCGACCACCGTAATTGATTACAGGAATCCACTGACACCATCGATCAAAGCAGCTGGTTTCTAAATTTATTTTCCAGGCAGTGGCCTCGTCTGTCCCATCTTATGCAGAATACTGTAATCTCTAACAGGAATCCACGGACACCACCGTTCAGAGCAGCTGACTTCTAGAATTATTTCCCTGGCAGTGGCCTCGTTTCTCCCATCTTATGCAGAATACCGTAATTGATAACAGGAATCCTCGGACACCACCGATCAGAGTAGCTGGCTTCTAAAATTATTTTCCAGGCAGTGGCCTCGTCCGCCCCATCTTACGCACATCGATGTAATTGATTAGAGGAACCCACGGTCACAACCGATCAGAGCAGCTGGCTTCTAAAATTATTTCCATGGCAGTGGCCTCGTCCGCCCCATTTTATGCACACCAATGTAATTGATTAGACTCTAATCATTAGAGGAACCCACGGTCACAGTCGATCAGAGCAGCTGGCTTCTAAAATTATTTTCCAGACAGTGGCCTCGTCCGTCCCATCTTATGCAGACCACTGTAATTGATTAGAGGAACCCACGATCACAACCGATCAGTGCAGCTGGCTTCTAAAATTATTTCCCTGGCAGTGACCTCGTCTGTTCCATCTTAAGCAGACTACTGTAATTGATAACAGGAATCCACGGACACCACCGTTCAGAGCAGCTGGCTTCTAAAATCATTTCCCTGGCAGTGGTCTCGTCCGTCCCATCTTATGCAGACCACTGTAATTGATTACAGGAACCCACGGTCACAACCGATCAGAGCAGCTGGCTTCTAAAATTATTTTCCAGACAGTGGTCTCGTCCGCCCCATTTTATGCAGACCACTGTATTTCATTAGAGTAAGCCACGTGCTGGACCGTTCAGATCTTCTTGCCTCTAGAATTCTCATGCTGACGGCAGTCGGCTTTGCAAAATTTGTATATTTAGCTGGAATCCAAGTCCAATAGGATGTAATTTGAACATTTTAAAATCTTTTTGAGGTCAGCAACCTATTTTTTGACAGCTTTTTAAAAGAGAACAGGATCGCCAATGCATCCAACTGCATCTAACTTCGAATTGTATTCTTCCGCTCGGCAGATGAGTTGAAGCCCCAGTTGATAATGCGTCATTGTCGGTTGAGGGTGTGCAGTTAAGGCTTAGGGAATGTTTTTACAAGTACTTTTATTTGTTCCGTTATCGTCACTAAAAGTACATTGTAAAAATTGATGCAAATATTGTAGAAAACAATAATAAAATCGTCGGTTTGATAGATACCTTCTAAACAGTTGACGCACTTGGAAGCACTAATCAGTTAATCAACTATACAATATTTCCGTTTTACATGGTTATACATGACTGTTACAGTTGGTAACAGTCTTGTTTGTACAGTCCATAATTTGCTAAAAAATCGTTAATTTCAAGTGGAAATTTGAGATTAATGCAAACTGTATTACAAGATAAAATTGAAGAATTCCAGTTAAATAAATGTAACTTTTTAAAAATCTAGAAGAAATGGCCTTGAATTTGAAATTCACCAGCACATTTAGTCGCTCGGGAACTAGCCGCTAGGAAGGTTTCCAAGCAACTAAATGTGCTGGTAAATTTCAAATTCAAGGCCATTTCTTCCAGATTTTTAAAAAGTTACATTTTATTTAACTGGAATTATTCAACTATCATGTAATACATTTTGCATTAGTCTCAAATTTCCACTTAAAATTAAAGATTTTAAAGCGAATTACGGACTGTCCAAACGAAACTGTTACCAACTGTATATGATTTATAAATTCCCGACACGAAACTACGTCTCGCCGGAGGCGCCAGGATTATAGTAAGCGACTTGATAGTAAACACCATATCGCAATGTTGCTAGTCCCCCTTCGGGGACCACTGTACGGCGCGGCCTACGTGCGCACGAGCCGTGACGTCACAGGAACTTTCCTCCCGCGTATCCCCCTCCGTCAATCCCTCCCACCCTCCTCCGCGCGTGCCCCTCCCCTCCCCCCTCGCTCCGCATCCATTGCCCTCCCCCGCTCCGCCGCCTCCGCCGCCGCCGACCAACGGCAGCGCCCGCCCGCGAGCCAGACGCAGACAAGCGAGCGAGCGGAGCAGGGCGAGCGTACGTACGTCTTGTCGTGTCCACGGACCCTTCGCTGGGACGGCAGGACATAAGGACGACGGCACCCTTTCGTGGGGCTTGTTTAGCCTCGCGGGTCTTCGGACCGTCTCTGCCGGAAGAAATCGAATGCTGAGATCGACAGCTGTGTCGCTACATAACCTGCCCAGGATTTCGCCTTGCGGAACTCCAGCTGTACGTCGCTAAGGACACTTCGTGGACTTCGAGGATTCTTAGTGCGGGAGTGTGTACAGTGTTTCCAACGCATCATTAGCTCATCACCGGATTGTGTGTGATCTGTTATTATCATCATCATCATCATCTTTTTTTTCTTCTTTTTCTGGAATTTCCTTCGTTTTGTTTGTTTGCATCTGTGCTCGGACCAGCTGTTCCTGGACACGGTCCCGACAGTGAGTGATTGAGTGGTGCTGAGAGAGACGCATTGGTGATCAGTGGTGAGGAAGTGGGGGTGTTTTTTTGAGTGTGGTGCGTCGTTGGTGCAGGGAAGAAAGACAAGACGATTCGCGGTGGCAGCTGTGGTTTCATCTGTTGCCAGCTGGCAGGACGTCTTTGTGACGTCCGGCCGAACAGCTGACGAGATTTACGAAAGCGCAGGTAAGGACAGTCTGATTTTTTAACTCTTTTTTTCTCTCTTCCTTTTTGTCTTTTTTGTGGGTTTACTGTTGTTTTATTACTACGCCTCGCTTGCTGGTGCCTCTGTGCAACTCCTTCCGCTCGTAACGAACCGAGCACAGCTTTCTCCTCTTGCCATAGCGCATACTTGGTGTGTTTAAATGTCCTCACGACCAAAAGAGACGAGATCCGTTAAGCATTCTGCTATGTGTGTGTCTGTGTGAACAGTTGTTTCCGCTCTAACGTACGTTCATACTTCCTGCGGCTGAAAAAAAAAGAAAAAAGAATGAGTTGTTGCTGGGGCTAGTTGCGTTGCGTGATGAACTACATCCTCTCGAACAGCTGACAGACGGGCGATGAAGAAGGGGGAAAACAGTCGACGGGGAATCTCGTTATTGTTGCATTGGCTTGCGATTTTCCTCACTTGGTATCCTTTCGCTATGCGTACGTGTGTGTCCGCGCGTAAAATGAACATGCGTTCTTTTTAATTGTTTTTTTTATTGTTAGTGATATGCTTTGTGCGTTTGTAAGTGCGACGGAGACGGAAAGAATAAAGTAAGTTCAAAGTTGTCGAGCAGTGAAATTTCAGATTTGTTAACCTTTATGTGTTTCTCATATCTCAAACACGTAATCGTGAGCAGATTAATCACAACTGCTTAAACAGATTGCCCATCAAAAATATAAAATATAACTGTCAAAAAACATTATTATTATTATTATTATTATTATTATTATTATTATCATCATCATCATTATCATTCATTTTTGTAAAAATCAGGGTTCAAGCTATACAAACGTATAATATTTTAAGGCGTGAATTATTTATATTTTACAATTAAACAATTTTATACAAAGACTTTTATTAATAATTGCGACATAACCTTTTTGTTACAGGATAAATGCACGGTATAATTGTTTGGATTGGAAACTTGTTTCACAGCTATGTTTTTTTTCTCAATTGATGATTTGGTGATATACCTTGATAATCGGCTTAGATAACAACTCTATTATTTGTTATTTTAATGAACTTCAAATTGAATTAATTAAACATACATTACAGCTTTCCTCCTTTGGATTTTGTTGTTTCATCCCTAGCTTATCAGTTTTCACTGGTACGGTAGTGTATAGTTTCGAATTCTCAAACGAATTGATAATTAATGGGTGTAATCAGCCAACCTTTAAAAAACTCCTATGCGATTTGTCCACATATAATAATTTGTCAGCATACTTCAGCTTCCGACAAACTCTAGATCAGCAGCAATTTGTGAAGTTATTCCAGTGGCATACGTTCTACCCGTAAAGTAGACAACGTCCATTTAAACAGCTGACGGACGACGGTTAAAAAATTGAACAAAAAACTTGAGCTAACTTCCCGCGGAGAATTAGAGCCTAATCACATGTATGAAGTTATTCTAAACTCGCGCGTCTAGGATACAGAAAAAAGTGCGCAGAATACACGAATGAAACAATGCCTTTAACAACAAACAAACCATCGAAAATAAATGGCGTCAATGACAAAATAAATTTGCTTTGTTTTGTATGTTACAGTGTGTTCTCAATAAATGCAATAATATAGTACTGTGTTCAGAAATGAATGGTGCTTTTGAATTTTAAATACTGCTAAATGCTTTGTGACACAAACTTTTTCTGGGGTGCGATTAAAAATGAAATCATATCCATTTAATCAAAATTTCACTTAACAAATGTCCTTTGTATAGCACCTTACAATTCACTCGTGTTATAAGAGCATCTTAGACTTGTCTAATAGAATAATTGAATTAACTTATTAAATTACTAAATAAATAGATTTTTTAGCAATTTTCGTGAAATGATATAGATAACGTACTTATGTGCAACAATTTGCTTTTATTCTGTTCACGTTCTTTGTGCACAAGATACCCTGATGTTTTCGAAAAACCAACATTGCGTAATGTAATCTTTATTTTGTGTTTTCATGATGTCTTCCACGCTCGTAATTCAATATTAAATCCATCAGCATTTACTGTCATTGAATTTTTTCGAGTCGAGTTCATATCTTTTTTGCGGTTCCATTATTTACACAACGCCTATGCTTATCAAGGAAGTCACTAAATGCAGAACTCAAGACGGCGTTTTGTTCGAGTCATATGTGTATTCGAGGTTCCACAAATATTTCGTTTCATGTAATTTATAAGCGTCAATCATAATCTTATTCCCATTGTAGGATATTACAAGTTCAGGAAGTGTTTTCTTTGTACGTGTTTCATTGTAAGTTTTTTCCGCCATTCCCCATTTGTATGGAGCGTCTGTGTCTTTTGCGTCACATATGTGTTACGTTTCTTGTGTGCGTCATTCACATTCTTATGATTGAAAAATTGTGGATTTGCAGAACGACTGCTTGTAATTCCTTTTCCCAGTCTTTACCGTTTGAATGCTGAGATTTTTTCTCTTGCGTGAACATACGTGTTATTTTTCGTGTGGCTTTAATATATATTAATTTTATCAGGGAATGTTTTAGAGACAGTTTAGCGCAGTTCCTTGTAAATAAGTTCATTCCACCATTTTCTAAAGATTTGTGTTCTGCGATTGGTGCTTTCACACCACTTGTTTCGTACATGCATCAATCGTTTTATTTTAACTAGTGAATAGTAGTTTTATAGTTATTTGCAGATTACTTGTTTGTACTAATGAAGTTTTTAGTGGTAATTAATCGGAGATTCTTCATTACTACTCATATTTTATTTTTTTCCACTCATGATTTACTGCATTTTGTACTGCTCGATTGCAAGGTTTGTTTATTTCGCTTCATACATTTAATTTTCTTGTCGTATCAATGCAAATATTGTAAAATATTCTCATTGTACTCGAAGAAAGATAATTTCATAAGTATACTCATTTCTGCTTCGTTTGAAGTTGTTTCGACTGTCGGCTTATGTCTCGAATTTAGGTGCAGTTCGGTACATGAAAGTGTGATTAATATTCTCAAGCCAAATAGAAACTAGTTCTACAAGCTTTTTCCGTTTGCAAACCGTACTTTACTTAGTTTACTGCATTTTTTTTCTTTTGCATCAACAACTTACACATTTCGTACTATTAAAAAACAAAAATAGGTTTACGTTCTGGGTAAGTGGATTGTCCGCCGTTTATCGTTGAATTCGGTTGCTGACAAATGAATTTCGCCTCTTCTACGCGCGATTGCATGTGTGTGTGTGTGTGTGTGTGTGTGTGTGTGTGTGTGTGTGTGTGTGTGTGTGTGTGTATGTATGGTGTGTGTATGTGCGCGCGCCTGTCCGCGAGCGATAAGCTGCGATAAGATACAAGAACGCGCCCCCTTTAAATTGCTGGGTCGAAGTCCCCTCTGTGGGGTCGGTGATTCTAAGTAGCAACTGTTTGGCGAGCGGGAGGCATTTTCTCAGTACAGAGAAAATTAAAGTAATGAACCAGGAATGAGTACTAGAGAATGAAAAAGGAAACATTTACTTTATACTTACAGTCATCGCAAAAATGAATTGATATGAGTTCGTTACCGTCGTATTCGTGGTAGCAGATACAATTATGCCCATTTCTGCCAGTGTTCTAAAATACAACGTACGAATATCTATTTATCCGATTTGCCACACAGAAACTTCCCAATTTGCCCACACTTGGCTTATTTAACTTAATCATTGAGAATGTAATTTATCTGTGAAACTCCGTTTATCAAATTTGCTTTTATTATTTGAATTAAATATTCCGTTCAAAGTAATGCAAAATTGCTGATCTACGTAAATAAATAAAAATAAACACGAAGAATATGTACAGACCAGATGCAAGCACTTTCAATAGGAATTTTCAATAGGCGGAACTGCAAGGGACGGTTTCACATAGTATTTAAGGGAAAGTCATTAAAAAATAAGTTAATATTTTATTGAATTTATTAATAATAACTAGTTTATGTAAACTTTACTTTAAATTGGCATCTTTAAATTTATAAACAATGATAAAAAATATCTAAACGGTACTTTTATAAATCTTTCTACTAGTATTATTACTTTTTCTACCGGAAAAAATTGACGTAAACCAAAAGACAACATTTGAATGTTGTATTAATAATATTAAAATCGTATACGTTATTTTTACGTAAGTTGTTAATATTATTAAAGAAAATTACTCATAATATGTGTATCATTTTACAGCAATGTATAATTGTTTCAAAAGGGTCTTAGGCCTTCGATAATTTGTAGAATATCAATGTTATTGACCCTCCTGAAGATTTAATTGCGAAGGGGTTCCCTGGTTTGTGTTAGATACCAACAAGGTTGGAATTCCATTATACATCTAATAAATACGTAATTGGATAACATAACAACGTATACTGTGATGGATGTTGTTCATGTCTCCTTGGTAACAGAGTCATTTGAACAATTGAATGTGCCCTATTTGAGTATACATACATAGTAGCAATATTTTCATGTTGTTTTTAAACTTCCTTTCGTTCACAGTGATAACGGATCAAATTACGAATGACATTCCAGAACAAGATTATGTCTAAAGTCATGAGGAAAAGAATGAAAGAAAAAACAACTTAGTCATAGCTAAGTGCTGCCAGTGATTTTAGTACCTATGTGCAAACGAGTATCGTGCTGAACGATTAACTTGTGGAAGAAAAATAGTTTAAAATACAAGAAAGATCTATTAGAAACAAAGCGAAAATATTAGATTTCGAACAAATTTGTTTCAATTTTCTAAAATCATTGAAGTCCAGGAAGTATATCAGACATTTTAGACATTCACAATACATTCAATCTGTTATGAAACGAAAGTCAATTACCCGATAATGAAGGAAAATAATAACTATTGTAATGGGCCTCATATTTTCCTGGTTTCGAGCGTGAAGTATGAGAGCTACATTCATTTATCATTCCTTACGCCCCACGTTGTACATTAGAATGATTAATCAATACATAATTTAGCTAAAGAGCCTGCTTTGCGTTGCATATATACGGTGATGTATTTTACAATGAGTGTGGTGGGGGTGTGGCAATATTACACATAATGTTGTAGCATGTTGTGTGGGCACTAAATATTAGGTCATGTGACAAATGACCTGCGCGTTTGTACCGACTAAATTCTATACATTTGTTAGTTATTTTAAACTCTTCTCTGTTGCTGGATCTTTATTGCAAATCTTTATTGATGAATTAAAAGGGAAAAAATTGAAAATTGTGTCAAATTATTCTGCTGAACTACAGAATTGCAACTTTTGTTTTTCTTTATGATCCTAATTAACCAATACGATTGTCAACAACTGGCCACACGAAGAGATTGCCAAACACTGACAGACAATAAAAAGAATGCGCAAAAAAAATACTGTTTTCTCGTTGGGTTCCCAGTATGAAAGAATCATATAATACATACATTCATAACCCACAAGCAAGTTTGAAATCGGTATCAGAGAATCGTCACCTATACCGATCTAAACTGAACCGACTAAATTCGGAATATTTGTTAGTCATGTTAAACTCTCTTTTGTTGGTTTTCAACAATCATTATTGATGAATTGGAGGAAAAACAGAGAATTATTACAAATTATTCTGATGAATTAGGCAGTAGGCAACCCCTGCTGACAAAACTGTTGGCAAAACGTTTGTTTTTTCTTATACTCCTGGTTAACCAATACGATTGTTAAAAACTGGCCACACATAAGGCTGCGAAACAATGGCTCACATTAAACCAACGTGCAAAAGAATACCACTTTCCCATCGGGTTCTCAGAATCAAGTGTGAAATCGATTTCAGGCAGAGAATCGTAACCTACTTCCCCTCACACTTCCCCTGAAGCTCGACTTAAGATTCACACTTTCTCCATTTGAAGAACAATCCGTATTAACTCATGTGGATGGAGCTTTTCAGTTTTCCAATTGGCGGGTTTCTTGACATGAAAACAGTTATCGCTTTATTCAACTTCAGTTTTCTTCACTTCGCGAGAAAGAGGTCCTAAGTATGATTTAAACAAGCGGGAATGAGGTTTTAAATATGGACGATTATTTTCCCCATTTGTTGATCAGGAGCATGTCTGGGAAAACGAACGAGGTTTTATCACTGTTGGTAGGTCCGTCCAAGTAAATAATTATATTATTGTTCTTCTAGATTGAAATCCAGGCAATAAATTATTTACCAAATTGAGATTCAACAAGCAATAAATCAAATATTATAATAATTATTATTGTTATCAAACATTTTACAACCTTTTATGGTTAGAATTTCAGAAAATGTAGTGCCCGTCGCATCTGTTCTCTATTTCCCAAATGGCTAAAAAGTAACTAAAGTTGGGTTGAAAAAAAACTTTTTTAAACCCAACCAAATGGTATTATTGGGTTCATTTGGATTTTCTGTGTATTATTGAGGAATATAAATTCAGTTCGTAAAAAACACTGATTTTCATCATTCGGTAAGCCATATTCAAAACTTTCAGAAAGTAATATAAGTGGTGTATAATATACATGCTTTTTTGTACTTATTTGTATATATTTGTTGTTATTAAATTCGAGTTTATAATGAACGTTTCGCTATTCAAGATTGCTTTGTTATGCTATTTGAAATAATTTAAAATCATTAAAACATTTCTACTTTTTATGCGTTTTTCGAGTTTTTTTACGTGGGTGTAAAAAAACGTTTTGGAGGGACGGGAGTAGGGCTACTGTCTATCCTAAGATTAAGTGGAGCAATTGCTTCTGTTTCAACTGTTTTATAATGGGTGTCGCGGCATCAAGGTTGCTGATTTGGATTCTCCAACTGTGCATCATACTACTCAGTCAGTGAAGCTTCTTATTGTAACCCGACCCTTACGTAAGATGCAGGTAAGGTCGACCTTATAGTCATTGACCTTACAGATCCGAAGCAGTCGTTAAATCGCTGATTTACCTCGCCTCTGACGTTCTTGAATAAATGTTTGCATGATGCAGAGGAATAGAGAGGAAATATCAGACGAGTGTAAGGCGGAAATTATTCCTAGTGTAGAGAGTTATTCCATAGTGAAGACCTTGAACATCATAAACGTGTGCCGATTGAATAACTCGAGTTACGTTAACACAGAGTTCACACTGCCCTCTGATAGCCCAGTGACGAATGACAGTGTACTGCCCCTCACCCTGGAGTGTACGACATTGAATTGCGGGTTGCTTTAAGCTTGTAAGGAGGCTTTACACTCGGATGTTGATTGGTTATTTGGTCTTTGCATCAGTATGCTCATTAGTCGTTACTCCCTTATGTGTAGTAATCCAGAAGTGACAGTTTTTCTCCCCTGCTAGAATATGAGATCCAGCACATACACTTCGCTTGCGGGGTTATCCCCAACCAGGTATCTCCCACCAGCGGAGCACCGCCCCAGCCTGGACACACTGTGACCTCCCAACATATGTGATAGTGTAGTGCGTAGTGATGACAAATTTTAGCAAAGCATCGATACTTCGATACATCACCAAAAGGTTTTCGATGTCGATGAAAACATTGATGTTTAAAACTGATTATATTTTCCCATCCTGTTTCCATTTTAAATATAGTACTTAATTAAATGATTTATATTTGATTGTTTGGTCACATACAAGAAATATGTTAATAATAATGCTTTTCGAATGTAAAAGAAGGAAATAAAAAATAAAGGACATAGTGTTTTGCAACTTTTCCTTTTATTCACTTTCATTCATAAATCATGGAAGTAAAAAATGTCCTGGTTCTAATGTGATACATAATGCGTCAATATTAGTTTTAAGTATATTCTGCCTTAAATTTGCTTTCTGAATTATCTAATCAATGTTCTATGTACTCAAGGTCCAAAATGCAGCTTAACAATATTATCACATACAAAATAATTAAGGTAGTATGTAACAGCACTGGAGAAAGTTTGCGAATAGCAAATGGTTTCGTATCGCTTGGGGAACGCACAACAGTGACAGTTGTCAATGGCCCTTGATTGTGAGCAATCCACAAAAAATTAGATTCTGGACATTTTATTTATATCGTGAGAAATGTTTTTTGAAAACATCGATGTTTCTGGATGAATATATCGATCTGAAGAAAACATCGAAAGGAAAGCATCTATGTTAATATATCGATGTTTCTGCTCGAAAATATCGAAAAAAATCGATGTTTTTTTGCCATCCTTAGTAGTGAGTGTAAGTATAAGTGCGTGTGTGTAAGAGGAGAGCAGGCTCTCCGGGTACGAAATATTCAATTCAAAATAAACCATGCTTATTATTTTCATTGGCTTTGACAAATAAAACAAGGAAATATATACGCTTGAAACCTAGTATTTTGAATACCCTCATTATAGAATTTTGCTTCTGCAATTGCCTCTCTTTAAACAATAACTGACGTCACAGCAACTCGCTGTTCTGAGTAAATGGACGCAAAGTATATGTGTAAACAATCCGTGTTACGGTACACAATTTAGTACAGTTCTGTTTTGTTATCCCGACTGTGAAAACCAACAAAATTATTCACTTCCCAGGTATATTTCCATGAATTATGAAAATCAGTTCAGTATTTCCGAACACATCGGTGACATAATACTGCAGGGCCAGATGAAATCGACCGTTTTCGAAAAACAAACAAACAAACCCAAGAGGAGATGATAATGCACAAAAAAAGGCTTTTATCTTTTCGCGTGTACAAGCTGTGGCCTAGCTCCTGGCAGCTGATTGTTAATATCAGCTGACATTCGTATATTGACATTCGTATTTAGTCAGGTAATTTCGGCTCTAATATAATCACCCCACTTTTTTTCGACATTTTGTGTATTTTTCTACACCATCACGAAATTTTCGCAGCGTAAAAAACTTGAAAAAGTAATTCCTTTAAAGTCAGCTATCGTTAAAACAATGTTGTGATTGAAATTCATTTGTGGTTTTGTAATTCATAATAGATTTACGAATTAGTGTCACAAATATTCAATTAGTGAATAATACACAATAACAGTATTGTGAAATGTTAGTATTTTCCACATGAGGGTTTTAATATAGAAATGGTTTTTGGTGTATGAAAGAATATTGTGAACGAACACAATATTCTTTTTTGAAATGTTCTACTTCTTTTACTCTTCGAATAATTTTACGCCGGCCGTATTTAAAGTGTTTTCATTTTTGAAATTCAAAATATGATATCGGCCATTAAGAGTCAGAAATGAATGGACAAAATGTTTGAAACAGCCTAAAGAATGTCGAAAATGCCAAATGCCTCTCTTAAAAAGAGGAAATGTGTTTGTGGTATTTCCCTTAACCCTTTAATTAACACATTTAACTTAACACACTTATACACAATTAGCTTAATTTTTAAGCACACACTGTTTAAAAAGAGTTATGAATGTTCAATTGACTCTTTCCATTCTTATTAAGTTATAATAATAAATCAAATATTTTTTCTATACTCCTTGGCAAAATAACGAAAGAGGTGTAAACAATTTACTTAAACGTTTAATTTTTAAAACAACTGTTTGACTTACGCGCAAGTTGAGAAGCGAATAGCATCAAATTGCTTGTTCTCGCTCCCTGCCTCCCAAAGCCTTGTGCGCAACGCTGCTACTGTTTTTCCACTGCGGCTTGTATTGCACAGTGTCCGATTTCAAAACAGTTGGTAAGACGCCGTTAGGTGACACAGAGACACAGCGGGCTTTGTCTGGAACAAGGAATTCCTTCCAGTTTGCAGAAAAGGATTCCTTTATGTGTAATCCTTGAAGACTTGAGACATAATGGAACATTTTAGGAGGCCTTCTAGCGGTACTAGAACATAGCACATGCTTCCTCTTACTCGCTAGTATTTGCTCTCTAGTAAACTCTCTTCTGCTAACTAGTATTTCCAAGAGTTACGTAAAATTATAACAAATATGTTGAATATTATATACTATTAATATCTCAACCATCTCCCGCAAAAACTCAAAATTATTTCTTGGATTATTTCAGACAGTTCACACGATATATTTTTCAATATCCACAAAGATATATTTCATTAGAATATTGACCTTTTGTTGTATGTATGGGAAATAATTTATTTATTAATGTTTCAGTTCTTAAACAGTTATTGTAATACTGTTATTGCTATTGCTTATGCGTTTAATTATAAAAGCACCAGAATTTTTTTGCCACATTTTTGTAAATTCGGAGGCTCTAATTTTTTTTTATCGAAATTAGACTGTCGAAATAAATTAGCATGGCTTCTTTTACATGAAAATGTTAGTGAATGACAGCTTAGATTCACGATGACACCCACTTTGATGCTTCTTTTTTATTTGGTTTTGTCATGGAAATATTTTCACTTTACATCATTAAATAATTACAGTAAAGTCTCGTTAACACGAACTCGCTTAACGAATTTCACGGCAACACGAACACAACGTCGGTCCCAGCAAGGAATTACGATAATAAGAACATTTATAATATAATATAACACACTCGTATAACCGAGATGGCTCAGTGCATGCAGTCCCTCTGACCGGGAGGACCTAGGTTCGAGTCCCGACGGCGGCAGGATTTTCGACACTAGCTTGTCAGCTATGTCGAATTCAGTCGCTGTCTGGAGGAGGATTTTAGCGGCCGGCTGCTCTGATCGGTAGTTTTCCGTGGTTTCTCCGATCAACACCAGGCGAATGCCGGAGCAGTACCTTAACAAACAGGCTACGAGTCGTGCGCGATCTTTCCTTCCTCTTCCTTCTCCTATCCTCTCCTCTTACACACTTACACTAACATGTACCACACGGGCCGGGAGACCGGTCGGGAGCTTGCAGCTTGTCCCGGCTGGGGCGGTGCCCCGCTGGTGGGAGATATCTGGTTGAGGGGAAAACCCCGCTAGTCGACGGTAGGTCGGCGCCGGATCTCGCCATCCAGCGGGGAAAAGATCGCCACCTCCTGAGAAAAAACACGCATTACACTTACGGGACTAATGACCTAAGTAGTTGACGCGCCCGGAAACATGAATCAATCAATCAAACACGAACTCCGATTATTTCGCCCCTTGGAATTCGTATTAATAAGGGTTTACTGTAGTTAGGTTTCTTCATGCAAAATGAAATCTTAAAATATATCTATTATTTCAGGAAACATTTAATTGCGGCTAATTTAATCGATCTCTAACCAGAAAGGTTATCCACGTCCGGATTTGGCATCCGTTGGCTTTTAAAATATTTCCTGAAACAAATCAAATGATTAAGTAGTTTCACAAGTTAAAGTGCCAAGTTTTTTTTTCTGCTGCGGAGCTGTTTGTATTCAATTAGAAACTATACTATCAAAAAGAAAAATAATATTTATTTTGACAGTGATATGAAAGGATGGAAACCAGAACTGTATAAGTGACATTTTATAAATTAGAGAAAACTGTTTATTTAATTCGATATCACTGTTAAGTCGTGGTGCTTTATTTCATCATTAAAACAGCGGCATTTCAATTGTTCATTAAAACACGAAATTACAGTGCCACTGAAATATAGACTAAATAAACACTGTTTTCTCAGAATTTATAAAATGTCACTGATACCATTCTGGTTTTCGCCCATTCATATATGTGTTAGTTTACATTGGTATTGCATAATTTTAAAAATCCTTAATAAGCCTCAAACAAGTCATGTATTTCAGCTTCTGGGTCAATGACCCCCTCCCCTCTCGATAAGATTTTTCGTCTAGTTTCCCTGATTCCTTGTTTGAAATATGTAGCTTCACAATGTTTTGTTGAGCTCTTTTTTTGCTAGTTGTGGTAGGAGTGGAGTCAGAGGTGTGAGATATATTTTGTTAACAATACTAAAAAATAAATCTGTTATTCGTTTGCCGATGCCAATAAGTTCGTGAACGAAAAATGTCTAGTTTTCAAACGTTGCTAAATGTCACTTTTTGAGTACTTTGAGTTATCATTCTATTATGTCTAGTAAACGGCTGGGGAAAGATTCTGGAGCTCAAAAAAAACGAGGGCATATTACACATTTCCTCCATACGTCATATGTTTTTTATTATTTTTTGGCGAATATAAATCAAAGAAATAAAAGCAAATGAGATGAAAAAGAGGACGCAGTAGAATAATAGAATACGCAGAGAAAAGAAAATAAGTTAAAGAATACAAAATTGTCCGAATCGTGAACAAACTGCACTCTTAACAGTACCGTGAAATGCACGCGAGAGGAACCGTGTCTCGTTGCAGTACGGCCGCGGCTGCAGCGGCGCCGTTCCTCCGGCGAGCGTCGCCTGTGCTGCTATCTCTCCACTCGATCGCAACAGTCCGTCCCTCCCCTCCTTTCCCCTCCCCGCCCGCACTCTTCCCCCTCCCTGCTCCCCCTGCTGTCTGGTGAAGGCCCCGCGACGGCGCGTCGGTGCAGCTACTGCTCGTCCCAACAGGAGCGCGCTGGCGGCGTTTAAAAAACACCGAGACCAATAAGGAGACGAGATGGGGTGAAAAAGTTGAAAATTGTGATCAGACTTTATGCTGGCATTTAAAACTATATGCTTTCAATGCCAGGAAGGAACCCGAAATACGGGTGGCGAAGATCGGGTAAAATCATTCTTCTACAGTTCATCGATAATCTTTAGTGGGATTTAGTGGGACCGGATATCTTTCGAATCGTTCTGATTTTCGAAATGATCCAATAAAGGGGACTGTAAACGTCTTCAACATGAAAAACAACTAGCTGGCATTGTTCATAATTCGCTCTAAATGTTACACAAGTGGAGGGAAGAAGAAAACCACGAATGTATTATTTTGTGCGTTTTTATTACAAACAATACTGTGTTGTACAGTATTACGTGCAGTAATTTCGTATTTTATGTTCAGTAAATCTATACCACAAAATTCATTATGTGCAGGAAAGAATAGTAATAACCAAACTGTCAAGCTTACAGTATTTGGACATTCAAAACATGTTATGGACGTTTAACGGTAGTGGTTCGTTATTAATGCCATTTTACAGGATATAGTATTAGTATTATTATACAGTATAATTATGCTGTTCATTCCGAATTACTGACTAATGATAATCTCATTCTCACTCTCTCGCCGTCTCTCTTTCTCTCCCCCTTCTCTTTCACTCCCCCTCTCTCTCCACCACTTCCGGATCTAGATCTCGCTCCCAATTAGGACTACCCGCCCACAAAACATCACTGGTTCTGTGGCAACTCACTAGGCCAACGTTTGTTAACACGCGCCATACGAATATTTTAACGATTCTTTTTCGATTTTCGAAGCGTGTGGGTTTATAATTCTATAAATAACAATAACGAATGATCATTCGCGAATGCCACGTGCATGTGGGGGGGACTTTAGCGTTTATCTTTTATCTCACGCTCACAGCAATTTCACAGCTATTTTTCACCGGGCCACCGCATTGGCCGTGTGTTTTATGACCTCGCAACGTCTGGCATCGACAACTGTTAATTTGTGAATTATTGCGTGGTAGGTGAATTATATGGCGGGTGGTTCGGAAAGAGGAAAAAAAAAGAAGGAAGATGGTTGGAGGGAATTAGCCATAATTACCGGGGTCGTGCCGACTGCTCGCTACGTGCCCAGTTTTGTCGTAATGGGCAATGCCTAGTAGGGTCGTGTGCAATTACGTCGGTTCCCAAAGCCTTCTGGAACGATTCCGCTCGCTGTCACACAAAAGTGCACAGTACGAGAACAATTACTGATTCTACGTGGTCTGATTCATAAGTCATGGCATCGTGAAAGGGACAATGCGAAAAATTTACAGTATATTGCATTCGTATGTAATGTACTTTTGGGTGAAGGCTCTTGATGTACAACCGTAGTCATGCTACCGATTAGATTTGATTTATTTTCGTCACCAAAAAGTAAAAACTGTATGTGACGTACGGGGGAGAAGCATAATCTGCACACGCTTTTTTGAACTCCACAATTCCTATCCACTCTTTTATTATGTATAGTTTAATGATGAATATAAGTACCATCAAAGCGAAGTTAGCAACATACGAGTAGTTCCCGAGAATTAGAAAACATTTGCATCTGCAAACGACCGTGGCGTAGCGTGTCTCGTGCGTTTGGGGATGCTCAATAATAATGCGAACTGAAGACATCGTGATTCTTAATGTTACCTAGAATCTAGGTTATTGAAACAAATGTTACACTACTTTAACAGATTTATGTCAGGAGACTTCTTGAAAGCAAATTATGAATAGCTAGCTTTAGTTCTCACGCGCGATTGACAATGAGATCACTTGTGAATTTACATATTTCGAACCAAAATAAAATTTAGTATATTTAAGTCAGAATTCAACTTCTTAGATATTAATTGAGAATTAGTAGGCAAGCGCTATATCTATTATTTGTGCTCATTACCAAGCACGGAATCACGAGTGAGAAAGAAAAATATTTCTCCGACAACGTCAAGTGTGCTTCTCTCTCGTGCACAAACGAGCAACTTGCTCTCATAAGCCTTTGTCACCAGTAGTATGCTGCCTGTATGTTAGCTTTTCGGGACTCGAGAATCCTGGGGCAGGGGGAAGAAGGGAAGGGAGAACCTCACCGTCTGTGCATGCGTTATTGCTCGTCGCAATCTCGCGGCAGACGCTAGAAGCATTTTAGCGTCCAAGCAATCAGAGGCCAGCTTGCATAAACGCGCGGAATTCAATCATAGGAAATAACTTTAAAATTAATACAAAACGTGTTTCGCTGAATCTGTTTCATTCACTTGGAACATTATCAATACAAATTTAGGCTTCTTTGTTTAATATTTCACGTGGGGATTCTCAGCATCTACGTAGCTACTTAGCTAGGCCGAGAGACGTTATACACATAACTAGGCAGAGTGCACCCGCTGTCTGGTTAATTCTAGTGGCCGGCTGCTCTGATCGGTAGTTTTGTAGTCTCTTCGATCAATACCTTATTTTCTTATCTTCGATCAAATGTCTTATCCTCACCTCTTACTTACATACACATGCACTACACTACCACACATGTCAGGAGACCAGTCGGGGTTTTGGAGATTTTCCTTTCTGGGGCAGTGGAAAATTCTAGTGACCAGGGGCTTTGATTGGTAGTTTTCCGAGGTTTGTTCAGTTCAGCACCTGTCGAATGCGGGAGCAGTACCCTAACACAGGGGCCACGACCGCGCGCGATCTTTCCTTCCTCTTCTTGCCCTATCTTCACTCCTTATTTACATACACGGACACTCACATGCACTACACTACTACTACATATGTCAGGAGACCGGTCGGGAGCCCAGAGGTAGTCTCGGCAAGGGTGGGATTGGAGTCAGCTGGTTGGAAAAAAACAACGCAAGTCGGCGTCGGATCTCACCAACCAGCAGGGGAAGTTAATCGCCACCACTGACGATAAAACATGCACTATACTTACAGTACTAATGACCATAGCAGTTGACGCGCTTGGGAACAAGAAATAATCTCTCGATTATTCGGTGAGTGGCAGCGTTTGAAAATGGATTTAAAAAAACACGATAAAACATGCACTACACTTACAGGACTAATGACCACAGCCGTTGACGCGCTTGGAAACAATAATCACTCGATCATTCGGTGAGTGGCAGCGTTGGAAAATGGATTTTAAAACAAACGATAAAACATGCACTACACTTACAGGACTAATGACCATAGCAGTTGACGCGCTTGGAACAAGAAATAATCCCTCGATCATTCGGTGAGTGGCAGCGCTTGAAAATGGATAAAAAACGATAAAACATGCACTACACTTACAGTACTAATGACCACAGCAGTTGACGCGCTTGGGAACAAGAAATAATCCCTCGATCATTCGGTGAGTGGCAGCGCTTGAAAATGGATAAAAAACGATAAAACATGCACTACACTTACAGGACTAATGACCATAGCAGTTGACGCGCTTGGGAACAAGAAATAATCCCTCGATCATTCGGTGAGTGGCAGCGCTTGAAAATGGATAAAAAACGATAAAACATGCACTACACTTACAGGACTAATGACCACAGCAGTTGACGCGCTTGGGAACAAGAAATAATCACTCGATCATTCGGTGAGTGGCAGCGCTTGAAAATGGATAAAAAACGATAAAACATGCACTACACTTACAGGACTAATGACCACAGCAGTTGACGCGCTTGGGAACAAGAAATAATTGCCTCGATCATTCGGTGAGTGGCAGCGTTTGAAAACGGATTTTAAAAAAAATAGAACATGCACTACACTTACAGGACTAATGACCATAGCAGTTGACGCGCTTGGGAACAAGAAATAATCACTCGATCATTCGGTGAGTGGCAGCGTTTGAAAACTGGATTAAAAAAAATAGAACATGCACTACACTTACAGGACTAATGACCATAGCAGTTGACGCGCTTGGGAACAAGAAATAATCCCTCGATCATTCGGTGAGTGGCAGCGCTTGAAAATGGATAAAAAAACGATAAAACATGCACTACACTTACAGGACTAATGACCATAGCAGTTGACGCGCTTGGAAACAAATAATCACTCGATCATTCGGTGAGTGGCAGCGTTTGAAAATGGATTAAAAAACGATAAAACATGCACTACACTTACAGGACTAATGACCATAGCAGTTGACGCGCTTGGGAACAAGAAATAATCACTCGATCATTCGGTGAGTGGCAGCGTTTGAAAAGGGATTAAAAAAACGATAAAACATGCACTACACTTACAGGACTAATGACCATAGCAGTTGACGCGCTTGGAACAAGAAATAATCCCTCGATCATTCGGTGAGTGGCAGCGCTTGAAAATGGATAAAAAACGATAAAACATGCACTACACTTACAGGACTAATGACCATAGCAGTTGACGCGCTTGGGAACAAGAAATAATCCCTCGATCATTCGGTGAGTGGCAGCGCTTGAAAATGGATAAAAAACGATAAAACATGCACTACACTTACAGGACTAATGACCATAGCAGTTGACGCGCTTGGGAACAAGAAATAATCCCTCGATCATTCGGTGAGTGGCAGCGCTTGAAAATGGATAAAAACGATAAAACATGCACTACACTTACAGGACTAATGACCATAGCAGTTGACGCGCTTGGGAACAAGAAATAATCCCTCGATCATTCGGTGAGTGGCAGCGCTTTGAAAATGGATTAAAAAAACGATAAAACATGCACTACACTTACAGGACTAATGACCATAGTAGTTGACGCGCTTGGAAACAAATAATCACTGAAAGTGTGTGAGTGGCAGCGTTTGAAAACGGATTAAAAAAGAAATAAAACATGCACTACACTTACAGGACTAATGACATAGCAGTTGACGCGCTTGGGAACAAGAAATAATCACTCGATCATTCGGTGAATGGCAGCGTTTGGAAACGGATTAAAAAAAACAAACGATAAATCATGCACTACACTTACCAGGACTAATGACCACAGTAGTTGACGCGCTTGGAAACAAATAATCACTGAAAGTGTGTGAGTTGGCAGCGTTTGAAAACGGATTAAAAAAGAAATAAAACATGCACTACACTTACAGGACTAATGACCATAGCAGTTGACGCGCTTGGGAACAAGAAATAATCACTCGATCATTCGGTGAGTGGCAGCGTTTGAAAACGGATTAAAAAAAACAAACGATAAATCATGCACTACACTTACAGGACTAATGACCACAGTAGTTGACGCGCTTGGAAACAAAATAATCACTGATAAGTCGTGTGAGTGGCAGCGTTTGAAAACGGATAAAAACGAATAAAACATGCACTACACTTACAGGACTAATGACCATAGCAGTTGACGCGCTTGGGAACAAGAAATAATCACTCGATCATTCGGTGAGTGGCAGCGCTTGAAAATGGATTAAAAAACAAACGATAAATCATGCACTACACTTACAGGACTAATGACCACAGTAGTTGACGCGCTTGGAACAAAATAATCACTCGATCATTCGTGTGAGTGGCAGCGTTTGAAAACGGATTTAAAAAAAATAAAACATGCACTACACTTACAGGACTAATGACCATAGCAGTTGACGCGCTTGGGAACAAGAAATAATCACTCGATCATTCGGTGAGTGGCAGCGTTTGAAAACGGATTAAAAAAGAATAAAACATGCACTACACTTACAGGACTAATGACCATAGCAGTTGACGCGCTTGGGAACAAGAAATAATCAATCGATCATTCGGTGAGTGGCAGCGCTTGAAAATGGATTTTAAAAAACGATAAAACATGCACTACACTTACAGGACTAATGTCCACAGCAGTTGACGCGCTTGGAAACAAATAATCACTCGATCATTCGGTGAGTGGCAGCGTTTGGAAACGGATTAAAAAAAACAAACGATAAAATCATGCACTACACTTACAGGACTAATGACCACAGTAGTTGACGCGCTTGGAAACAAATAATCACTGAAAGTGTGTGAGTGGCAGCGTTTGAAACGGATTTAAAAAAATAAAACATGCACTACACTTACAGGACTAATGACCATAGCAGTTGACGCGCTTGGGAACAAGAAATAATCACTCGATCATTCGGTGAGTGGCAGCGTTGAAAACGGATTAAAAAAGAAATAAAACATGCACTACACTTACAGGACTAATGACCATAGCAGTTGACGCGCTTGGGAACAAGAAATAATCAATCGATCATTCGGTGAGTGGCAGCGCTTGAAAATGGATTTTAAAAAAACGATAAAACATGCACTACACTTACAGGACTAATGTCCACAGCAGTTGACGCGCTTGGAAACAAATAATCACTCGATCATTCGGTGAGTGGCAGCGTTTGGAAACGGATTAAAAAAAACAAACGATAAATCATGCACTACACTTACAGGACTAATGACCACAGTAGTTGACGCGCTTGGAAACAAATAATCACTGAAAGTGTGTGAGTGGCAGCGTTTGAAAACGGATTTAAAAAAATAAAACATGCACTACACTTACAGGACTAATGACCATAGCAGTTGACGCGCTTTGAAACAAGAAATAATCAATCGATCATTCGGTGAGTGGCAGCGTTTGAAAACGGATTAAAAAAAAACAAAACGATAAAACATGCACTACACTTACAGGACTAATGACCATAGCAGTTGACGCGCTTTGAAACAAGAAATAATCAATCGATCATTCGGTGAGTGGCAGCGTTTGAAAACGGATTAAAAAAAAACAAAACGATAAAACATGCACTACACTTACAGGACTAATGACCATAGCAGTTGACGCGCTTTGAAACAAGAAATAATCAATCGATCATTCGGTGAGTGGCAGCGTTTGAAAACGGGATTAAAAAAACAAAACGATAAAACATGCACTACACTTACAGGACTAATGACCATAGCAGTTGACGCGCCTGGGAACAAGAAATAATCCCTCGATCATTCGGTGAGTGGCAGCGCTTGAAAATGGATATCAAGAAGACCAAATAACGTACCGAGGACACTAAAAATCCCGAGAAGCAAATTAGAAGGCCAGTGCTTCGCTGTGAGTACAGGGGGCTTTGACTGCGCCGAGTCAGTTTATTGCTGCTATTTACATAAACTCCCATGTGACTTTTGTCTCGTACGTCCAGCGCGATTAGATACGGCACTGTTCGCGACAGGCGTAGCCAAGCTGATGCCCAGGGTGTCATAGCTTGCACGTAACGCAATGGACATCAAGTTTCAGCGGCAGCTATGATCGGTAGTTTCTCCGATCAATACCAGGCAAATGCCGGGAACAGTACCCTACAACAAGGGCCATACTGCGATTTTTTAACTTTGCCCCTCACAGGAATCAGCTGTTTCGCTGCCATCCAATCGGGAGCTTGTATGTCGCTACAGTGACGTCACTATGGTGACGTTAAGCTCCCTATTGGATGAAAGCATAAACGGCTGATTTCTGTCAGGGGCTAAGTTAAGAAAATCGCAGTTTACGTACCTTCCTCTTCCTTGTTCAATCCTCGCCCTTTATTTACACTCACTAACATGCATTACACTACCACATATGCCGGAAGACCGGGCGGGAGCTCAGAGCTTGTCCCTGCTAGGGCAGTGCCCCGCCGGTGGGAGATACCTGGTTGCGGGAAACCCCGTTAACCGACGGTAGGTCGGTTCTAGATCGCGCCATCCAGCGGGGAAAATTAGTCATTCGTTGAGAGTTACATGTTAAAATAACTATAAAGACGTAGAAAAAACTAAATATTTTATAAACAATGTACGATCCGATACGTCAAAATGGAATAGAATGCTAGAAGAAGAGGGAACCCCAAGAGTTATGGAACATTTCAAAAATAATCTGTGACCCTATTGGCAAATGCCGATGTAAATTATATTGTATACTGAGGATGAGTAATGAAAGTCTGACCATAAATTTTCTGAGTGCAAGCATGTTTGATTGAGAGGACAGGTTATACAAGGTATAGTATGAAATACACGGATGATTTTCATCCGAATAATCTCTCCATCAGCGGGTTCGTAGCTAGATGACAAGCAAAATTTCCCTTGACCGTTTTTCTCTTAGATGTACACTAACAATTTTTTTACTAATTTTTAATTGGGGGCCGTTCCAAACAAAGGTCCGGCCATAAAGCCGGAGAGCGTTGTTGGAAACTGAACGGAAATGAATGTTTAAATTAATCAAAAATGTATGTCTGAATTCAATATAAGAAATTATTTTAAAATCTGAGTGAGATTTCACCCAACATTTAATTAAGTCACTTATTGTTAACTGTAGGCGTTTGGAGGAGGGGACGAAATGGCACGCTCATTTCAGGGGTGAGGGGTTTTGGTAAGTTTTACAATTTGTATCAAAGGTGAGGGAAGGACAGGGAGCTAAAGAATGCTCAATTTTACGAACGTATTTTTTAAATACCCCTTGGGGGAAATACTTAAGTAGATTTCGCGCCCGGAATCTATGTACTCTGCTGACGGAGGAGGGAGACGACTACAATCAGTGCCATGTCAAAAACATCGACTTCCTACCTTTACCAGTCTTACAACCGCAGTGCAAGCTGCTCATATAACCGAAGACGATGAACAGTCGGCTGACGCGACAATGGAGTGAGACGCCGTCTCAAAAACATCGACTTCGTTGCTTTTCTACAGGCGGCCTCAGCGGAAAAAAAAAGAAAAAAAATCACATTTCGTGTACGAAAGCACGCAAGAAAGCCAATGAAACAAATCACTCACACAGACAGCACATTTCTGCTCGCTCAGTTTAGGTTTTACGAGTATAATTCTTAGCTTGCATTGAAACTGAACTCGATGTTTTCTGAACAGCGATAGAATGCATAATGACTTTACTGCGCATGCGCAGTGTCTCCCTTCTCGTATGTTTTCACCGACATGACTGATTCATAAATATTCTGTCCCCTCGTCAATTGCGATTTAACTTTTGATTTAGTTTAGATAAAGTCTAAAACAGAAATGCATGTTTTATTATACAATTTTGTAAATTAATCCAGAAAAACAACACATATTTAATAATAAGAAACGTTGAGCGTATGTTAAGAAAATTATTTTTTCTTTCGCAAAGGAGTAGGAATATGTATTGTAGGGCATAACCACATGCAGACTTTGCAGTTAATAGACTTCTCTAAAAATTGTAGCGCATTACTGGAGGATATGTCAACAAAATTATTCGAACATTTTTTTAACGATACACTATCCAGAATACGCAATGAACACCTTTTGCAGATGAAGAGAAGCATGTTGAACACTCTGTGATTAAGTGAAGGTCAATTAAAGCTGTTTGAATAATGCATTACTTCGTGTGACATTATGAATACGTAAGAGAAATCGTTTCGCAATACCGTTTGGGGTCGTGAAACAATGTTGATCAGAATGTGGTATTTCTCCCTTATTGATCATTCATCGTTGTAAATATCGTGTATTTTAAATCAATTGATTTAAATCGCCGCCTCTCTATTCCGAACTGTTTCATACGCTGGTGTATTCTCTTCGGAAAAATTACGTGAACGGATTGCGTTCTGTGGTATTAACCGCCGAAAACGCCACGCGATCGTGTGGTCATTTTTTTACTTGGTCATTTCAGACCCTCGCGTAATACTACTACTATTACTACTACTACTACAATTACTGCGCTGGAGTACAATATGACGGGAGCAGCGACTGGCTGTAAGCTGTGTGTCCTCGCGGCCGGCCGAGGAGGAAGGACGCGGCGGGGGGCGGAGGGGGGCAGGCTCAAGGCCTCCTGCAGCGAAAAGCCGCACGCCTCCCCTCCCCGCTCGACCCCACCCCCACCGTTGCAGGGGGCCATGGTTTTTTTTTCCCTCGCCGCGGCGCGGCCGCGACGATGGTAGACCACCGTGGCGTTTTACTAGTAGCTCGTGCGTTGCGGGAGGCTGGCTTGCCACTTCCTGCTCGCAGTCATTACGATCCAGCACGACCTGTGAGACTTCAGTTCTTCCGCAGACCTTTTACAACACGGCGTGCGTGCGGTGGTTAGGGGAATTGGCGTAATATGCCAAATGCTGGAAGAATGCTGTTTCGTTCGAGAATGGCGGTTTTGGAATGGTTACGTATCAATCGATACTCAATTATCACTTATCATTATTTTACAGTCAATCATCCAAAATGCAGATAAGTTACGTACAAAAATGTGACTTACATAATTACCTTCACATCAAATACACACGTGCTGTGTCGATATCACAACTGCAATATCAGTGATGATGATGATGATGACCACATTCTTCCGCAGAGCCATACAGATCTTGTACCACACAGCATGTCTGCGGTGGGTAGCGAAATTATTATAGTATGCCAAATGCTGGAAGTATATTCTTCCGTTCGATACCGGTGGTTCTAGTACAGTTGCTCATCAGTCGTTAGTCAATTATCACGCATCATTACTTTACAGTCAATCACCCAAAATACTGATAAAATGTGTAAAACAAAAAATAACTTACAAAAATTAGAGTTTGCAATAACAGACGTGTAATATACAGTGAATTTCCATTAACACAAATTTGCTGAAAATTAAGTACGTATTTTATATTATTCTGAAATGTGTTAAATGTACATTGTAAATCGATATTCGCCTCATTAACCACTCCAGACATTATCCATATGGATCATTATGAAGCGCATTAGTTGTAGGTGTATACAAATTGAATTAATTATTTCATCGTAGATACGAGTTGGAATAGTCAATGGGAATAAAGTGTGGTATCGATATCAAAACAGCAATAACAGTGACAACGATGATGAATACTTTACTCCAATCGTAGATAAAGGAAAAGGTTTTACGCCTTTCTATCCTGCCCTTTCTTTGACCAATTATCTTAACGGTGGAATTGTCATTCCATTGAATGAAAGAAGCGTGCGATCATGAGAAGTGAATTGTATACAGTTATACGAGAAATCACGTTCAGGTGTGATACATACTGATATCGGCTAAATCGGCTTTAAGAAAGTCCGAAATGTGCTTGAATGTTTTGTTTCCCCACGACGGGGATATAAAATTCACAAATTAGCGGGAAGGAAATAAATCCGACATGTCCAGAAATGTGCGTCCTCAAATGAGATCGCTGGGCGTAATAGATTAAAATAATGATTGACAAAGTGCGAAATGTTAGCACGAATCCCAACTAGTACGAATTAATGTTCTCGGAAATGTTTAAGCAGGCAAGCCCTAAGATCACTAGGAGGAAATGTTGATGATTCTGGGCATGTCAGCTCGTGTCTGTTGACCCGTAAGGGTCATCCATGATAGAATATCCCTAGATTGATTGATTGTTCGTGATTCCGGGCGGGTCAACTACAGAGGTCATTAGTCCCGTAAGTGTAGTGCCTGTTTTTTCCTCGGACGGTGGCGGTGATCTTTTCCCCGCTGGATGGCGAGATCCGGCGCCGACCTACCGCGACTAGCGGGGTTTCCCTTAACCAGGTATCTCCCTCCAGCGGGGCACCAGGTGGGACAAGCTCTAAGCTTCCGACCGGTCTCCCGACATGTGTGGTAGTGCATGTTAGTGTAAGTGTGTGTGTAAGGGGTGAGGATAGGACAAGGAAGAAGAAGGAAAGATCGCACGCGGTCCGCGACCCGTTTGTTAGGGTACTGCTCCGGCATTCGCCTGGTTTGGAGAAACCACGCAAAACTACCGATCAGAGCAGCCGGCCGCTAGAATTCTCCTCCATACAGCGACTGAATTCGACCTGGCTGACAAGCTAGTGTCGAAAATCCTACTGCCGTCGGACTCGAACTTGGGACCTCCCGGTCAGAGGAACTGCAGTGACATCAGTTGATGCACTGTGCCCTCTTTCCCGGTTTAGCTCGGGGACAGTAGGGAGTTTTTGCCACCTCGAACTCCCTCAAGCACTATCGATCTTCTGCGCATGCGCAGATGCACTAAAGCAATGCGAAACTTGAACTGCGCATGAGCAGAAGATCCTTCCGAGGAAAACATACACCACACTTACGGGACTAATGACCTCTGTAGTTGACGCACCCGGAATCACGAATCAATCAATCAATCAATCAATCCGAGCTAAACTCAACCCGTTTCCCCGGAGGAGAGAGAGAGAGAGGGAGGAGGTGCGTGCGCTGCACTGCGACAGAGCGTTACGTGCGTGCCTCCGTGCACGTGTGCGTGCGTGCGACACCTGGCGCGGAGCCGGACAGCTCGCGTTAATCAGCCCAGTAGGAGGGGAACAACAGCTCCCCCACTATCGATTATCCCCCCTTCCGTCCCTCCCTCCCCTCCCTTGTCTGTCTCCCCTCCTCGTCGCCCAGTGGAGCGCTCCCCCTCCAACACATCACCACTGTGCTCATCATAATTGCCGAGCACAAGCATTGAGGGTAGCGATGGGTATTCAGGCGACATATAATGATTGGGCACGACTGTGACCGGGGAATGTTCGGTTCAAAGTATTGGTATTCTGTAAACATTGTGAAGTTGATCTGCTGGATAATTCAGCGAAAAGTGAAAGGGAGTGGTTTAGAAAATACGTAAATCAGTAAAACCTATATTTGTAAATAAGCACCATTGGCTTCTGGTGTTGAGAAGCTGAAACCCCGGGCGTATACTAACTGATTGCAACCCGCTGTCAACTTTTTCTTAGCCCAAAAAAGCGTAGCCCTCATCCATCCTGTTCTGTTTCCCTCCTTAGTGTGAGGATTGATTTCTAGGTTTCTCGTGGTCTGCGTACAATCGCATTGATCGATTATAATTCATCCACTTCTGTGGAGGTGGGCTGTCTTCTCAGTCTCCGAAAAGTGAAGGGGATTAGCTGAAAAGCGAGGTGAGGGCAAAGTGACCGTGGGATGCAGACGGGCTGTTCCTATGGCGAGAGAATAGTGATCGCGCAATGCTGTCGGACTATTCCTATGGCGAGAGAATAGTGATCGCGCAATGTTGTCGGGCGATTCCTATGGCGAGAGAAAATTTACCGCTGGATGCAGTCTGGTAGTTCCTGTGGAGTGACAAGTGATCACGGAATATTGGATAAGTGATCGCGGAATGCTGTCGGGCGATTACTATGGAGAAGGAAAATTGACCGCGGGATGCAGTCCGACTATTCCTATGGTGAGGGAAAACTGACTTCGGGATGTAGTCTGGAGGTTCCTATGGCGAGGGAAAACTGACCGCGGGATGCAGTCCAACTATTCCTATGATGAAGGAAAACTGACCGCGGGATGTAGTCTGGAGGTTCCTATGGCGAGGGAAAACTGACCGCGGGATGCTGTCCGACTATTCCTATGGTGAGGGAAAACTGACCTCGGGATTTAGTTGGGCAGTTTCCCGATGCCTCATCTGCCCCCGTTGGGTTCACCTCTGCATTCACAGCAAAGTATCTCTCAACAAGCAAAGCGTCACTTGCGGACTTGCACCGTGAATGCCAGTACATCGGGTCGGGCAGAGGATGTGTCCCCACGTGCCGACGTTGTGTAATCTCAGTGCCATGCTTCGCTTAGGTATTGCGTTGGGCAAAGTGAAGGACGCTGGGTCTCTTACTTGTTACATAAACAAATAAACACGTGGCTCGGCGAAGCAGTCAACGCTGGGAAACTGTATTGTTACAGATGTGTTATTGTGGTTTTGTTATCGATGGTACGTGCTGGGAGCGTTATATTGCTGGCGCCTTTTGTTCATAAGAAAAGAAATCTTGGAAGCATGTAGTTGGATTCAGTGACTAAAGTTGATAAACTTTTGCCGTGATTTGTAGAGGGGGGTCAAATATACATATTCATCTCTTTATCACGTTTACTCACATACTACTTTTGTGTAACAATATTCGATTTAGTCTCATTGTTTTTAAGTCGTAAAGTATTTTATGAAATAATGAAGTGATTAATCTAAGACATACGATTATGGAGGTTAGATAAAACATAGTTTACTTATGTGGTATGTTTTTGCGCATTTTTAAGACTAATAACCATTATATGTTATAATGTTAATTTATTAAAACTAAAAACAATTCGTTTTCATGTACAAATACTCAAATTGTTCACATACCGCCCCGCATTTTGATTGCTGTTGTAGCCATGGCAAATCGTGTTACTTGTGTTCGTGCCAGTATCTAGCGGGTAAGCTTATAATTACGTTGGCAGCCTGAACGGCTGGTCGCAAATCAACGCTGTGGAAATTTATTTTATATACATATTGTGGTTTAGGGGCCCCTAATCTGCTAAGATCAAGACTCATAAGTAATTATTTAATGAGTAGACGATTGGGATAATGACCAGGTGAATGATGATTATTGATGTTTGCGGGCACGTCATATCTACGGTAAATATTCCTTTTAGTGAAGGGTTTTTTATGCTTGGAGATGGCAATGTTTAGGACTAGCTGAATGGTGAGATCCAGTGGCGACCTCGTGGGCTTGTGGAAATTTCCTCCTGCAGCGCAACCGGAAAATCTCTAAACTTCCGACTGGTCTCCCGACATGTACGGTAGTCCAGTGCTTGTAAGTGTGTGTGTTAGTAACAGGAGAGGGCATGCGAGAAAGAGGAAGAAAAGATCGCGCGCGATCCGTGGTCCGTTTGTTAGGGTATTGCTTCCGACATCCCCTGATATTTACCGCAGAAACTACGAAAGACTCCCGATCAGAGCAGCCGCCTGCTAGAACCGATCCTTGCTGCGGGGATGGTGTCCGATCTTTGATCGGACTGTTATACCCAAGTTCGCGTGTTCAAACCCGATCGAAGCCGTGGAATTCCTTCGGAGGGGAAGTAAAGCCGGCTGTCCCATGTTAATAGATTTACTGCATGTAAAAGATCCTCAAACCTCTAAGCTAAATTCAAAATCGCCTGTTTCGTCGCCCATGGAATGCCTTCTTTCTCAGCTAGTGGGTGAAAGGAGCGTAGCGAAATTTGCGTGATCAGATGGAAGAGCAGGCCTCATGGCGTCTCGCCACGTAAAATAAGGCAATTCAATTCAATTCAATGCTTGGCCAGGCCCGGCTTATGGCCTCCCGTTTTTCCGTCGTAGCAAGCACAACGAAGTGTCTGTGGTGACGCAAGGCGTGGCTGTTTAGCGGGCATGCGCTAAGTGCGCCCGCCCTCACCACAGCCAGGGAATTTCCACGGACTGCCACCTTGCGGAACCCCACGGTTCGTCATTCGCTCGATCATGCGATCCATTGGAAAATTAAACGATGCCGAGCATCCCAACAATTTTCTCGTGCTTGATTTCCAATTCTAAATTTTTAACGGAATTCTAATAAAAAATTGACACAAGAACCCATTGTTATTTTCAGACAATCAAAGTTCAAAATTTTCCAGAATTTTTAAGAATAATGTTTCTTCTGGAAAAATTGAACTCTATTCTAAAAATAGCAAAGGATACTTGTCGTCAACTTTTAATTATAAATTAGACAACCAACACGATGTCTTCCAACATCGAACTCGATTCCAAATTCTAAATTTTTCACGAGTACGATTTCTAATCAAACGTTGACACAAGTATCCTTTGTTATTTTCAGATAAAGTTTATATTTTTCCAGAAGAGACTTTCTTCGGGAAAAAATTGATCTTAGTTGGTCCGAAAATAGAAGTATCAACCTTTAATTATAAACTAGACAACCACAAGTACGATTTCTAATCTTAAATTCCTTCGAACTCGATTCTGATTTCTGAATTTAAAGTTTCCTCGAGGCCGATTTCGAATCCTGAATTTGCGCGAATACTGTTTCTAATTCTAAATGCCTTCAAACCCGTTTCCGAACCGAAAGTTTGCTCGCAGTCGATTCCGAATTCTTAAATTTCTGAAATTCGATTCCAAATTCTGCGTGAGGCGATCTGCTATCTGCCCAATAACAAATGACATTTTGGACAAAATGGAGATAATTGGCGTTTATGAATGAGAGGGATTAGATCTGTTTGATATTTCAAGTGATTTCAATAACTGACAAACAAATGGCCATGATAATTTGCTCGGAAGTTATCATTTCTGCCTCTCGTTACGAATAAAACCAGGCTTCACATTCAATTGCCTACCGAAACGTGGAATGTTATTTACCATTATTTTTACATCCTAATGCCTAAAATTATCGTGAACTCGATTCCGAATTGTAAGGTTGAGAAAAAAAAAATTCCTGTCTTGAAAGTGTTCCTTTGTGATAAGTGTGTGGCAATATCTATTTTGCGAAGACGTCACAAGCATATTAAACAGGGTATTGCGAAGACAACACCTGAGATATGGCATAATATTCTGGGGAAACTCATCCTGTAGTATTCAGACCTTCAGGTTGCAAAAGAAAATTATTCGAATAATGAAAAAATGCCTTCCACGTGATTCCTGCAAGCTTCTTTTCATTGAGCTGGGAATCTTACCATTGCCTTGTCTATTTATTTACGAATCTGTAATATTTGTAAAAAATGACCTACTTAATGGAGGGAACATATTTTCATACAATATTGATATTTATAATTACAACACACGCCGTGGAAATCACGTGCATCAACTGTCAGTATCAACAGCTCAGTATAAGAAATCAAGATACAATACATGTACGTTACTTTACAACGCATTGCCAGATGACATAAAACAATTAAAGTCGGTACACAAATTTAAGTTAAAAGTAAAGTCTTTCTGCTGCAAAACTGTTTCTATACAATTAGAGACTATACTGATCGTGAAAAAGAAAAATAATGTTTATTGTAACAAAACAAAGATTTATAATGAATTAGTTTACGTTTGCATTGTATACATTTAAAAAATATTTAATACGCCTGTAACAAGTAATGTACTTCAGCTTCCGGGTCAATGACCCCCATCTCGATCAGGTTTTTGTCCAGTTTCCCTGATCCGTTGAGCAAATGCTTGAGATGGCCCCTTGTTTTGCTTCTGGACGTAAATGTAGCTTCACTGTGCGCACGTTTAGTTGAGCACTCCTTTTGCTTGTAGTTCATTTACCGTTGAAATTGATTTTCTATAGCTCGGGAACAAACATTTTTCAAATATTTTTATTTTTCTAAAATAATGATTTTCTAAATTCATTTGTTCGTTTTTTTTTAATTCTGGCCCTCAAGAAAATGTGCGCAGATAAATCTCTTTCCCCACACGTCATATACAGTTTTTACTGTTTTTTGGCAAATAAATAAATAAATAATAAAACACGAAATTTAATACCGAACTCCGATTATTTCGGTTCGTTGGAATTCCTGTTAATGAGGGTTTACTATTGTTACTTATATACAGTCGACTCCGGCTATCGTGAACTTCTGAGGACTAACATGTTTGGTTCACTATATCATAGGTTCACAATATCCGATGATGTCAAAATTAAATGGAATTTCCCCACAATCATTGATTTTATTAATATACCGCAAAAGTCATTAATAGCATGACCTGGAAATTTCAATATTTTTTTTGTACGTAAAAAAACACTATTTTCAATTGTTTGCCTCGTACATTTTTCATTAGATCCTTCTCCAGAATTCGAGCTCTCTCCATACTTGATTTTGCATTATCCTCTGTGTCTATGTATTGTAATCGAGTCTTGACACTTTTCAATGCCTCTTGCACTGTTGGATCCCTTTCTCCGAAGGCGGTTTTAATCGCCGAATAACATAAGAGATCCATTATACTGCGATTTTCTAACTCTGCCTCTTCACAATGGAATATGTCACGGTATTTCGCGTCTTTTTCAGTCGCGCCGCTAGGTATCGCATGATCGCGACCATATGAAGCAGTGCTCGCGATCATGTCACTCCTAGCGGCAGGACCGAGAAAGACGCGAAATGCCGTGTGATATTCCATCGTGGATATAAGGGCTCGAGAGGCAGAGTTAGAAAGATCGCACTATACGTATTTCCTACGTTCACTATAACCGAGGTTCAGATTCACTATAACCGAATATTCTTATGCTTGTTTGTAATGTACGTCAAACGGGACCAGCGTCTTAAATTCACTATAACTGAGGGTTCACTACATCCGAGTTCACTATAACCAGAGGCGACTGCAAACACGGTGTAACATATATAGGTGTGTTCAGTCCCAGTCTAAAACTGAAGCTTATGTGAGGCTAGTTCTCGCATATAAGCGCTGCGATCTTTGGGTCTCATTTGGCAAGGTCGTGATCTATTCGACAGCTGTGTGGCCAGCTGAGTTCTAATTTCAAGTTAGTGATGTGTCGTTTCACGCTGGAATTGGTAAAGTCTAGAACGAACACTTATGAAAATGGATAGGAAATGTTTGTAAAACTGTGTAATAGTTACAGTTTAAGATGTCATCTTAAGATATATATCTTATACCGTGACCCAAACCGATCGTGCGGATAAACGAGGAACTAGTCTCTAACCGTCTTCAGAAAATTTGCCCCCAAGGCGGCTAGCTCGTACATCTATATATCTTACACCGTGACTGCAACTCTTTTGCGTGACGGCACGGCTCTGAACGTCGCGAAATACCGTGACATATTCCATCGTGTTGACGGGCCTTGAGGGGCAAAGTTAGAAAAATCGCAGTATATATATCCCCTTAAGAAAAGCGCCACCCCAGCCGCCTAGAATCCCTTTCAGGAAGCGCGTGCTCGGTTGGCACCTGCGAACGCATTTTCCGCTACCTTCTCCAGCGCTCACCTTCGCGGCGTCGGGTGAGCGTGGGGAGCCAGTGAGTGAGGCGTTGCGTCGCGGTGACACTGACCCGCATTCCCTGGCCCCGAAACCCACACCGAGCCCCCCCTCCCCCCCCCCCGCTTGGCCCACTCGCCGTCGCCGCCGCCGGCCGCCTAGGAATGTACTCCTCAGGAATCCGCCGCCGCCACCACACACTGCGCTCGCGCTAGCGGACGTCTGAGCGACAGGGACAGAATAGTGCTAGCGGATGTGTGAGCGAGAGCAATAGAAGAGAGCTAGCGGACGTGTGTGCGAGAGAGAGAGAGAGAGAGAGAGAGGGAGGGGTATAGTAGCTCTAGCGGGCATCTGAGCGAGAGGGATAGAATAGCGCTAGTGGATTAGTGGATGTGTGAGCGAGAGGGATAGAAGAGCGCTAGTGAACGTGTGTGTGTGTGTGTGTGTGTGTGTGTGAGAGAGAGAGAGAGAGGGGTAGAGTAGCGCTAGCAGGTGTCTGAGCGAGAGGGAATAGCGAATAGCTCTAGCGGATGTGTGAGCGAGAGGGATAGAAGAGAGCTAGCGGACGTGTGTGAGAGAGAGAGAGGGGTAGAGTAGCGCTAGCAGGTGTCTGAGAAAGAGGGAATAGCGAATAGCTCTAGCGGATGTGTGAGCGAGAGGGATAGAAGAGCGCTAGTGAACGTGTGTGTGTGTGAGAGAGAGAGGGGTAGAGTAGCGATAGCAGGTGTCTGAGCGAGAGGGAATAGCGAATAGCTCTAGCGGATGTGCGACCGAGAGGGATAGAAAAGCGCTAGCGGACGTGTGTGTGAGAGAGAGAGGGGTAGAGTAGCACTAGCGGGCATCTGAGCGAGAGGGATTTAAGAGCGCTAGTGGACGTGCGTGTGAGAGAAAGAGGGGTAGAGTAGCGCTAGCAGGTGTCTGAGCGAGAGGGAATAGCGAATAGCTCTAGCGGATGTGTGAGCGAGAGGGATAGAAAAGCGCTAGTTGACGTGTGTGTGTGTGAGAGAGAGAGAGAGAGAGAGTAGAGTAGCGCTAGCGGGCGTCTGAGAGAGAGGGAATGGCGAGTAGCTATAGGCGGATATGTGAGCGAGAGGGATAGAAGAGAGCTAGCGGACGTGTGTGTGAGAGAGAGGGGGTAGAGTAGCACTAGCGGGCATCTGAGCGAGAGGGATAGAATAGCGCTAGCGGATGTGTGAGCGAGGTGGAAAGAAGGAGCGCTAGCAGGCTTGCGAGAGAGATAGACAGAAGAGAGCTATAGGGGCGTGTGAACGAGAGGGATAGAATTGCGCTAGCGGGCTTCTGAACGAGAGAGATAGAATAGGAGCTAGCAGGACGTGTAAGTAGGAGCGATAGAATTAGGCTTGCGGTCGTAGTTTTGGATTCGTGAGAACACGGCCGTTTAAGACCGATTGACTGATTAATGTCATCATCCTTTTACGTCATTTTTTGACTCTTTCAGTTATCCGCTTGCGCTCCTTACCCTCAGTTAATACCACCGCCTGTTTGCAACCCAAGATCTCTTAACTACCCTCACTCTGTATCTCCGTGGTAGTTCGTAAGCCCATTAATTGTGACTCGTAAGACCGATTGATTGATATCATCATTATCGGGCGTTTTTTACGTCATCTTTTAACCTTACGTTTATCTACTTACGATCCCTGACCTCAGTTAATACCGCTGCTTTTTTTTACTCTCTAGAATCCTTAGACTCTAGCCTCCACTCCCTATCTCCGTTGTGACTCGTAAGCTCATTGCGGCCAAGCACTTACTCCCTTCAAGACCCCTCCCTACACGGGCACATAAGCCCGTGACGGCACTTGAACCCTTTTTCAAGTAGGGAGGTTTGGTGGGGCCAGGTGGCGCTCACGTTGGCCTTGAAGTCCATTACAAATCTTCCTTCCCCTGTACATTAGTACACTCAGGCTGGGAGAGGTCTGGGAAGGTCTATTGAAGGTGGTGGTAGAATAATCCCCACCATGTCAGAATACTACACTGTGGTTTTTCTAACTTTGCCCCTCAAGGGCCGTCTTCACGATGGAATATGTTACGTTATTTCGCGACGTTCTCATTGGTGGCGTCAGGTATGGCATGATCGCGAACGTATCAACCAGTGCTTGCGACTTCTAGCGGCACGAGCAAGAAAGACGTGTGATATTCCTTTGTGGCCGTAGGGGCTTGAGGGGCAGATTTAGAAAAATCGCACTATAATGCAAACATTCAGGGCGGGATTTCACCAAGGCGGGATTTGAACCAGCGGCGGCTCACGCGATAACCACTACGGAACGTGATCCGGCTCATTGATTGATTGTTTTTTGTTTATATATATTTTCGAGCACGTCAACCACGATCGTTGGTCTCGGCGTCGTGAATGGTTTTAAATCTCGGGTAGTGGTGATCTCCCGACATGTATGTTAGTTTAGTTAGTTAATGCCTTATTTACGTGGCGAGACTCGGGCCATGAGGCCCGCTCTTCCGTCTGACCACGCAGATTTCGCTACGCTCCTTTCACCAACTAGCGGAGAAAGAAGGTATTATCTCGGGCGACGAAACAGGCGATTTGAATTTAGCTCAGAGGCGTCATTTAGGCTTGAGGATCTTTTACATGCAGGTAAATCTACTAACATGGGACAGCCGGCTTTACTTCCCCTCCGAAGGAAGGCGTACGAAGGATTTTTTCGCCCTTAAAAATCCACGGCTTCGATCGGTTTGAACCCGCGAACTTGTCCGATACGCTAACCGTTACACCATCGAATCCGCAAATCCGAACATGTATTTCAGTGTAGTGCATGATATTGTGTATGGGTAAAGAGAGAGGATATGAAAAGAGCAAGGCAAAGAAGAGATCGCTCGCGGTTATTGTACTGCTCCGGCATTCGCCTTGCACTGATCGCTGACACCATGGAAAACTACCGACCAGAGCAGCCGGCGCCTTTATACTCGTCACGTTCGGCGACAATATTGGTGATTCGTCATTGCCTTTTAACCTTAGGGTGATCGTGAAGGGGCAAAATGATAATGAAAGACGAATTATTGTAGGGGTTTTTTGCCACCTCGAACGGTAAGCACTAATCGATCTTCAGCTCATGCGCAGTTCAAGTTTCGTATCACTTTAGTGCATCTGCGCATGCGCAGAAGATCGATAGTGCTTACCAGTTCGGTGGCAAAAACTCCCTTTTTATTTGGGGCGCCTTCCCAACCATCGCTGCCCAAAAACGTCTCGAGATACCTCCCGCTAAACATCTTACTTCCGGCTGAACAGCTCAACATTATTTCAGTGCAGCTCTCTCCCCCCCTCTGCTTTCTTTATTTCCTTTCCTTAAAAAAAATGGCGGTGATTCTACGACCTGCAGAAGCCGACGGCTATGCGTGAGAGGGTAGCCAGTCTTTTGCGAGTCGAGCGTGGCAACTGCGAGACTTGCACCCGGCCTGTCTGCTTGCTGGCCTCGAGATCCGACTTTCCACTCGCGCCGGCCCGCCCCGCCGGTCGAGCCTCCCAAGGCCCCTGGAAGCCTTATTGCGGTCTGCACTGCCGCCCCCCCCCCACGTTGCTCGGGGGGCTCAGCTGTCCGCGAATGAAGTGACCCTGGTGGTTCGGTACTTGGATGGCGTGTAACAGCGGTTGCGTGTCTTATACAGGTTGGACACTTAAAAGAAGACTTTTCCTCAAATTCTGCAACATACTATTTGCGGAAAATGTAATTGCAACTACACGCCGATTTATCGAAATCGACAAAGAAAATGAGAGGATTCGAGTTATGAAATGTTTTGATTTATAAAAATCAGAGGTAGACAATATTCGTCGACCCTTCAAGGCCCCCTGGAGCCTTATTGCACTCTGCACTGTCCCGCCCCCTCCACCTTGCACGCGGGTGGGGTGGCGGGGCTCAGCTGTCCGCGAATGAAGTGACCCTGGTGGTTCGGTACCTGGATGGCGTGTAGTAGCCGTTGCGTACCTCATATTGTTGGACCCTTTATACAGAACCCCAAATTTTGCAACACAAAAATGTGAGGGAAAATGTATGTAATTGTGACTACAGGCCCGTTACTCGAAACTTTAAAGGAAAATTAGAGAATTCAAGTTATGAAATGTTGCGAATTCACTTTATAAAAATTCGAGTTAGACGTCGCTGAGTCTCCAAGGCCCTCTGGAGCCTTATTGCGGTCGGCACTGCTCCACCCCCTCCCTCCCCCCTTTGCTCGGGGGGGGGGAGGTTCACCTGTCCACGAATGAAGTGACCCTGGTGTTTTAGCTCCTGGATGGCGTGTAGTAGCAGTTGCGTGCCTTTTATAGCTGGACCCTTTAAACAAAACCCCAAATTCTGTAACATAATATGTGCGGGAAACCGTATGTAATTTCGACTACAGGCCAATTACTCGAAACTGTAAAGGATAATTAATTCAAGTTATGAAATGTTACGAATTCAATTTATAAAAATCCTACTTAGAAGATTCTGATCGAGCCTCCGAGGCTCCCAAGCAACCTTATTGGGGTTTGTACTGTCCCCTTCCCAATCTCGCATGAAACTATTCTTGCATTTTTATGCGAGCCCCCTTTAAACAAGTGGCTTTTTGAAAATGTACTTCATGTGCGCGAAAAATGTTTGAATTTGCGATTGAGCCTTAATTACTCAAAGCTGAAGAGGAAAACGTTTAAAGAATATATTTATGGAATGTTTTAATTTATCGGCATTTTAGTTTGTCGAGGCCTCGGTATTTGTATTGCCGTCCCTTGCTTTTTCTGGTGATACCTTTCGTTTCCCAGAATTCGTTTTCGCAAATTCTACGTCATATGTGCGAAAAATGTAATTAGCTAGAAAGATCATGTTTCGAGTTACGTGCCTAATAACAGACATCAGAGGTTAGAAGGCCAAAGTTTTCTTACAAAATACTTCTCTGTTCTAGCTTCGAGTTGCATACTATTTTCATGCGTCCATTTCTTTTAACCCTAAAGAGCTTATAAAAAGTTGCAAAATGGGCAAACGTTTTTTGATGTGATGTATTATACTTATTTTGTGCTACCGATCTATTACACTCCGCCCATTGAAAAGGGCTGCTTTCAGAACCCAAATGTGGATACTGAACCGTGTTCCTTACACACTAATGTAGCACTCCCAATGGTACTTTGGCCGTTCCTAATGTATTCATGGAAAGATAATAAGAATGTTTGGGGGATGAGTCGATAGTTATCTTCATTTAGATTGATCCCGATTCTGTTTATTTTTTTAAATTTAAAATTAATATCTTCTTAATGTCATCCTTACTCAATTTTTAATTGTTTGGTGGCATTCTTTGAGATCATATTTCTCGATGAATCAACAGTTTACGTAAACCGTTCACTTCCGTCAGAATTCGTCGAGTCAGTCATTTAGGGAATAAACAAACAGGACAATTAAAAATATCGAGTTTCGTCGATGAAGAAGAGATATCGGGTTTCGTTGATGAAAGTTGCTAATAGAAAAAATCGTCTCCCTCCAGTTGCATGGTCACCGTGATCTCTAAAATATGTCGGGTTTTATGTTGTTGTTGCCCGCCAAAAGCTTCAAGATGGCGGAAGGCAACTTTTCAGTGCCGGCAGATCGTAAAACGCGAGAACTTGTTTGCTCTGGTACTCAGTGGAATTCTGGGTCTCATGTTGGCAGCACTCCAAATAACGGACGGTTGTTTCAACGCTGCTAACATAATAGTGTATCGCAGTCGAAAGAAGTGAATATTGATATCAATTATTCGTCACTTGTTTTATTCGAAAGATCATACTTAATTAGTTACCACGATCACAATAAGGATTGACCCAGAACTTCTAGCAACGTCGTAAATATTAATTAATGAAGTGTACTGATGTATTTCTTCCATTGTTTTATGTATTGATATTTAATTTGTAGACATTTTAGAAATTTCTTGTATTAATGTATTTTTAGAAAGTGATGAAATGTATAACTTATTAAATGTATTTAGTAATTTAACTATAAAAAGGAAAAACATAGACAAATTCGCAAAAACATACTGTACTTTTTGGCCGTATGTTCGTCCACCAATTTAGAAAGTTCGTTAAAAGCAACCGGGAATTCCACGTACGTTTTGGGAACAAACCTATTGTTGATTAAATCCGTGACGAATTAACACAACTTCCTGAACTGGCAGACAATTGACTGTGACTGTGACAAAAAACGATCAATTACAATCTACCAGCGAAAGTTTTGTTTGAATCGGCGGGCACCCGTTGTTACGGCAAAGTCGGTTTTTTATACATAAAAAGTGGAAAAAATTGGAGCAGAGATACACATTTTTTTAGCGATAATCGTTATTTATGATCCAAGTGGCAAAATGACATTTTATTTTTCGTGAATATTGTGACACGAAGCCGATAGGCCGAGCACAAAATAAAATCATTTACCACGTGTGTGTCATACCCTATTTTTCAGACAGCCTTACTGCATTTCCTTTCATTTTAATTCAAGTAAACAAATTTCTTAATTGGGTGCCACGTTACAGTACGATCTGCTGTAGCTTTCAAACGAAAGTATTTTTGTTTCCTTTGTTTCATCTACAGTTTTATTTGAACATTTGAGCATCATCTCACTTTTATCGTTAGTGTTAAACATATTTTAAAAAAATATTTCTCCCTGCTCGGCATTTACACCTTTCAGGGGAGTTCATAACATAAATAATATAAAAATTATTTTTAGTACACTGCGCGTAGCTTAAAGGTTATCGTTTTTACTAGTACCTGTCTATTTAAATATTAACCCTTAAGGAGGTATCCTAAAAGATTCAGCTTTGCAACAAGTTTCCCCCCTTTCAACACGTTTCTAAAATACATTTTATTTTACGATTTTATAAAATTTGTGCATTATTATTATTATTATTATTATTATTATTATTATTATTATATTAATTATCCGGTAATGAATGAAATTTCAATTGCACTATTTTTGTTAAACCAACTTTTGACTTGGAATTGGGTACGTAGACAATTTCTCGTCACTTCCCCGTTTCCTTGAGCGTCCAATTGCAGCACGAGAAAGTATGTGCGCTGTCGAACGAACAAAAGTCGCGCGGTTGGCAAGCTCAAGTGTTTGGTCCCCGCTACCCTTGTAGGCGACGGCTTTCTCTTGGCCCCCTGCCTTCCTAGACACCGCGCGCTGACGACAGGGGGGCCTTGCAATCCATGCACTCCTGCGGCGGTGAGGGAATTCTCGAATCGGTGAAGTATGTGCATTGAGCAGGGGCGGATCCGGCCATCATTTTGGAGGGGGCCATCATAGATTTTTGTTAAATAATAAACATTTCTTATTATATTATATTTTTGTAGTGTATTTACGATACTATTAGTGTTATTTTTTTAAAAAATAATATTTACGTAATTCTAACATATATAAATATTTAAATCAATTTTGCCAAATAAAAAGGGAACAAACGAAAATCCTAGGCCTTTTGGATGGCGCAAAATCCCTAGGCCTGTTATTTATTTATTTATTTACATCAAAAACAGTTTAAAACTGTGTGTGACGAGCTATGGGGAGAAGTGTTTGTGCACGTTTTCATAATTCTGTTGAATAATTAGAATATTGAGAACTCCTTTGGCTTCACATTAAAAAGATTCGAGTGGGTTGGATTCGAGAATCCTTAAGGAAGAGGAAACAACAGAATTTTTGAAGAATTCAACAATTAACTTGTTCTCATTAGTCTCGGAATGAGGATTCGACATAGGATTCGAGGAACATCAAACTTCATGCACCACCAGTCGCGTTTTAGGTGTCATATATCATCCTGCTAATACAAACGAGGTGTTAACCGACTGGTTTGAGTTTTTCCTTGAGCACAGAATTAGGATTATTTGATTATTAGGATTCCAGAGACTACACAGTTCCTGCGACCTTTCGGTTGGTGAGCCCAGTCTAGCGTTAACACTGACCTTCGCCCGAAGGTCGGCTATGAGGCCGTTAGCAGCTGTAATGAAACATTAGGAAATCATTCCAAAATGTTTGGAGAATTGGAAAGAGATGAATTAAAAACAAATGTATTAGTTCTCGAAATTTGCGTAATAAATTTGCATAAACTCGAAATTTGCATAATTTGAATATTTTGAGTTCCTCAAAACGTTGAATAATATAAACTAGTCTGTCTAAGAAAGTTAAAAGAGGCGAATGTGAGATAAAAAAAATTAGATGTATAATTAATTCGAATCTAAAGTAATCATTGGACGAACGATTTCAGGAATTTGCAAGGACTTGCACCCAAAATGCCAAAAATGCTGCCAAAATTGCCGCGCGGGCGCAACTGCCAAAAAGTTTCATCAAAAGAAAGGGTGTAAACGGATCGACGTACAGAATATCCGGAAGCTCTTGTACTCACAGGATGTCGGAGGAGGGAAAAGGCTCAACAGGATTGTGAAGATGATGACAAGGAACCTGCTTTGTAACTGAAATTCAAACCCTGACAGTCGATTTACTCACTTGATTTTGACGAACGGTTTGGGGAGTTTTTAGTGAACGCGCGAATGTGCAACTCCAAGTCGAATTCAGTCGCTGTCTGGAGGAGAATTGTAGCGGTCGGCTGCTCTGATCGGTAGTTTTCCATGGTTTCTGCGTCAACACCAAGGGAACGCCGGGGTATTACCCTCACAAACGGGTCACGAACCTCCCACGATCGTTTTTTGTCGTATCCTCATCTCTTTCTTAAACAGACTTACACCCACACGCACTTCATGTCATGCCACCAGTCGAGAGCTTAGCCCTTGTCTCGACTGGGGCGGTGCCCCGTTTATGGGAGATACCTGGTTGGGGAAACCCTGCGGGGAGAGATCACCACCCCCTCCCGTCGTAGAAGCAGACACTCACTTACGGGTCTAATGACCTTAACAGTTATCGTGCCCGGAATAACTACAGTTATTATCATTTCAATACAAGCAGGGAATACACTTACGGGACTAGTGACCTTAACAGTTGTCGTGCCCGGAATAACTATAGTTAATATAGTAGCTTAAGGGTCGCCCATAAATTACGTAACGCCAATTTCGAGTATTTTCAATACCTCCCTCCCCCTTGTAACGCACTTCCCTATCTCTATGTAACGAGCGTAACGCTGGCTCAGACCCCCTCCCACTCCCTTTAGCGTTACGTAATTTATGGATGACCCCTTTACTGTAATAGGATTATAATCAACTGAAGTCCATTTGTGAACAGAAAAGCGTTCGTTAAAAACTCCGCAAACCGTTCGTCAAAACCAAGTGAGTAAATCGACTGTCAGGGTTTGAATTTCAGTTACAAAGCAGGTTCCTTGTCATCGTCTTCACAATCCTGTTGAGCCTTTTCCCTCCTCCGACATCCTGTGAGTACAAGAGCTTCCGGATATTCTGTACGTCGATCCGTTTACACCCTTTCTTTTGATGAACATTTTTGGCAGTTGCGCGCGCGCGGCATTTTTGGCAGCATTTTTGGCATTTTGGGCGCATTCCTTAAAACTTCCGAAATCGTTCGTCCAATGATTACTTTAGATTCGAATTAATTATACATGTATTTTTTTTATCTCACATTCGCCTCTCTTAACTTTCTTAGGCAGACTAGTTTATATTATTCAACGTTTTGAGGAAACAATGACCGTGTAAATCGGGCGTTAGGATTCCTCCCAATTATTATTATTGTTTTTTTTTTTGCGTGAGAACGCCGGCCGTTGTAGCGCTAACACTGACCTCCCTCCGAAGGTCCGCGACGCGCAGTCAGGTCGTCCGCGGCCCAGGGTCTTGCTCGGTGGGGCCTTTACGGCGGCCGCGGGCGCCAGCCAGCCAGCACACACCCCCTCCCGATCTTTGCGTAAGGCTCGCAGCGGGACGGAGGGGAGGGGGGAGGCGCTGCTTACGTCACGGCAGGCGTTGCGCAAAGCGCATGCGCAAAAGCCAAGCGCCTGCCTGCCTGCCTGGCGCGGAGGCGGAGAGAGCGTAGCTCACAGCGCAACGCGGCCGAGCAGCCCCGCGCTCCGACGTCGTCTCCCACGCGACAGATGGAGGAGGAGGTGGAGGGAGATGTGGGGGAGGAGGAGGAAGAGGAAGAGGTGGAGGAAGAGTTGGAGAAGGATGAGGAGAAAGAAGAAGGGATATAGGAGGAGGAGGAAGATCAGATGGAGGAGTATGAGGAGAAAGAAGAAGAGATGTAGGAGGAGGAGAAAGATCAAATGGAGGAGGAGGAAGATCAGATGGAGGAGGAGGAAGATCAGATGGAGGAAAAGGAAGAGTTGGAGGAGGATGAGGAGAAAAAGGAGAGATGTAGGAGGAGGAGGAAGACCAAGTGGAGGAGGAGGAAGAGTTGGAGGAGGAAGAAGAGATGGAGGAGAGAGAAGAAGAAATGGAGGAGGATAGGAGGATATGAAGATTTAGAGGAGGTGTAACATATAGAAGGAAAGAAAAAGAGTTGGAGGAGGAGGACAAAGCGACGAAGGAAGATAAAGAGGAGGAAGAGATGAGGGATGCAGAAGAGATAGAAGAGGTGGAAGGGTTGGAAGACAAGGAGGGAGAAGAATTGGAGGAGGAGGAAGAGATGGATGACAACTCAAATTGTAACCAATACTTGTCATAAATTGCATCAAAAAGAACTATTGTAAACAATATGAATGATGTTCAGCTTCCTCAAAATAATTAAACATCTAAAAGGCTAACAAAAATCATCCGTGGGTCTCTGCGATTCTTCTCTCCCCCTCTTTCTCCCTTGGCAATGCTAGAGTTACGACGGCTCCACACATTCGACATTCGCTGAGTTGTGATCTCCTGCTCGCCCAATCCCGAGCAGCGAACGTACGCTTCCTTTGATGTGTTCAAAAGGCCGACACGCAGTGGGTAGGGCGGGCGTCGGATGTTCGTCGCTCGGCAAATAACAAGCAGCCCATCCACACTACTGGAGATTCGACGAGCGGTTGCTCGCAACTCGCCGAATACCGAATGTATGGAGCCGCCTTTAGGGGTAACCGCGAGGATAGCTACCCGCGGTAACCGTGAGGTAACCCGCTAAAGGTAACCGCGAGGATAGGCCCTAGTGTTCGTTTAGGGTGCCCATTTTTCATGTAAGAGTGTTTGTGGGAGAGAGCTAGAGAAAGAGAGGGCAGACGACACAAGGAGACAGACGGGGCTGATACATACCAGACAAGGCGTAGAGGAAACTGGCAGAATGACAAAAGATATAAAGGATGTCGCGAAACAGAGAGGTCGAAGTAACAAAATTAACTGAGACCACAGAGAAACTACTAGGTTTACATTATTATTTTTCTATGCTGAGATATTGTTGAGAGACAGACTGGTACAAACAAATCAGACGAACGGAGACACGAGATTCATATTCACGAGACAGACGTAGAAGCAGACGAGCTGAATAGAGACGCGACGACACGCAAAAACAAGCATCAGGACACAAGCTGATACGCAAATGAGGCACAAATAGAAATACCCAGACAAATTGATAGACACATAGATGATGACTGACGGGTAGAGAGACACAACGACCGACAAACGGAGACAGTCTCACGAACAGTGACTGACAAAGAGGGACAAACCGACGGAGAGGTACACAATGTTACCGACAAGAGGCCACACAGATACTAAAAGAGACGTAGCGAGACAAACAGACCAACTGAACAGAGAGCCAGTGTCTCACGAGAATTACGGGCGGTACGAGGAATAAACCCAGCATGAACGACGCTAGAAGTGCTAAATTAGGAGCGGCAGCACAAACAATTAGAGTAAGGCGTATTACGCCGAACTGTGGACGGCAAATAGTCTCTTCCCACACTCAAGTGTTGTCACGAGTATTAGAAAGGACTTGGTGGCAGATCCTTATCAAGTATCCGTGTCGCTTGATAAACGAGGAAGTTAGATTACCACCTGTACTTCGGCTCGGATTAATTTCTGGCGCTCTACGGATTCTGCCTCTGATCACCACAACTTTCAGTTGTTTAATTGTTTTCTCTCTCTCTCTCTCTCTCTCTCTCTCTCTCTTCATTGTATCCTTATCTGTCTGTGTGTGTTTTTTAAACGCCGCCAGCGCGCTTCTGTTGGGACGAGCAGTAGCTGCACCGACGACGCGCCGTCGCGGGTCCTTCACCAGACAGCAGGGGGAGCAGGGAGGGGGAAGAGTGCGGGCGGGGAGAGGAAAGGAGGGGAGGGACGGGCTGTTGCGATCGAGTGGAGAGATAGCAGCACAGGCGACGCTCGCCGGAGGAACGGCGCCGCTGCAGCCGCGGCCGTACTGCAACGAGACGAGGTTCCTCTCGCCTGCATTTCACGGTACTGTTAAGAGTGCAGTTTGTTCACGATTTGGAGAACTTCATCTTTTCCTCATTTTCGCCTACTTCCTCTTCGCCGTCTTTTTCTGCTTTCTCACCTTCGTTTATTTCTTGTTCGATTTGTTTTCCGTCTTCGCCTTTTATTTATTCGCCTTTCCCCTTCACCTTCTTTCTTCTTCTTCTTTCTTCTTCTTCTTCTTCTTCTTCTTCTTCTTATACGGTGGGTGTATGTCGTGTACCACTCGCTTCACAAGTCTACAATGGAGGCACACCTACCGTTTTTACAACATTCGAACAGAGGCATTTTAGAAACGCGTCGAACGGTTTTAGAATTTCTCCCAAAGGCCTTATTTAGGCTGTAGGTTCTTTTTCACGCCGCGAATCAGTGACATGGAACAACCGGCTTTCATTCCTTTTCGAAGGCTGCCGTGGACAGTTTGTGTGTCTGTGTGATGGTGTGTGTGTGTGTGTGTGTGTGTGTGAGTGAGTGAGTGTCTGCGTGAGTTTCCCAACTGCTTCCACCAAGATGAAACCTGCGAACCCTTTATTTAGTACTATTTATTTAAAAGGGATGCCTAGTGGTATGCGGGAAGCCGCAAGCTCTAAGCGTGTGTTGTAGCTAAAGAAGTGTTTCGTTTAGCTGCGTATCTGTGGGCGAGCGTAGAAACAGGCCCTTGCAGCTGGCGAGTGTCAGGCGGCGGCGGCGGCGCGGCGGCAGGGTTACAGGCGGCCGTGAGTGTGTGCGAGAGCGGCACGTGCCCGCTGCCAAGGCCGCTTCCACCCGCACCGCCCGCCCCTCCCCGCCCCGCCGGCCCTGCCCCGCCCCGTCCCCCCCCGCACCCCCCGCCACGACCCGACCCGACCCGCCCGTCTCCGCCCCGACCCGCCCAGCCCCGTAACGCCCAACCCAGCCCAGCCCCTCCCCGCCCTGCCCCGCCACGCCCGGTCAAGCAGTCACCGTCCCCCCACCACCTCCAAGTCGCCTTCCCCCTCCCCCGCCCGCCTAGCCCCGCTCTGGTTTCCGATACTCGCCTCTTCCCCTGACCTTCCCCGCCAGGCTTCCCTACCCTCTCGCTCCGTCTCTTTCGCTTCGTCGCTCTCTTGACACCTCTCGCTTCCCCCTCCTCTCTTCACCCTCTCGTTTACACTCACGTCTCACTTACCCCCTCTCGCTACCTTACTTTCGCTTACTCCCTATCGTTTACCTCCTGCCGCTTCCTCTCTTCTCGCTTATCCATCTCGCTTTCCCCCCTCTCGTTTCTGCCGAGTCGCTTCTCCCCACTCGGTTACTCCTTCTCGCTTCCTCTCCTCGCGTTTACCCTCTCTCGCTTACTCCCTCTCGCTTCCCCTCCTCTCGCGTACACCCTCACGTTTACCCCCTGACGCTTCCCCTTTTCGCGCTCACCCTCCCCTCTCGCTCGCTTACCCTCTCTCGTTTCCATCGACTTGCCGTAACCTCGCGGTTACCCCCTCTCTCTCTTCTCCTCCTCTCGTTTACCCTCTCTTGCTTCTCCCCTCTCTCTCTCTAACCATCTCGCTCCCCCAAGAGTCTCCCCCCGCCGCCGCCCGTCCACCCTCTCCAAAACTGCTTTGCCCCTCGTTTCCCCCCTTCAGGCGTCTCGTGCCCCCACACTCCACCCTCAGTTCTCTGCCCCCCTCCCACCGCCTTCACCGCCGCACCTCTGCCGAACTTCCCCCGACAGTCATTCTTCTGTTGAGACGAAAAATAGGCTTGGACACAGTATTCACAAGATATTGAAGTTTAACTTCGCGACTCTCCTGTTGGAAACTTGTATTTAACAACGGCATTGTTGATGTGTCTGAATTAATCAAATGAACAACGGGAGGACTAGAACACTAGAATCGCTTAGATTCCCTTTTAAAAATATCTTACGCCTGGATCTCTCCGTGTCTTACTTGTGTTAATAACACGTATTTTATGCCTGATGAATAAATATGTTTTAAATGATTTAATGCGTATAATGGGTTAATTGTTTCATTCCTTTCGAAATTATTTAATTATTTATTACTCTTCTGGCCTTACTGCAATTTCGTAATTCTGTCAGTCGTAAAGAAGAGAGTGAGACCATGTAAGTACTATTGAGGGTGTAAAAGATATTTGCTACGAAAATCAACGAAACGAGAGAGTGGATCGAAAAATGACAATGTTTGAGTACGTATCTATTTAACGACTCCTGAACGCGCACGATAATTTCGCGCAAGTCTTTTTCAAGCGCGGCACATTTTCTGGTTACGCCCCATGCTCTGCAGCGACGAACGCCACCAAACTCTCCCGTCGCGCGGAAGCCAGAACTTCGACCGCAGTCTCCCCCTCCCTCAGTTCCCCTCCCCTCCCCTCCGCCCCACAGGCCTTCCCCCTCCCCCGCGGCGGCGCAACAAAGGGGGCGAACGAGAGAGGATCGTCGGCTGGCTCGGAACGTCTGGCCTGGGGATACGGGAGGCGAGGGAGGAAGTAGAAGCGGAAAGAGGGAAAGGGAGAGACAAAGAGAGAGGAAAGAAAGAGATCTACGGAGGGGCAGAAATGAAACAAGGGGAAGAGAGATGAGGAGGGAGACGAGAGAATGTGAACGACACAGGTAGGGGAAGGAAGGAAACGGAGAAAGTGAACGAAACAGGGAGAGAAACACAGCACGATGTGAGGAGGGGCAGAGGAAGAAAGAGAAAGAGTGCGATATGAGGGAGAGAGACCCAGAGAGAAAATAATGAGATTTGCGGAGAGTGTGGAACGGAACAAAAGGGAGAGACATAAGGGAAGAAACGAAGGAATGAGAGTGAACGAGAGAGGGAGAGAGAGTACGATGCGAGAGGCAGAGGAAGAAGGAAAGTGCGAGGGAGAGAAAGAGAGTACGTCGGAGCAAGGGGGCCACAGACAGCGCGCGATCTTTCCTTCCTCTTCCTGGTTCCTCTTTCCTATCCTCGTCCCTTCCACATCAAACTCGCACTTACATGCCGGGAGATAAGGCGGGAGCTTAGCGCTTGTCTCGACCGGGGCGAAGCCCCCACTGGAAAGATACCTGGAAGGGGAAATCTCCCTTAAGCTGATGGGTAGGTCAGCGTCGGATCTCACCATCCAGTGATGGCGGTACGCCGCCATTTCCCAGAATAAAATATACTAATGGGACTAATGAGCATAACAATTGACGTGCCTGGAAACGTCAACTAGTCAATCAATCAATCAATCGGAGAATTGAAAAAGCAAGGGGAGTACTCAGACTGCATCGTCAACATGCGTGAAACGACTGCGTGGAATGAGGTTTCAAAAAGCGGTGGGGAGGATAAGAAAACATCAGCTGAGAGGTAGAATCGTGATAAAATCGCTGCCGGAGAGTCGCTGAAAAAAAAAATGGATGAAATGATGTCAAGTGACAAGAAGTAAAGAAGTGGATTCAATAAAGGGAAGTAGCTCAGAGAATTAAGAAGGGAGCGAATGCAAAATAAGGGACGGTAAATTCATAAAGCAAAACGAAACGAAATGAAAGTAAGTGAAGATGAGCGGTGTCAAGTGCGGGGAAATAAAGAAGTACAATGAAATAAAGCAGAGTGGAAACGAAGTGGCTCAGAGAAGGAAGATTAAAGTGACGCAAAAGAGGCGACATCTGAAAAAGCAATAGGAAAACAAGCAAAATGAGAGGTGCTAAGAGAAGGAATGAGAGTAGTATTGTTACAAAAACACGATGCAGACAATCTCGTATTATTTGTAACGATTATAAAAAATTATCGCAAATTGTATTCTTGTAATACTGTATTTACAGTGGGCAAATCTTTATTTCTTGTTACATTATTTTTCTCGACAAAATCTGTACAATTTAATTACAGCGTTACTAGTGTCACACTTAATACTTTATGCAACCATGACATGATAATTTCAATGTTTCTTGGTAATGTTGAGTTAGGATATAGTTTAATGTTTAGGCTCCTCGCTGTTACTTATGCTGTCAAACCGCTGCTGAAACATGAAGATCAATAATCACAAATCGCACAACATGAAAATCTCGAAAACGTCACAACCGCAAATTTCGGGAAGTGCTCAAAATCAAAGCTGCGGGAACCGAGGATAGGAGATGCGTTACGGGATATTCAATTTCGCGAAATTAATACAACATACGATAGTCGGACGAAACATTTTTATCCAGATTTTATGCAGAAATTGTAAACTAGCTTCATTTATTCATGCAATAGGGAAACTGTATAATTTAGATACCGCCTGAAATTTATAAAATTATAATAATCAATTCTAAAATTGTAAAGTTTATTTGTTGAAATATTTTGAAAAATAAATTTGTTTTTATCCTATTTTCTATTCGTTACACATCTGGGTTGATCCGCCTCTAGTCAGGGAAAATCCCGTAGATATCAATAAAAATTGTTAGAACCTCCCTGTAAAACCCCTTTAAGGGCAAGAGAGAGGAAAAATCTCTATAAAAATTCTAAGAATTTAAAATTTATTAGTTCAAATATTTTGAAAAAAAAATAATGATTTTTGTCTGCTTTCTTTTCGTTACATCTCTGGGGCGAACTGAGTTTAGTTAGGGAAAATTTCTCGTATATTTCTACGTAAAAGGTTAAAACCCTAGAAAGGGAGGAATGCCGAACTAGTAGAGAAATTTATGTATTTTTTTTTGAAATATGAAAAGAGAAGAGGCGGGGAGGGCCAGAGAGAGGAAGAGCGAGACAAACGAAGAGAAGAAAGCGTCCGCCAGCACTTTCTCCTCTCCCCGCAAGAGGGCATCGCACTGATCTGGGAGAAACCAGGTTACCGGAGGCTCCTGTACTTCTCGAGGCTCTCCCACCGCCTGCTATTGCCGCTCCTAGTGCAAGTGCACTGGCGAAAATCGATGCTTGTGCCACCAGGATCGCTCATGCAGCTTGTGGCGTTCTTCAGCCCAGGTCATGTGATGCCACAATTAATTCCGTGGTTACGGGGTAAAAAGTTCTTAAGTCAAAAATCTTACTTTGGAGAAAACAAGGGTTCGACTATTGAGTCGCGTATGTTTCTCAGCGCCAATCTACATTTCCCAATTTTTTTGTCGTTAAGGAGGCAACAAGAACACAAACATACAGTAGTACCTTTACTTGAAATAATTAGTTATTATTTCATGTTTTAACTTTTACAAAATTGTGATTTGGGGAATTTTTCATTCACAAACAATCGAAAGCGTAAAAAACCACTAAGCACAAAACATACATGACCGAAAAACATCGGGTTCAATACGTCGATGTTTAAAACATCGATATTTGTATAGAAACATGGATGTCGCATTCCTATTCAGAATATTGCTCTCAAAGAGGATGCTTGTGATAAAGGAGAGTTTAGCAAGGTGTGTGATAGTGTAATAAACACGGTAGTTATTTGGCATTCCCGACCGGGCAGTGCTTGAACATTTAATCTCGCAAAAAAGCTATTGTTACTGATGAGTGCCACTCCTTTAATGAAAAATGGAACTTTTTCCTTGGGAAAACGGCTTTCGAAGCTGTCATTTACCTCGGGCACAAAAAGAGAAAATTCAAGGTACTTGTAACACATTGTATACTTACGTTTTGTCGAGAATTCATTTATCGTTGAAGCAGTACTCCGTAAATTTTCTCGACCCCGGACTTCATCAGGTGGTAACCCTCTGCTATTCATGGAGCGGAATACGGTAGAATCGTGACTTGAGATACCGCTTGTGTTGCTTTTGTGAGAAGACATTTCGTGACGTCTGGTTTTTTCCCCTGGAGGGGTTTTCCCTCACTAGAGCGCGCGACGTTCTACGTTACTGTCGCAGCCTTGGGACACTCGCATGGCTGTGACGCGAATGCTAAGGTGAAAATGTAAATGAGGCTGCCCGCTTAGTGTCTTCTATGTGGAGAATCGACGTACCGCGGGAAAATATTAATTTTGATTGATTGATTGATTGATTGATTAGTGATTCCGGGCGCGTCAACTACCAAGTTCTTTGTCCCGTAAGGGTAGTGATTTTTTTTTCTCGGGAGGTGGCGATGATCGTTTCCCAGCTGGATGGTGATATCTGGCGCCGACCTTCCGACGGCTAACGGGGGGTTTCCCAAATAGGTATCTCCCACCAGCCGGGCACCGTCCCATCCGGGACAGGCTCTAAGCTCCCGACCGGTCTCCCGGCAAATGTGATAGTGAAGCATGAGAGCAGAGCATGAACGTGTGTGTGTGTGTGTGTGTGTGTAAGTTGTAGTGGGGTAGCATAGGACAAGGAATGGGAAGGAAAGATCGCGCGCGGTCCATGGCTCGTTTATTAGGGTACTGCTCCTGCATTCGCCTCGTATTGATCGGAGAAACAAGAAAATATTATTACTAATACCAATAACAATTCTTAATATTAATAATAAAAATATTGTTAAAAATAATATAACCAGCGTGATCCGAATTAACATTCCGCATTTTGAAATTGATTGTTTCAAAAGTGAAAATAGCTTCATATTGACGGGTGTTTGGATGAACATTCTAATATTCCCAAGAGATTATCAATAAACAGAACAAACATAGAAGCCAAGTGATTCATTTACACAATATCAATAGTAAATTTAATTTAACGTAGATATCGAGTTTCTGCTGATTTCTGGCCTTCTACGCTACCGAGTAGGAGAAACCAGAAGAACTCAGTGTCTAACAATATACTAAATATTCAAAAATCTCATTTAGTATATTCACAAGTTACCGTCGTGCAAACCTAGGATATTAAACTTCCTTAAAATCCTGTTTGTGAGGCCCTCAAAGGGATGAGTGACAATTACGCAATCCATGATGTCATACGTCGTACAGAACTGGCGATGACGTATTAATGTGTTCCATAAAATGCCATTTTTAACGATTGCGAGTCGTTTATGATAACGATATACAAAAATGCTATTTCCGCCGTTGATTTGATGACTTCCCCCGCGTTCCGATCGATAGCCGCAATGCTAACCGTCATTTGTCTCCGGGGGCCGTCGTCAGTGTGCCTGGATAAGCTTGTGTTCCGTGGTGTAGCTCAAGGTTAAGAGACGCAAATAAGAGGTCTTCTGCCTTTGAATGAAAGCGCGGTATTGTCTTGACGTCAGGAAGACTAGTGGTGGGTACGTTCACTTCCTGTACGGGAGGTTAATTCTGACTGCGATAAGAATGAAGGTTCTTTTTTGTTTTTCTCCTCAATAGAGTTGAGATTTTGTTACTGCTTCTCTACTAATCAAATCCGTTTTGATCGGAGAATCGTGAGAATCGGAGAATCGTGATCGGAGAACGAGATTTGTACTCGAGGAAATGAACGACCAGCTGAGGTGTCTCATTGTATCAAATGACGTAATTCCAGCGCCTCCGAACTGGGACGTCCTAGGGCTCGAGTCGTTGGAAGGATTCTAGGTACACTAGCCTAGATTGCTTGGTCACTGTTTGGAGAAGAATTCTAGCGACTTGCTACTTTGATGGGTAATTTTCCGTAGTTTCTCCGATCAACACCAGGCAAATGCCGGAGCAGTGCCCTAGCAAACGGGTTACGGACCGCGCCCGATCTTTCCTTCCTCTTCCTTGTCGTATCCTCGTCCCTTACTTACTTACTTACTTACTTACTTACACACTTACACTTAAACGCACTACTACCACACATGTCGGGAGCTTAGACTTTGTTCTGGTTCTGATTGGCTAGTAGGAAACACCTGGATAGAGAAACCCCACAAGACATGTAGGTCGGCGCCGGGCCTCAGCAACCAGCGTGAAAAAACAACGCCACTTCCTGCGATAAAAACATGCACCACACTTATGGGACCAATGTCCACAGCAGATGACGACCGGAAATACGAAATAATCTATCAAGAAGTTTCAAGGTAATGAAAGATTGTAAAACTTACAATATCCTAAAGCACTTTTTCCACTGAGCGACGGAGTGACTGACAGGTTTTCCTCATGGACGTTCAGTGTTTTTCCTCTCCTCACATCTTTCAGCCCAAATAACGGTGTATGTCGATTGAAGTACCGTATGATTTATTTTTAGCGTGGAAGGAAAATAGGCTGTATGAAGTGGCTTGAAAATCCATATGACGGGCAGGAGCAGGTAAAGTAAATGCCTAATAATAGCAGGTATTACTCGTTCACTTTACATTTGCAGACGGCAGAATTAGGAACTAATGTTGTTTTGAAAGTGAAGGCCCGAACACACAACCGAGAATACACCAATGGTCCCGATGTCAATCAGCATGTGACCAATCTGCTATCTCCGAAGGAAGCACAAGCGCTACGGACACAACTGACGAATTATGCCTTGATGACAGTGAGCTGGAGTCGCGCTCTTAAATGATTAAGATAATATACAATAAAATAGATCACACCACACACTATTCACAACATTCACGTACAATATTTTCATTTCTTCTTTGCACTTATCTTCTGCTTAATGGTAATGTTCTTGCCCCGCCGGGGTTCTGTGTGCTGCTCACCGCCATCTATATCATATTAAACGGTCAGTGTATAATGCAGACGCGCGTTTCTCATTCAGTCGGCGGTGACCTCGTGTAATCAGATCGCAGCGCTCCGTCTGCAAATGTCAAGTGAACGAGTAGTAAAGTGTTTAAGGGGCCAGTATCAGTTGATTTAATTCTTCGTTTTTATCGAGCGTACGTTCTCATGGAATTCTTTATTTTGCTCTATAACGAGAACAACTTGACAGATTGTGCGTAATATTTTGGAACTGATCTCCGTTGGGCATCAGTGACTGTATTACTGTATAACCTCACTTTGGTATTTTACATTCTTTAGCTTTATGAACTGCCAAAAACTGCCCTAGAAACCTTCCAGAAAATGAGTTTTTTAGTGTTAACAATACTGAATGAACGATATGTTTCTGCTTTCGCTCCTCTTTTTGTGCTCATTTCATAGATATCTTCTGCCTTGGAATGTATTGGAATCCGGTATACCACAAAAACTAACCTCACTTTCTCTCTTTTTTCAGGTAAGGAAACTTTTCCGTCCCTAGAATTTGGTGCCATTGCAGTGTTAAATCAACTCTTGGTAAGTTTCGTCGAGTTTTCTTAATGAGGAAAACTTAACCGAAAGGAAAGCATAGTACTTCTATATCATGAGATAACAAAGTGGATATGAATGTATGAACTATGACGATGAATTAAAAGTCACTCCGAAAATGACAACTTCCATTCTCGATAAGTAAAAAGTGAATTATATCGTATATTACGTAAGGTAAGACGAGCAACTGTTTTGCCACCAGCAATTCTACTGTTATAAGATGATATGGCAAAAATAAAGCGACCTCTAATTACTTCTCTTTTAGTCTAGTGTCGGGGCATTTGTTATTATTTAATTGATACGTCGAAATAAAGAAATGAATTAAATGATGAATCTGGCACAATCAAAAACTGAAACCGCATATAATATAACAATTGCTAACAAAATATGATACAACGTTGCCCTCGAAAAAATTTGAAAGCCAGATTGTTTTTAAATAGGAGTTTTTGGAGGTGAGAGATCAGTTATTATCATGATTGATAGATATTCACTGTCAAAGCATAAATTCCGCATTGCATCTAATAAAGGAAGTATGAAAGTTATATCAATTGCGAAGTGTAGTTGTTTTATGTCAGTATGTGCGACTGTGTGTTTATGCAGGTGTAGATATGCGTATGTGGGCGTGTGTGTGTGTGTGTGTGTGACTGAGTGTTTGTGTGAGCCTGTGAGCGGGCCTGTTGAGAGAGTTCTTTTACTGACTTTCTCTTTTCCTCTCCAACGGCCCAAAGGATTACTTAATTCATGATGCGTTGGCGTGCCACGAGGAGACGAGATAGAAGAACGACAATTTTGAAATATTAGTGCAAACATTTCGTACCGTTAATGGGCTTCTTCAAAAGTGTGAACTTTTCGCTTGATCCACGGGATGAATTAAACATACGAAACATAATCGCAACTGTTCAATTAAGCGAAGTGAATCTACTTCGTGGATCTGATATTAAAATAAACACCAGCTAAATAACTAGGTCGAAGCCAATCAACCTGGATGAGAATTACAAATGCCAGCTGTACTGGTCAGACGTTGATTGATCGGCTGATGATTGTTTCGTCTTTCCGGGCGCGTCAACAGCTATGGTCATTAGTTCCGTAAGTGAAGTGCATGTTTTTAGTCACGGGAAGTCGCAATGTTCTTCCACCGCTGGATTGTGAGATCCGGCGCCGACCTACACATCGGCCTGCGGGTTTTTCCACATTTAGGTATCTCCCATCAACAGGGCGCGGCCCCATCCAGGAGAAACTCTAAGCAATGCTTGGCTAGTGCAGTATATTAAATCAGTACGATTCAAGTTCAAAATCTATTTATTCAATGAATAATAACTATGTATTAACTTCACACTAACTACTATTATCTGCCACTATACAATATTACACTCCACTTTAAAAATCAGTTATTCGAATAATGCTTTATAGAACGCAACTTCGATGTTATTCGGTATTATGAGTCGAAGCGAAGAGATTAGTTCAAAAATATGTCCATAGATTGCACTTCAAGCAAGGTGCTCTGGAACGAGGACACCTCGTTCGATTAACTTTGCAAAAACAACGCCTACACATGTCTAATTTAATTCCAACCATCTCTTTATAATGCTACCGATACTAGTAAGAATAAAGTGTGAACATTTCAGCGAAATCGAAGGTTTTGCGTCGATATTCGACAGACTTCCGCACATTCCCTTTCATTTAATCATAGGCATATATACGTCTTATAGATGACTACGAGGGAAGAAAAAATACAGACAGCTCAGCTCGAGGCGGTGTTTTCGTCCGCATGCAAAGAACTCAAGGAAGAGATGGCAATTAGAAACCAGAATCTCTCTGGGAACTCAGTCACCTAAATTACGTAACAAACGGACAAGAGGAAGGAAGAAAGAATGATTTGCAAAGATTCGTGCAACATAAAAAAAAGTGGTCAGAATTTTTTTTATGTCGTTTTGATTAGCTGTGGCAAAGCTACTCCTAAAATTTACCGGACCCTGAAGTTCGACGACTCTTCCGAAAAGAACGGTGTATCCTAAGTGACTGAAGAAGGAGCTTCGGTAACTATACTTCGCTTTTTCTATAGTGGCTGATGACAATATGTCATTGCTACACCCCCTGCCTTATAAAGTGAATCTTCTAATTAATTCGCGAACGTTCTTAACAGGACACATGGCCTCAGAAATGTACTTACCTGCTTACCACTGTCAAAAAGATTGATTTTATAACGCAGGAGGTGTAACAATGACCTAATGTTATCGGCTACTATAGAAAAATCGAAGTATAATGGTAAGAACCATGATTTTACGCACCACATTCGGCCAGTCTTGATTTCTGAACACTTTGTATTTAAGACGATTCTCTACCTCCTTAGTTACGGACACGAGTTGGCAGCCTCAGTTGGCACAGCAACTTGTGCGGACGTCGCTGTCTGGGGAAACGGGGATAGGACTATTAACGAGAGTTAGGCCGATATACCTATCTGTATTATCCGGGGCACTCAAAATAATGAAACTGCCAAAATATGCCGGGCTTCAGCTCCGTTCGAAAAATGAACAGACGCAATCGGCAATACACAGAAACGGATGACCAACGTTTTCATCTGCCCTAGGCATCAAGATTTGCTTGACCTTCTTAATCATTGTTAACAACCAGATTTAGTGTCAATGTCCGTCACGAGACAATCTTTAGTTCAAAAGGTATTACAAAATAATTGTTAATATGTGATGGAAGTAAACATAATTTAGTACTCCTTTGCATGATCGTTAAAGGAAAGTTCAATTGCTGTCCAAAGTTCAGCAGACAGTAAATGAGTAAAATCAGTGCAATGAGGTAAAATATAAGTTTGAAATTAACAAGTACAACGTTTCAGCCGTATTTTGTCAGGTCCATATTTTACACAGTTTTACTTGTCTTTATTGACATTTTTAGACATTTGTTACATTTGTAGAACACCTGAGGATGGCGGTGAAAATGCAGCCGAATCGTTGTGACTGTTAATTTTAATTTCGGTTAAAATTATCCAAGTTTAGCCAAATTAAACAAATTATGCGGAACAAATCCCAGAGCTTCGATAACTATCGACACGACGCCCCCACATTCGGTTGATCTCGATTTCCAAACTCTTGTATTTAAGACGTTTTTATTGTTATTATTGCTTTATAATATTATTGTTATTACTATTACACTATTACTAGGGCGATTATGAAATTCGTCTTTTTTTACTTTAGAACAATGCCGTTCAGTATAGAAATTCATTTTATGTCATGACAAAAGGAATTGACCCTTCCCCTCCCACCCCACACTTTTAGTCTATTTCGACTAATAAGTCTTTTGTACCCTTTTTCGTCATTTTTAACGCACTTTTCGCTTATTTCATCTACTTTAACATCATTTTAATGGTACTTGCTTCAAATAATATTTACGAGATGCAACAAATGTTCTCTACGGAATTCCTGAGTAGACTATTCGATTTCTTGGCTCAGAAATTGTAATGTTAGCCGTTGTATATAATTTAACGTTGTGACGCCTTGTCGGTTCGGCCGATTTCGGGGTAACTAAAGATTAATTGACAATATTCATTTTATAAGGCAGGACGTGTAACGACGACCTATGTCATTGGCCATTAAACAAAATCGACGTATAATTATTACGTATACTTCGTTTTTTTTCTAACATGGCCGATGACATTAGGACATTGTTACACCTCCTGCCTTATAAAATGAACATTTTCAATTAATCTTTACTTACCCTGAAATCGGCCGAACCGACAAGGCTTCACAACGTTAAATTACGTACAACGGCTAACATTACAATTTCTGAGCCAAGAAATCGAATAGTCTACTCAGGAATTCCGCAGAGAACATTTGTTGCATCTCGTAAATATTATTTGAAACAAGTACCATTAAAATGATGTTAAAGTAGATGAAGTATAGCGATGCATTTTTCTTCTGGCGAAGCGGCGTATGAGCGAACCGTGGCGCCGCCACCGACCCTGCGCAGAACTAGCATTCCGTGGCGTCGCCTCCGCAACTCCTCTACCAGCGCCGCCGCCGCCGCCGCCGCCGTTGCCCGCTGGCCTACATACCTTGACACGGATCTCGCGCGGGGCGGCGAGGGCGGGCGGGGAAGGGGGGGAGGGGGGAGAGGAGGGGATCCGGGAGCGACGGAGGCCCCCGCGCGGTCGGCCGCCATCGCACGCGACCCCCTCCTCCTCCTCCTCCTCCGCCATCTCCACCTCCTCCTCCTGCTGCCCGCCCACCCGGGCAATCTACGGGTTCTCGCAACGCTCTACGACTGCGGAAAGTCCCTTGACGATGACGTCTAGGTGGATTTCGTGTGCTGTTGGCTCGCTGGGTGTTGTGTGCTCTGTCGATTGTCTCGGTCCTCTCTCGATTCCCTCTGTCACCTCCCTCTCTGTATTTCTCTCTCTCCCTCTCTCTCCCTCTCTCCCTCTCTCTCCCTCTCTCTCCCTCCCTCTCCCTCTCTCTCCCTCTCTCTCCCTCTCTCTCCCTCTCTCTCCCTCTCTCTCCCTCTCTCTCCCTCTCTCTCCCTCTCTCTCCCCCTCTCTCCCTCTCTCCGTCTCTCTCCCTCTCCCTCCCTCTCTCTCCCTCTCTCTCCCTCTCTTTCCCTCTCTCTCCCTCTCTCTCCCTCTCTCTCCCCCTCTCTCTCTCACACTCACTCAATTCCCTCTGTACTCTCAATTACCGGCGCTCTCCCTCTCGCTCGACTCTGTGCTCTCTCTCTCTCTCTCTCGATTCTCTCTACATTCTCAATTCTCTCCACGCTCCCTCTCCATTCTCTATATGCATCCTCTCAATTCTCGGGATGCTCTCAATTCTCCGTAAGCTGTGTCAATTCTCTGTAAGCTCCGTCAATTCTCCGTAAGCTCGCTCAATTCCTCTTTTTGTTCTCTGAATTCCGTTCTTGCTATCCTAAAATCCCTTTGTAAATTGTTGAACGTTGTGTTCTCTTCCCTTAAACTTTTTCTTTGAAATCACATTCTTTGTATGAATGTATGTAGTTAGCATTTTAGGGTCGGATTAATCCAACTATGGCCAGTCAGCGTTGTTCCCAGACTTGAGCCGTATTTTTATTTATTGTCCACGACTGGTAGTAAGGGATACATGTGGCGAGCATGGCGCTCCCATCTCCGTACCTAGCTTACTTGGCTTGCCTGAGCTTTCTTTCGTCACACAGCTGTAGAAACTGAGACGATTTGCATTAGAAAGTTACAGCTCCATTGTCGCCCCGGTCGGGACTTGAACCCGGGACTGCCTCACAGAAAGCTAGCACGCAATCCAAGAGCGACTCGATGAACGCATTCTTAGTGATCTCGCAATTTTGTTCGAAAATCAGTCGATTTCCAGGATCTTCATGTTGTCTGAACTTTCTCAACAGTCTCTGTGTAAATTCATTTTAATCTCCTAAAACGCAACGTCTAAGAGATCTTTATTTCCTTTTCAGCACACACGCATGGAAACTAATACTTACATTCACTGTTTATTGATTAGAAGCGTTGATTTAAGGGACAAACACCGCAAAGAAGTTATTGCCATATCACATCGGTACAGGTTTTGTACCGAGTAGGGACGTGTGAATCATCATGGGTTCCTCCTCATGTGTTAATAATGATCCAAATATACGTTGTACATTTCCGTGAATTTGTGCTAAAAAATAATACTCGTACCAAAGTGGCTAGCGAACTCATTTCAAAATGCAAACTCAGCGCGAATCGTCACCTCGGCCTTGAACTTTTCATTCGTACGGCAAAACTCACTTTCTGTACTAGATACGTAAGTAATTATTCAGATAACCCACCACTTCACGTGATATGAAAGTTCTTTTCATAAACTCAACGTCCAGGCGCTCGTGTTGTATAGTAGGCTCTCGACTCATTTAATTCCTTTCTCTCTCTCTCTCTCTCTCTCTCTCTCTCTCTCTCTCCCTCTCTCTCTCTATCTTCTTTATTCACTCTTAATTCTCCCCATCTCGACCAGGTTTTCGTCCATTTTCCCTGATCCTTTGAACAAACGCTGAAATGGTTCCTTGTTTTGCTTCTGGACATAAATGTAGCTTTCCTATTCGCAGGATTTGTTGAGTTTGTGGTAGGAGTGGAAATGGGGTGTGAGGTCGCTGTTTTGTTAGCAATATTATGAAATCAAATCTGTAGTTCGTTTTTCAGGTGCACAAAAGTTTTCTATTACTCGGGAGTAAACATTTCTAGTTCTCAAATGTTAACCTCGAATTGTTCTCAAGTTCTATTTTCTCGTCGATTCTATCCGTACCTCCTTTTCCCTCTCGTTTTTCACTGTTTCTCTGCCTATCCCTCTCGTATGATAACCTCTATCCCCATTTATTTTGCTCACACTAACCCTCATTTCCTCTTTCCCTTCTCAGTCTTTCTTTCTTTCTTTCCATTCCTCCCATTCTCCTCTCAGTCCGTTTCACTCTGTTCCTTCGTCCGTGGTTCCCTTGTTGCATCCCTCTCTCTCCCCATTTCCCTTCCTTCTCTGTCTCTCTCTGTCGTTCTCACCCTACCTACATCGCTTGCCCAGTTCTCCCACCCCCCTATTCACCACCTTCCTTCACTTCTCACTAAATCCCTTCGTTTCTTCGAATCCCTCTCTCTCTTTCTCTGTCTGACTCCTCTTTCTCCCAACTCTCCTTCTACTTGTGCCTTCTCTCCCTCCTGTCTCCCTCTTTCCAAATTTTCTCACTTCTCACTCTATCCCTCCCTTTCACTATTTCTCTCTCTGCCTCTCTTTCCCTCTCTCTCTCCCTCTCTTTCCCTCTCTCTCCCTGTTTCACTCTCTCCCTCTTTCCCTCTCTCTCTCCCTCTCTTTACCCCTCTCTCTCTCCCTTCCTAAAAGTCTGTTCTCCCGCTGCCTCTTCCTCTCCCCCTTCCCCTTCTCTCTCTCTTTCTTCAAGTTTGTTTCCCATTACTTCTTCCTTCCTCTCTCCCTCCTCCTGCCCTACCTCCCTCTCTCTCTCTCTCTCTCTCTCTCCCATCCTCCACCACATCTTCCCACATCCCACCCCACCCCTCCTTTTCTTCACCCCTCCACCTTCCACCCCCCACACACACGACCCCTTCCCCTCCAGGAAGTCAGTCCCCTGGCCCGTCGCCGCCGCCGCCGCCGCCGCCACCGCCGCCTGCCGAAAGGAGCCCAAAGGCAACGCTGGTCCTCCTGTCGAGGCGGCGGCGGTGGCGGCGGTGGCGGCGGAGGCGGCGGCGGCGGCGGCGGTGGCGGCGGAGGCGGCGGCGGCGGCGGCGGCGGCGGTGGCGGCGGCGGCCGTGGCGGCGGAGGCGGCGGTGGTGCTCCGGGCGAGCGCGCAAAGGGGTCGCTGCTCCACTTGCACTTTCTGCCTCCTCGCATCGCAGCGCCCACCCCGCTCCACCCCCTCCCCGCCCCGCCGCGAGAAATCGATACCTCGCGCAATCGACGCCGCCGCCGCCGCCGCCGCCGCCGCCGCCGCCACCCCGCGCAGCTGTCACCGCCGTCCGCGCGCCTCACGCCACGTGAGTGGTGGCTCGCCCCTCAATGCTAATACCAATACCAATACCAATACCAATAATAATAATAATAATAATAATAATAATAATAATAATAATAATATTGTAGAGGCACCGACAGTCCCTAGATCTGCTCCTTATGTAGCTAGTTGCAACATGGAGTAGATTTTATAGTCACCTGACTCATAACATCTTTAGTCGTGATTTAGAGGAACAATAATAATAATAATAATAATAATAATAATAATAATAATAATAACCCAAGATCCGGCCTTGATAACACGACATTACGATACAGCGGTTCTCAAAATTTCCCAAGATGATAAATGCTACATTTGCCAGGAACATGTAGAAACCATTGATCATATTGTCTTAGTTTGACCAATCCTAGCAAAGACCGAATACTTGAAAAGACACGACAGGGTGTGTAGCTACCTCCACTGACACATCTGTACCGCCCTCGAAGTTCCAAACCCATACCCCAAGTGGTACGAACACTCACCAAGACATCGGTTGCGCGCTATACAATATTGTACGACCAACAAATTCAAACTGATCGCACGATAGCGGCAAACAAACCGGATATAGTCATCCGGGATTTGGAGAACAAATCGTGTGTACTTGTCGATGTTGCTGTACCTTGCGATCAAAACGTCGTTACCAAGGAGGCAGAGAAACGTCTTAAATACAAGAGTTTGGAAATCGAGATCAGCCGAATGTGGGGCGTAAAAGCACAGGTCGTGCCGATAGTTATCGGAGCTCTGGGATTTGTTCCGCAAAATTTGAGTAAGAACTTGTCTAAACTCCCTGGTAATTCAAAAGACTGGAAAGTGCAAGAAATTGCTTTATTTGGAACAGCCCACACTTTGCGCAAAGTATTGTAGAGGCACCGACAGTCCCTAGATCTGCTCGTTAGGTAGCTAGTGTGACGACGTCATGAGAAGAGGAAGAACACAGACACGGAGTTTACTGTACATATTTATTTACAATAGTTTATTACACTATGAACACTCCTAAGGAACACTCCTAAGGAACGCTGCTCTCCACAGCACTCCGACCCCTGAGACGAGCCGCCTCAGTATTTACCAAGAGAACCCCAGCTCGCTACACTAGCGCCGCCCCTGGTCTCTTGTCCCGTGGCGAAAAGCCACGCCTCGCAAGACGCTGCTCGCGATCACCTCCGCACATCGCTACGGTCAAACTCGAATCCAAGGAAGCTTATTCCACCCGCCTCCCTTGCGAGGCATCACGTGACCGACCTCCCACGCACAAAGCGTCATTTCAGCTCGAGATTTGGGCTGGCTGCAGATGGAGCCTGGCGTCCACCTGCGAACGATTTCCGTCGTCACACATCACTAGTGCGAACGGACAGCCGCCTTCTCAGACACGCCCCCAGCGGAGAGACGCTCGAGAGACCCCGGGGGTCCGTCCGGTCGGGCGCGGCACGAGAGGACCAACCCCTCCCCCTTGCACGACTTGTGCGGTCGGTCGCGCCCAGTGCTGTGACGCTACACTAGTTGCAACCTGGAGTAGATTTTATATTCAGTCGACACATAACATCTTTAGTCGTGATGTAGTGGAATAGTAATAATATCAATAGCTGACGCGGATACTCGAGATCACTAAGGTAGAGGCGATCGCCGACAGTAGTGTCGTGGATTCGCGTCCCGCCTCGGGCTCGCGTGTGTCGTCTTTTCATTCTTCATTATCGTCATCATTCCATATCCCATGCCTCCAGGACTAGCAACCCTGGGGGATAATAATAGGATTCAGCTAAAATGCTGATCCCCTGATGAATCACATGCACCTGCCACCGAGATAAAAATGATACTGAGCCCCAGTAAATACAGGATGCATGTTTCGTGGTCTGAGCCTATTCCCTATTGGCGACCAAAATAATAATAATAATAATAATAATAATAATAATAATAATAATAATAATAATAATAATAATAATAATAATAATAATAATAATAATAATAATAAAACCGGTCCGAAGAGCCGAGATCGCTAAAGCTGTAGTGCCGTGGCAATCTCGGACGGAAGGGTCGTGGGTTCGAGTCCCGCCTCGGGCATGGGTGTGTTTGTGTATATCTGTATGCGTGTGTCGTCCATTCATCCTTCGTTATTGTGATCTTCCCATCTTCCATTTTCCCAGGACTAACAACCCTGGGGGATAAAAATTGGATTCAGCGTAATGCTGGTCCCTCCTCCCCCCAAAAAAGCAGTCACATATACTTAACACGGGATAAATGTAACTGAGCATCAATTTCCCGTGTCAGAATTATGAAAGTAGATTCCTGGAAGCCTTCTAGAATTCAATAAATAGCAAGACTATTCCCCCGCGAACATCCCTAGGTGACAGATCTGCTGAATGGCCGATTAAGGCTGCATAGGAAACGCTCATTAACCAAATGTTGATGTGGTGGCATACGATGCTTGACTGACGATTGACAACATGTTTAGTGAAACCGAATGATTTACACTGGCCATTCAAGATAATGTAATCGCGACAGAAGATTACAGATAATACATAATAGGCTATGAAATTGAAAACGATAACTGTCGTGTTTGCAGAGCAGGAACGGAGACAATGAAGCAATAATATCTGGATGCTCTCTTTAGCTCCCAAGCAAAACCCGACTCGTCGCAAAGATGCTATCTTTCACTCTAACAATCACGGGCTGACTCGTCAACACGGATTTTCCTTATTACAAGTTCAAAGCTGAGGATATGCTAGAAAGAAAACCTGAAGTGGAAACTGTACTGGAACAGTGAAATGACCGCCGACATGACAGAGTGCTGTGGGGCAAGAACAGAAGAAAACTCTTTTAGTACATTGCGATACCTCTTGTTGACAACTGTAAAAGCGTTGCGGTGAAGACTGAAATATACCATCGACTAGCAAAGAAAATAAAGGCTATGAAGATATTGAACCTAGGCAGGATTATTACGTTGTGCATTTCACCATTGGGGATTGTATCGAAGGGTTTGAGAACATTTAAACATGCATCCTTCCTGGATGGATGTACGTCAAAGTCCAGAAAGTGGTATTAACTGTCAGTTACAAATATAGTCAGAAATAATCCAGATGTACGTTTAAACACTTTCCTGTGTGGCTTTCTTCTACCTTCTACTTCTCACCAGAAGGAAAGAAAATAACAATAATAATAATAATAATAATAATAATAATAATAATAATAATAATAATAATAATAAATTATTCGAATTTCTGGTCTCGACGTTTGTAAATAGGCCTAATGTAGTGATAATTCACAATATGGAAGGAGGTAGCCATGCATGCGAATCGCAAAGTACAACATTCCTATCAGTAAACAATAAACGGAAGTAATAGTTTCCATGCATGAATACTGAAATAGTAAAGTGGGTCTTAAACGTGCGAATAAAATATTGGACGAGAAGAGCCGAGTCCGGCAGTTTGAATGAAGTACGCCAAAGAGTCTCGTACTAGTTGCGAATTTTTTTAACACAAATTCATAGAAATTTAGAGGCTTGAAATCTTGGGATCATTCTCAATATAAGAATGTTGGTTCATGTCCGTTATCATTAACAATATGAGAGGAGGTAGCCATGCATACGAGCCGCAATGTGCGTGGATTCAGTAGCAGGCCAATCAGTAAACAGTAACCGGAAGAAATAGTTCCCGTGCATCAATACTTAAGTATTAGTAACGAGAGGAGTCGAGTCCCGCAGTTTGAATTAAGTACGCCAAAGAATCGTACGAGTTGCGAACGTTATTTTTTTAACACAAATTCATAGAAACTTAGAGGTATACAATCTTGGGATCATTCTTAATATATGAATTTCATGTCGCCCAAGTGTTTCATTTACTTTGAAAAACCCAGTTTTCCCTTCGGAGTAGAGAGAAAGTTACGAAGTGCAGCGCGAAAGAGCAACGAATTTTCAGCAGGAAAATACTTATTAAACGGTTCTGGTTACGAAAATATGGATAAATCCAGTTGCTAAATTTAGGAAAAAATCCTCTATCGCGTGGTGTAGCGAGAATCCATATTTTGTGGATTTTTGATACCGTAAAATCAAATGACGACAAAACGTGTCTGTCTGTCCATTTGTGAACAACGCTAGCGGCTAAACCGTTCAGCCGATTTTCTCTAAAATTGATATTCGTCCATCGATGTGGCTGATGTCGTGGCCCCTTGAATTTGAAACCGATATTTTAATTTTGGGGGTACTTTACATGCATCCCCTGGGATATTTTCAATTAAAAAAAAACGGCTCCATCATCCAAAGTAACCAAAGTAACTCTCCCAATCAATACACAGTGAAGGCAAGCACCGGTTGCCACGAACGAATACTGAAAAGTATTTTTTTGTTGTTGTTGTTTTTCGCACACATTCACAGGAGCACCCTTCGTGTTAACTACTTTTCGACTTGATTCATAAATACCATTGCTTTGCGTTACACCCCCTCGTCTCGCGCCGTTTCCCCTTCCCCCCCCCCTCCCAAACTCATTCCCCCTCCCTGCTGCACGGACGGTGGAGGGGATTGCGTAAGGACCATCAGCGTTGAATCGGGGCCAGCGCGCCGTTGGGTGGCTAGACTGGAGGGGGAAGCGACCGTCGCTTGTCTGTGCCCGCTGGCTTCGCCGCCGCCGCCGCGTTAATCCTGCCGTATTGTTGCGAGCTTTTCAGCCTCGTCTTTTCAGCGGTGGCTGTGTGGCGGCGGCAAAATGCCTGTATGCGGCAGACAGATATCGGGTGACGGACTTGATGCTAATCAAGCCCTTCCCCCTTTGACAAAAAAGAGGGATTTCCTCCCCCCCCCCCGTAACCTACGTAAAGTCAAGTTGTTCGCGTAATTTCTTGCATATTTTGCAGAAGGTAGCTAATGATATATTTATCACAAATATTAAACATGACAGACAGTGAGAGAAGGTCGATTCCAATAGCAATAATATTGCGGTTTACAATATAGTACTATATGCATTGTTTCTAGTGAATGCAGTATGCTTTATAGCGTGCAACATATTTTAACGTGCAGTACGAAAAAGCAGGTGCAATTTCGGCACGTGAAAAAGAGTAAGAGGAACATTCTTCGTGCCTGTCTCGTTCATTTTTGTTGTTGTTTGTTTGTTTGTTTGTTTTGGGTGGAGGGCTTTTTACTCTGTGTGGGAAAAAATTGCAAGAATTGTAAGAAATTTTCGTTGCATCGTAAGAAAAGCTGCTGTCGAATTGACCAAATAGTTCTCTCCTCTCGCATACTATGAAATGACTGGGCTGCGATGGCTCAGTGGCAGCTACAATTGAGTCTGCAGCGTCGTCCACCGGCAGGCCCTAGCTTTCGAGTCTCGCCCTCGGATTGTCGGTACTATCTGCTGGGGCGGCCCGGAGAAGAATTCGGGCGTTCCATTGCTCTGGTCGGTAGTTTTCCGTGGTTTCTCCGTTCAACACCAGGCTTATGTGGCGGCAGTAGGCCTACCCTAACAAACAGGCCTCGGGCCGCCGAGATCTGTCCTTCTTCTTCCTCGTCCTATCCTCACCCCTTATACATACACACGCAAACTTCCATGCACTACGCTGCCACACGTCCGGAGACCAGTCGTCAGCTGTTAGCTTGTCCCGTCTGGGGCGGTGCCCCCGCTAGGGGGAAATACCTGAGGAGGGAAACTCGGCATGCCGCTGTGACTGAGCGTAGGTGAGCGCCGAATCTCACCTTCCAGAAGGAAAGGGACCCCGCCAACTCCAAAGATGCTAAATGATACCCACTACACTCACGGCTCTAATGCCAATAGTAGCTGCCGCTCCCGGAAACTTAAAAACTACTCTCACTCGCGAAAAGAGATCTGGAGAAACCGCACGCGAATTACAGTAAACCCTCGTTAACACCAATTCCAAGGGACCGAAACATTCGGAGTTTGTGTTATACAAATTCGTGTTATCCAAGTATTGCAAATGTCCGTATTATCAGAATCTATTGCCAGGACCGAGTTTTGTCCGTGTTCCAGCGAAATTCGTGTTAAGCGAGTTCGTACTAACGACGGTTTCCTGTATAAAAATTCGTGTTATCCGAGTATTATAAATGTCCGTATTACCGTAATCCCTTGACGGGACCGAAATTATGTTCCTGTTCCAGCGAAATTCGTGTTAAGCGAGTTCGTACTAACGACGGTTTCCTGTATAAAAATTCGTGTTATCCGAGTATTATAAATGTCCATATTACCGTAATCCCTTGCCGGGACCGAAGTTTCGTTCGTGTTAAGCGAGTTCGTGCTAACGAGGGTTTCCTGTATAAAAATTCGTGTTATCCAAGTATTATAAATGTCCGTATTACCGTAATCCCTTGCCGGGACCGAAGTTTCGTTCGTGTTAAGCGAGTTCGTGCTAACGAGGGTTTCCCGAATGACCTCCGAGACGCAAGGCCCCCTGGAGGCGCGAGCTGGGCAGGTGGTAGGCCAGGCGGAAGCGGCGGGGCGGTCGGCCGGCGCCCTTGCCGAAGGTCGAAGGCGCGCCAAGCAGTGCGGAAGCTAGGTAGGAAGGAAGCAAGGCCGGGGCGGCGGCAGCGGCGGCCGCGGCGGCGGTGGGAACAGTTAGGCGGAGCAGACAACCACAGGCATACGGCCGTCGCGGGCTGGTGGGGGGGGGGGGCTCCACCCCCAGCCAGAATGTTCAAGTACAGGTAGTTAAGAGCGGCAACCATGGGCGGATCCAGCCGATCAGTAGGAGTGGGGGGGGGGTGGCTATGATAGATTTTTGTTAGATACGAATAAACTCACCCACCAAATAGCACGCCTATCCAATAACTTCTACTCGAGCATAAACTCAATAGATCAACTCAAACAATGCAATTTAGCCTCAACAAACAACACACAGATCAGAATAAACAATACATTCCTTCCTAAAAATATTCTCACACAATTGTGAGCTGTAGGTACTCTCATGAGGAATCTAACCCGATGTAGTAGCAATAGTAGAACTAGGTTAAGTGTAGTTTAAATTAGTAGTAAGTCATCAATACATATGAAAGGGTGTTAACTGATCTATGTACAACCCAACAAGTAATAAATAAATAAATAAAATAAAAAATACGAATAAACATATTTATAATTATATTATTTTTGTACCGCATACGGTACTATAAAATATTATTGTTTAATTTATTACTTAATTCTAACATAAATAATAATCATTTAAATCAATTTTGCCGAATGAAAGTAACAAACGAAAACTGTAGGGTTTTTGAGAGGGGTCATGTCCCCCATGGCTCCCCCCTCTGGATCCGCAATTGGCGGCAAACAAGATTTTTCGCGGGTTTGGGGTGGAGGTATAATGACCAACCGAGATGACATTTTATTATAAAGAATGTTTCATTTTTACTGAATGTAAAATGTGCTTTTAAATGTTGACTTTTTATTTATAATGTACTCCATTGATACAAGTATGTTTAATACGTTTCGTTAGTGTAGAAAGTTAATAAAAGCTATATATTTATTGTAATTGGTTGATGTTTCTGGGCATATCAATTAGATTGATGTTGCTCGGTTGTGGTCATTAGTCCCGTTAGCGTAGTGAATGTGGTTATCGAGGGAAGTGGCGGTGTTCCTCTGCCGGTGGATGGTGAGATTCAGCGCCGACCTAAAAGTCGGCATGTGAGGATTCCCCCAACCAGGAATTTGTCCCCTGAGGGGCATCGCCCCCAGACGGGACCAGCTGTAACCTCCCGACAGTGTAGGGCGAGTAAGTATGGGTTTAAGGGGAAAGGAGGGAAGAAGAATGAGGATCCAATCGAATGTACAAAATGTGTATACTGCGATTTTTGTAACTGTGCACGTGACAGGAATCAGCTGTTGACGGTTTCATCCAATCGGGAGCTTGAACGTCACCATAGTGACGTCACTGTCGCGAAATACAAGCTCCCGATTGGATGGCAGCGAAACAGCTGACTCCTGTCAGGGGCAAAGTTACGAAAATCGCAGGAATAGTCTGTGATGGAAGTGAACATTAAGTATTGCTGAAGTCGATATATTTTTGGCCAACTTTTTTGGTGTTGAATAGTTTTCGAAATTTACCGACATAGTATATTATTGAATTCTTTAATACCTGCTATATAACTCGAGTTTTTTAATCTACCACGAGCACCTTGTTAACTTTAAAATGTCAATACAAAAATTGTGATTTAAACCAAAAGTTCTCGGAGGTTCTTCTGGCATTTAAATCACTTCCTCCGATGGCTCCACACCAAATTTTACAAGGCAGACCCGCCTATACGCGGTCGCATAGGCGCGCGCCAGCACTGCCGAACCGGTGACGTCGGACGCCAAGGGAATCAGGAAGCGTTGGACAAAGAGTGTACGAGAGACTCCTAATACGGCGGGAGAATTTTTGCGCGTACTTCGCGCCCGTACATCATCACAGCAAATGTGCCCATACGGCATCACTGCACATGTGCCCATACGGCATCACTAGAGACAGGATTTTTATGTAATTACATATTTTTTGTCTTTTACTTACCGTTCTCAAAATTGTAATCTTGGTGAATCATACACCTCCTAACACAACATCCAGTTTCTTCGTTATATATTTTTACATATTTAGTACTACAATACATATTTTACATATTTTGCTGTTTTCACTACATATTTTCTTATTTTATCAATTTTCTTCTATTAAATTCCATATTTTTTATGAAAAGATGTATTTTTTTATATATCAGCATTTTCCCTACATTATTGGAGAAATCTGGAAGTCCAAAGCATCATTGGCACCGCATTTTGTGATCTGTAACCTTAATTTCGGAGAAAATTTTGCGATCACTGACATGTAACACATCGATGAAGATGTTACAGTATATGTTTGCTGGTCGTAGAACTCGCCAGTTTGTGCGATGGCTTCTATTGCGATTAGTCCGGTTGCTAAACTACGGTCCTGGATTACAATAGATGAAGCTTTTATTACTGGCCATAAAGTTGTATGATGTGAATTGAGCATTTTTTATAAATCTAATTTCGTATTACATAAATGTATTTTATTATGAGTGTATTTTAATATTACATATTATATTCGATTTACATATTTATTATATATTCTTACTATTTTCATTACATATTTATGTACATATTTTGACGTTTTACACTACATATTTTTCCGGTCTCTACTCATCACTGCACATGTGTCCATACGTCATCACTGCCAGTGGTGGATCCAGGGGGGGGGGGTACGGGGCCATGGCCCTCCCTCCCAAAAGACCTACGGTTTTCGTTTGTTACCTCATTTTTATTTGACAAAATTAATTTTAATATTTAATTATGTTAAAATTATGTAATTATTTAAACAATAATAATCTAAAGAATCATATATACACTACAAAAGTAATATACAATATAATATGGTAAATGTTTATTATTTAACAAAAATCTGGAATGCCCCTCCCCCCTCCAAATGATCGGCTGGATCCGCCCTTGATCACTGTACATGATTAAAATGGTGGCTTGATACAAGAGCGGCCACTGGAATTTAAAAATCTTTCTTAATTTTTAGTGTGGTAGAATAAAATTAATATACAAATATTTAATACACCCTTAGGGTGGATCATGGACAACTTACTTGCTTTCTGTGAGGCGGTCCAGAGTTCGATTCCTGACCGGATTAAAAATGAAGCTGTAGCTTTCTAATGTAAATCATCTCACTTTCTATAGCTGTGTGACGAAAGAAAGCTTAGGTAGGTAAAAAAAAGAAGCTTGGTACAGTAGTGTTCAAAGAAACCGCATCACTTAAAGAAAATGGACATTCTGTGTTTTCCTAATCCAATATGCTTTCAAAAATTGGTAATCGTATATTTTATGTGGATTATATGATGTTGCTCATTCCATTACCTCCATAACTCACTCGATTTTTGCAAATCAAGTGGTGAATTTTGAGGATTATATTGCAGATTACAACTGTGAGCGAGGTGATGCAGTTTTTTTAAGCAATACTGTACAATGATGGGAATCCATCATGCTCGCCACATGTGTTCTATACCCTTAGGTGTAGATAATAAATAAAAACAGGACCCAGGACTGGTAATACCTCTAGATGACAAAAGGATTAATCTGACCGTTAATGTCAAAAATGCATAAACATGTAATAAACAAGACAATAGTGTTTATTTACGAAACAAGTATCGTTAGACATCTTATTACAATACGATATTAAAGAATTATGAAATCAGGTCGTTGGGAGTTTAATTACTAATCAATAGGGCCCGGATTTTTAGAATTTTATAAATGTCATTTCAGGCTTTTTGTAAAATCTATTTCACCCGTTTTTAGTTTTTATCGTTTTTTCGAATCATGGTAGCATCAGGCTGAATAATAATTGCAATAAATAACATTTAAATTTCTAACTCATTTTTATTCATTGTGCTTACATCTGAACTTGAGCAAAGTTCTTTAAAAAAGGCACATACTATTTAAAACAATTTTTCGACTTCGTAAATGTTTCTTTCCAAACTAGCATCCAAACCAAAATATTCCTTTTTTCAAAAATACACCATCGCAATGAACAACCACGCGTATACAATTCCTACGTAACTTACGTGAAGGACTTCCTGTCTCTCAACGCAAACTTAAAACGAGGAAAAAGTCGCTCACCACAACGTGAAGTCAATGGTGAATACTTGATAGATGTCACTACACTCGGTCACCAAGGTCTCAAGGTTTTCCTTCTCCAAGAACAACTCCATTTGTGTCTTTCATCTTTGCGTAACCAGGATTACGCTGAATTTTCGAAACCTTCGACGAGAACACGTCACTTATAACTTTCTGGTACTTCCTGGCGCGCATTAAAAATAAATAAATAATTCAATAATGAAATAAATAAAAACTGTGCATATACTCACTATTTGAAAATATGTAGGATTTTGCGAGCAACCTAGGAATTCAAGGGTTTCGATTGTGACTGAAAAATGTAGGTGTTTGATTGTGTTATTCCTCTTATTTTTATACCGTGCGTACAGACAAAATTCCCTTACATAGTGTTTCACTTACTAAGCAGCTTACACTATGCGACAGAAAGGCTCCAAGGAAGAGACCTCTCTCCATTAAATATTTGTTATTCACTTCTTGCTTTATGAAACAGCAATTTTCATTATATTCATGGTAGTAAAACTGTTGTGGCGAATTTATACTATAATAACTATATTATTGAAGTATTCGTTAAGTTAATTTTTGTTAAAATATTTAATTCATTTTTGTGTTATACGAAACTATTTTATTTGTTGCTTTTGAACTGTGTGCGTGCTTGTTTTTGCAAAGCCATTTGGGTAGTTTTGTTCAGTAGCATTGTTGCTGCTCCAGGTCACTAGTTATACATAGGAATTAAATAATAAAGTCATACACAGTATTTAACTAATAGTTATTTTATAATAATTAATATATAATTTAGTTCCGCAAAAATATTATTATTATTATTATTATTATTACTAAATAAAGATTAAAAACAAAATACGAAACATTCCAAAGAAAAAAAATACGTGTAGGACTTTCCTCTTTTCCCTTCCCTCAGAATCCCCCACTGGGCGAGGACGTGTGTGTGTGTGTGAGGGTGTATCACGCACGCGCGTGCACGCGTGACCGCCGCTAGCACGCACGCGCACGCCGATATATAAAAAATGCGTGAGGAGCACGCTGCTACTCCCGGCTGTCAGTCCCAGTACAGTGCTGCGGCAAGGTCACGCGAAGGGAGACGGGGAACAGAGCTCTAAAAATGAAATGCCTGTCGGCTCGAAGGCAAGGGAGAGATCACTCCGTCGAAAAGAAATGGGGAGAATAGAATTTCGAACGTTTGTGCACAGTAGGAAAGGAAACTTTGTAGAAATCACGACCATTGGTGAAATAAGGGAAATACAGTAAACCCTCATTAACACGAATTCTAAGGGACCGAAATAATCGGAGTTCGTGTTACAAAAATTCGTGTTATACGAGTATTATAAATGTCCGTATTACCGTAATCCCTTTTTCGGGACCGAAGTTTTGTTCGTGTTACGACGAAATTTGTGTAAAGCGAGTTCGTGCTAACGAGGGTTTTTCTGTAGTTCACGGGATTGGTCAGTATGAATAATGAAACTATTATTTTGCTACTGTTTCGGAATTTTATAAATCTTCATCAGGGCTTACTAATATGTTCTAAGGGTAAGCCTTACATCCATCCTCCAAACCAACTCCATCATGGAGTTGCTACAGCACATGGGTGCATACAGCGAGAAGTCGTAAAAGGTCGAGACCCAAAAAAATGGGGGGGGGGGAATAGGAAATTACTAAAATGTGAGTGAAAATAGCAGTTATAAGATCTGATAAATAGCCTCTCTAGATTTAACATCGGATGTGGAATTACAAAATTAAAATATATTTTAAATTAAATCAATTAATAACAATATAAAATTTAATGAAATATAACATAACTATTCCTGCAACAGCAAAATGTTGCTAGCAAAATCACTCGAAAAGGGTTTTCCGAAAAGGAGCACGCACATTGCCCAAGAATAACACATAAAATGCTACTGTGTATCACTGCTACAAATTAGATATTCTAACAAAACCATTCTTCACAAATACTGCATTAATGCCATGTAGTATTAATACATTACATCTACTTGTTACACACCAAGAATATCGAAAAATTTGCTGTTCCATGTCGCAATATGCGAATAGCAAATATTTTAAGACCGGCTGCTTCTTCCATAGAGTCTTGTTATCGCGTGACGTCAGCTGTGATATAAGCAGTGACGCACTGAGTATAAACATTTCTTTGTCAAAATCGAAACTGTTTCATTATTTTTTTGATTTTCTCGATTTCCCGCCGATTCGCCCGTCGTCACTTACAGTGTTTACTGTTTCTTTTTTACAAAAATAAAATTAAAATATTTAAATCGTCATTTATGTTTGCCCAGTCTCGGGAGGTGCAGCATAAGGCAATATTGAAAGAAAAAATAAATAAATAAAAATAGAAACGGTGCAAAATATTTGTTTAAGACACGTCATAAAATCCCTTTTGTACATTTCAAAGACATTAGAAATAAGTTGAAATACAAATCATAATTAACTACAATAGTGGAGGTGTTCGAAATGTTTTATGGAAGTTTGACTTCATATAACCAAAGTGAATAAAATAATTTTCGAAATTCGTTCCTGAATCAGACGATATTCAATTAAGGGAGTGATTCGGCAGCGGGCCTTGGACATCGAAGCAGGAACCATCGGTGTGGGTGAGGCAGGTTGCAACGGGATCGCTGCCTGCAACCAAGGCCACCGCCATCGAAGCAAGGTCAGCCGACCCCTTTACTACCGGACACCAGTCGCAGTTGCTACCTGGATTATACTGTGGAGTAGACTGTAGACAGCGCTGTACAAGACTGCGAAATCGCGCGGATTGGAAGTAAAATTTCTCGGACTTTATATTTCGAACTCGACATTTCGAACCTGATAACCCAAACCCGATATCTCGAATTATATTTCCTGAAATTCAAACGTAGTCTTCCGTAAAAAAAACATTACCAATATTTCGTTATATATTGATCTGTTTCCCTCTCCAAAACATGACATTTCTGGTTCGCTCTAAGTAACGTTTGTATTACAATACGTATTTTCGTTTCATTACTTTTCCTTCAGCAGCACAAACGCTGATAATATTCACCACTTGTCACTGATACTTCCTTCTTTAAAATTTATTTTCTTACCGTTCGACTTTCGTCTTTCATAGGTTTGGAAGGGTACAATATTATAAAAAATGAATTAATTTGGCCATCCTCAGGCAAATGCGTTTCTTAGTAAAATCTTTTACTATTATTAAAATGTCTTATTTATAACTACGGGAAGTTTGCATTTTTTTTGTTTAGAAGTGGAGAAGGGGTGTTTGAGGAAAACAGGAGCACATGTAAGATATCTTTGGAGAATGTGGATCTTATGTGCAGAGGACAGTGTGCGTTTTGACCGAGATTGAATATTGGAATGTTGAGACTCGCCGGGAAGAGAGAAAATTTTTGAGAGCTTTCTAAGATGAATTCAGATGGGAGTGGTTCTTGTAGTTCTCGGTGGATTTGTGAATTGGAAATGATCCAGGGAGCTTTCAACTTTCCCTTAGATATTGGTTTTGGAAGGTCTGTAAAACGGATAGATTGGTCGATGTTATGTTACTGATACTTTCTATTGTATTTGGATGGTTTATTATTAATATCCACGGAGTACACTAAATAAAATGTTTTAATATTTACGTAGTCAGAACTCGAATGAAGACATGCAGACGCAAACTTGTTCGGGAACCCCGGCTCTACGCCGATCGCTATGTTCCCGGAAATGTGTACAGATCTCTTATCAAGTGGCCACATGACGTGTGAAGATGAGGTTCTTATCGTCGAAGCTCCTTTTCAGGAAAGCAATTTTCTTCGGCAAGCTCGAAAATTGTTCGCGAGACTAAAATAGCAAGGTGACGAATGCAGAGGAAGTTGGTCTGTAGTGTGTCACCGTCCTGCCTTCAACATTGCCGGCATTGCACAAAATCGTCTCCACTGTGACTGCCGCCCACCATTTCACTCTGCCCGAAGACACCCGAAATCGGGAACGATTGATTGAAACTCCCGGCGCGTCCACTGTTAATATCGTTGGTCCCGTAAGTGTAGTGCGTGTTTTTATCGAGGGAGGTTACGGTGATTTTCCTCCACTGGATGAAAAGTTCCGGTGCCGATCTAGACGTGGGCTTTTGGAGTTTTCCCCAACCAGGTATCTCGCATCAGCGGGGCACCATCCCCGCCAGGTCAATCTCTAAGCTCCAGAATGGTCTCCCAACATGTGTGGTAGGGCAGTGCATGTAAGTGTGTGTGTAAGTGAAGGGTAAGGATATGACAAGGAAGAGGAAGGAATGATCACGCATGGTCCGTGGCCCGTTCCCGCTCCGTCATTCCCTTGGTATTGATTGGAGAAACCACGGAAAACTACCGATTAGAGCAGCCGGCCGCTAGAATTCTTCCTCAGACAGCAGCCTGGATTCGACCTAGCTATGCAGCTAGTGTTGAAAATCCCACAGCCGCCGTCGTATCACGAACCCTAGGACCTCCCAATCAGAGGCAGGGAACTGTGCGAGGTCCGGCCATGTTTAAAGGTGAACGGCGAAACCTTTTAAACTACCGGCAGCTACGAATGTGAGGGGGAGTGTTTGGGCGGAGGGGGGGCCTTTGCAACGAGGTCTTCGGCCGACCGCTCGGTCGGTCGGTAGGGGGGGGGGCAAAGGCAAAGGGGGCCCCACAAAGCCGCCATTCAAGGGCACACGCCCATCCGCTCCTGGCAAGGGTCGGACTGGGCCGCGGGGTCAGACCTGCGCCACGCCGCGTAGTACTACGACTAGTCTCCCTCCTTCTCGCCCCCACTGTTCTCGCGACCCATCTGGCCGACTCCCGAAGCAGACTCCACCGCCGCCACCGCCCGCCACCGCCACCATCGCCACCCGCCGCCGCCACCACCGCCGCCACCACCACCACATCTCCGCCGCCGCCGCTGCCACCACCACCGCCACCATCTCCGCCGCCGCCGCTGCCACCACCGCCACCACCGCCGCCACCACCGCCACCATCTCCGCCGCCGCCAAAGCAGCTTCCACCGCCACCAACGCATTCGCCGCGGTCACCGACGCCAACCCGGCCAACCCAAATAGTTTCACGGGCCGCTGTAACGTTTAACCGCGTGACAGTGAAGGAATATTCGAACAAAGATACCCTCAATATTTCGGAAGAGGGGATCATCCATGTAAAATGAAATATAGGAATAAAAACACCGACGTGGCTACATACTCTTTACCAACCGGTCAATAACTGACTGGAATAATCTACCTGCTGCGGTACTAGCGACTTTTCCGTCTAGTATGCGTTGCCTCCGGAATCGTCTAGGGAATTGCGTGTGATGCCACTATTTATGTGTGTTGTATTTCTTCTTAGTTACTTCATAGTAGTTGTATATTCCCTATAATATGTATTCTGAACTTGCCTTTGTATGTTTTTATAAGTTCTGTAAAAACACTGCCATCGAGCAAACGATCATTAGCAGTAAATAAATAAATATTATTGTTATTATTATTAATAATTCTATTGAATAATTGTTATGTAAATTTATTTAAATTAAGAATTCAGACAGTAGTACTTTTACGGAATTTTTGTATGTAATAGCAAGTTTGAAGGTCGTGAATTAGAAATTATATAATATTAATTAAGAACATGACGTGTACATTAGACAAGTGAATCATCCATCTGATGTAAATACAAAAATACCAGCTCGCGAATTTTCAAGATTTTGGCGAAATGGGACGTGGAAGGCCGGTTCAAAATTCACAATTCGGACAGTAAATTTTAGGAAATTTTGGAGTACAATAGTAAGTCTGGGGGACGCCGAGAAGGCAAAATAGAAAATTTTGTAATTTACGAAGACCAAGACAAACGAGGGCGTGATGGTGTTTTGTCGAGCCAGGAATGAGAAAAGGCTTGGACAACAATGCCATCAGGCAGAATGTGTTGTGTTGTGGCGAGGAACGGATCGTTGGTTGACTCCGCCATGTTAGAATTTGCATTGTTGCGAGAAGTATTTATTTTCGAAGTGCGCGATGTAGAAAAAGTTAGCCATGTTGTATGTTGAACAGATTACGATACACATTCTCACGCAACGGGGAAGGAACTCGATAGTTATTGATTTTAGAAGTGGGGTGATCGACTGGAGTACGCGATTTTCGGCCAGCCGATGGAGGTATTTGCTGCCGTGGACGAAAGTTCGACGCTTCTAAAGGGAAGTGGATTATAAACAATTGTTTTGAAGAAAATTTCCTTGTGCAAGGCCAAGCTTGTTTTAGATTAAGAATTCAATATAAATGGCCATTGTTAGCGGGGAAATGCGCATTTCAGTATGAATGAGTTTTGCAATAATAAGTGTGAATGTGTTTTATTTGCTATTGTTAGTGAATTTCTTCTTAGTGTTTGTTTTCATTTTCGATGTCATGTGTTTTGTTTACTGAGGTAAATGTGTATTTTTTTATGAATTCACGAAATTAACCCTAGGATGCATATGCAGGGCCTCCGAGGCCCTATCGGTTTTTATTTCTCTTGTTACTCTGCAATGCTGGAAATATGAGAACTGGCCGGATGTGTAATCTTCAATTGATTATTCTACTTTCATTTGATCTTCTCGCAAAGGAAGAATTCTTAGAAGTTTTATAGATAGTTACTAAAATACAATTCTACTACGTCAATGCATATGCAGGGCCTTTGAGGCCCTATCGTGAAAAAGTCAGATTTCGAAGCGTGGGGCGATAAGCAGGCTTCTACAATGCGTGGTTCATTCTGAGAAACAAAGTTATCGTGTTTTTCCATTGTTGACAAGCAATCTTGGAGAATCTTGCGTATTGTTAGTAAGATTTCAGCTGCGAAACAGTTTGGCAAGGAGTGGGAATTGCGCCGTGTGCTTTCAATTTGAAGTATGGCTTTTTCACGTGATAGACGTTACGTCTCAGCTTCAGCTGGTGATTTTGAACCTACGGTGGAAGAATGGTTGATTGAGGAGGAAGTTCTTGATGATGTAAACAGTGATGATTCAGATTTAGATCCAGAATATCATCCTTTAGTGACAGATATTGAAAGTGATGATCACAGCACAAGTTCTTGTTCAGAAAGCGACGCTGATATTTCGGTGAGTGTTACTAGCCCCCCTACTGCTGGAACATTTATAAGTAGAAATGGTACTGTTTGGCAACATGATTCTCCAGTTTTCTTCTCGTACACTTGCACATAATATTATTACATGGACTTCTGGCCCTAAAAGAGGAATAACTACTTCAACACCTAAACAGGCATGGGACTATTTTGTTACTCAAATATTATTGATGAAATATTGCTATGTTCGAATTTAGAGGGAAGGCGAATTGCAACAGAAAAGGGTAAAACTTGGAGACAAATTACCGTTGATGAAATCAATGCATTTTTTGGATTATTACTTCTTGCTGGTGTGGAGAAAAGCTGGGATGTACCAGTTAGGGAACTGTTTTTAGATCAAAAGCAAAACCCTCTGTACAGAGCTACTATGTCTGTAAATAGATTTGAAGATATTAGAAGAGTTATTAGATTCGATGATCGGCGCACCAGAGCGTCACGTGCCCAAACAGATAAACTTGCTGCCTTTAGATATGTTTGGGAAATGTTCATTGGGAACTGTCAAAATGTTATGACTCCTAATGCATATCTTACTATTGACGAGCAGTTGCTCTCATTCCGAGGTAGATGCAGTTTCGTACAATACATGCCCAAAAAACCCGCTAAATATGGCATCAAATTCTTTTGGCTTTGTGATTCAAAAAATTCTTACGCAATAAACGGAACCATTTACACTGGAAGAAAGCCAAACGAGCCAGTACAAAAGAACTTGGCAAGAGGAGTTGTAAATGATTTGGCAAAGATTGTTGAAGGTTCATCACGGAACATCACATTTGATAACTTCTTTTGTAGTGTTCCACTTGCTGAAGAAATGCTTCAAAAAGGAATCACAGTTGTCGGGACTCTGAGACATAACAAGCCTGACATACCAAAAGAAATGTTGTCATCTGCACTGAGAGAGATAAAGTCTTCCCTTTTTGGATTCAAGGGAAAAGTAACAATGGTGAGCTATGTGCCTAAAAAGAAAAGAGCGGTAATTCTGATAAGCACAATGCATCACGACAAGGCCATTGATAGCAACAATATGAAAAATAAACCAGAAATTATATGCTTTTACAACGAAACAAAAGGTGGTGTTGATCAAATGGATCAGAAAGTGAAAAATTACACGTGCAAGAGACAAACTCGGCGGTGGCCTTTCGTCTTGTGGATGAACGTTATGGACGTTGCTGCACTAAACAGTCAAATTATATTTTCAGCTCAAAATTTAGAGTTTTATCCAAGAAGAAATGATACAAGAAGATTATTCTTGAAAGACTTGTCGTTTGAGTTAGTTAGAAACCTCATGGAGAGGAGAGCGAATCAACCAAATTTACCCAAATCATTGCAACATGCTCTTTCATTGTGCGGTATAGTGCGTCCAGAACCCACCCCAGAAACATTTAGATGTGTGCAACAAAGAAGAAGATGTTCTTTCTGCCCATATGAAAGACACAGGAAAAGCACAATGGTATGTGAAAAATGTAACAGATCTGTGTGCAAAGAACATAGCCATATTGTTTGTTCCTCATGCTTGTAAAGATATTCTACAAAAATTCACAATGAATAAGTGTAATATTATGTGTTATATTAACAAATATTGCAATAAATAAGCATTTGTTGAATGGTATGGGTTTAATTTTATTTAAATGTATGCTCTAAAGAAACGAATATTAAAAAAATTTGCATTTTTTGAGTGAAAATGTCGCAGGGCCTCGGAGGCCCTGCATATGCATTCGTGTAGTTTCATAGGCCCATGCATCCTAGGGTTAATGAATTGGGGTAGGAGGGAATATTTTGTTTGAAGTAAGGGGTCCTCTTGGACAACTGCCCCGGGCTCCTAGTTTTCTCCGGACGCCCATGGGTTTTGAACGCAATTGAAACAAAGTTTTAGAATATAGTTTCTTTAAGGAAATCATTATTAGTTCAGAATAATTTGCGGGAATGAGTCTAGTGAGGGTTAAGGAGGCTCAAAAACGTGTTTGGGTAGTCCTGCGGATGCGTATCATTTCTGAGGTTTGCTAGGGTGGATTGCTAAATGAAAATATTTGATTATTCTACTACGCCTATTCTCATACTGCTCTGCATGCTACACGTGTTGGTTCTGGAACAGTATATTTTTTCAATTGTAGATATGTAAAAAACTTGTACTAATTTACACACACTCAAAGCCGTATCTAAGTATTCAGGCGCCCATGGCAAGCTTCGAATTTGCGCCCTGTCAGGATACTTCAAATTAGAATTGTTGTTATTTGTTTTCGCGTGTATACTCTAAATAGCGCCTCTTGTGGATGGTACCAGTGGCACGTGCCATGTCTGCCTTACGGTTAATACACCTCTGTATACACTATACTGTGCTATTGTAGTATTTGTAAAGACTTTTTGTTAATATTTTAAATTTATTGCAGAGTTATACGAAAGAATATTATGTATGGTTCTGGAGCATTGTGCATACTACTTTTTGAAAAATCATTTTTATTTTATTTTATTCAGCAGCACACAAGAACAAATCCAATACTCTCACATAACATTGAAACAAATTAAATATTTTAACAAAAAAACCAGCCTTTATGAGTATTACAATAACATAGTACAGTGTGTGTATGTTAGTACCACAGTTCTTTACAAACCAAGAATACTAAAAAGAAATGATGTTCCAAGTGCAGTGTGAAAATAGATGGAATAACCCAATGAAATAATTTCAATTTTATGTCAAATTTGTAACTATTTCATTGTTGGATTGTGCGGCCCTGAACCATTTAACTTGGAGGGTCATAGATTGTCCGCGAGCTGACCAGGTCTAATGAAAGCAATCACCCGTTCCAACTTGTGAGTGTCACCATAACTAACAATACCACTTCAACCAACAATGCATTCGCAAGTAACAATGCTATCGTATCTAACGGTTCCTTTTTCAAAATTAATTTCTATCTGTTCAACATTTGAATTTATTTTCTCTCTGTTCAACATCTAGCGGTTCTGGGTCTGAATGCCACTCGAGAATTTTCTTCAATCACATCACTGCAGCCAACGTTACTACTTCAATTGTGAAAACCACTACTATCACTATACACGACACTCCTACGACGTCAAATACCAAAAGACACTGTCCACTAAGGCTGCAACATATACAGGCGGCCCTGGAAGTTGGGGGCAAGAGCTGGAAAGGTCACTAAAAGAGGAGTCTGAACCTCTAGCTGGCCCTATACCGCAGGACTCAACACTTGTATTGTTGAACTACACACACTCACACACACAACACGAAACCTTATCCGGGGCGGACAATGTAACCATTCTCCGAAGTATTACGCACAGTATAATATTTTCTTTCATAGATGCAAATATTGAAGTCTTACTTCACATTTTCTAAAATTACCTCCATATCTGTTCCGTATTTCAGAGTAGAATATGTGTAGCTGAATTTCATAAGATATTTTCATTAAATATTACAAAAAATTGGACGTAAGATTACCAATTATGAATATTCGTATATTGATCATCCCTCAGACATTTTCACCTTCCTCAGACATTTTGACCTCACTCATCCAGCACTTGCACTCACAACATCCATTGCTACCAACTACAAAATCCCGCCTCTGCCATCGATATAGCTAAAGCCACCGCTGCCGCTGCCGCAATTATCGCTATCACTTCTCCCGCCTTCACCATCGCCACCAACGCTAGTGACGTCTCATGTTTGATCTGCTAGGACGCTGTTATCCAAACGGGAGGCGCAATACCAAAACTGAAGTCGTTAAGAAGCTCCCGTCTGGACAAGCGCGCCCCAACTGATCAAAAGTCAGAAGTCACTATAATTAAATCGAAAAACAAAACCTGTACTGCCTCCTTTACTATCACTACAACCACTACTGCTTCCACCGCGATCGCCACCTTTGGCACAGTCATTACCATCACTAACGTCATCCACCTTTACCACCACCATCACTAATATCATCAACACCACTGCCACTGCCACCGCTGCCCCAGGCGTCGTCGCCAACACCGCCGCCGCCGCCGCTGCCCCCGGCGCCGCCGCCGTTGCCATCACCACTCCCGCCGTCGCCACCACCATCGCCACCACCGCCCCCGCCGCCGCCGCAACCTTTACCGCAGCCACCTCTACCGCCACCGCCAGCCCAGCTGCTAGGCCGCGTACGAATCAGCTGTGCGCGGCGCGGTCGAAGCGGCAACATCGCGTCTCGGCTGCCACCGCCACCGCCGCCGCCGCCGCCGTCGCTGCCGTTGGCAGTCGGCCGCGCTGTAGAGCGAGGCAGTGCGCGACTTCCATCCGTTGCAACCGCCCGTGCGCACTGGCGTCGCGTTGCCCTTGCGTCGTTCGCTGGCCCCGGGGACCTTGTGCTTGTGCCGTGCTTTGTGAAACAGTGTGAGTGAGTGTGCGTGTGTGTACGTCAGGTCAAGAGTGTCGACCCTGCGTGCCGACGAGATGCGAAGACGACGCAGAGGTAGGCAGGCACCAGGTCGCGCTGCTCTACTGGAATTTCGTTGCGAGGCGAGATTCTTTTGTCACTCGCACGCCTCTGCGGCCTTCGGCTGTTGGTGGTGGTGGTGGTGGAGGGCAAGTTGCTTTGATAACGAGGGAGCTACTGCGCTTATCGTTTCTCTGTGCGTTTTTATTCTGTTCACTGACGATGGCGATAAAAAGATATTTCGCAAGGTTGAAACATTCTTTCGTATTTTCCGGAATGTTTTGTTTAAAAAGTCGAGTTTTCGTCATTGGAAATATTTTTTGTTGAATCAATAGTATTGGTTTATTTTTTAATTGAAATGATTCTTTATTTGGTTTGAATATTAATGACTTCCACAATATTACGACATTCTTTCATCGACTTTTTACATTTAGTACATTTGTAGGTCCTAAACGTTTAAATAAGAACACACATTTCGTTTGTTACTATATTAACATTTTATTTACTGAAATGTCGAGGTTTATGTTCCCTTGTTCGTAAAAAAAATCTTTTGAGGTTGGAAATTATTTCCTCAAACGTTGGTGAACTTTTACCAAAATGTAAATGATCTTCATTCGTTTCTATTTCCATATTTCTTCGTAGACAACGAAAAAGAGTCGACTAGTTCTGAAAAAACTAAATTTCTAAAAAACGAATAACAATTTTTTTCCATTAAACCTTGGTACGATGTCAATATACAAATAGTTGTTTTATTCGTTCCTAGTTTCTCGTTTGATTTAAAACACAACTGTTCAGTTCCTTGGGTCTGTGAAAAGTCTTGCGAAGCTGTTGTGTCTAAATAATTGTTCTTTCCTGAAACGTCGATCCATTGCTGTGTTCCGCTGTCGATTGGACGGTGTGCCAAGAGAAAGTCCATAGCTACATAAAGGCAGGGGAGCGGAGGGGCCAGGGAGGGATGTCTACCTACAGGAAGATACTCCACTAGCGAGGACTGGAACGACGGAGAAGTTCCTGTTAAAGTGGCTGTCATACTTTCTCCCTGCCTATTGACACAACGTACGTGACCGCTCAGCCAACTCTTCTTTGCACGGGCCACATTTCGTGTTGTATCGAACGTTAAAACGGAATCCCTGTTTATGAAGCAACGTTAATTTTAATTTTATTTACTATAACAACGTAACCCATGATTTATTTCCAAGTCCCTTGCATAAACGATTTTATTCTCCTCTGAAATATATTACTATATACCATTTAAGTACTGGGGAAGGGGTTTATTTCACTTTGAATAGAATTCGTGCACATTCCTTGTTGCTGTTTTTTACCTTGACAACAATCATTCAAACAATGAAAGACTTGTCCTCTTTGAACATAGCACACTATGTTAGATATTTCCTTTATACTTTTTCACTTTCGTTGGCATACAAGAAATGTATAAAATTATGTATGGCTCTCAAGAGTAATTTCATTTTATTCACTTGCGAAAATCTTGGGCTCCTCTTGCCATTTTGGTGTCTAAACGTTTTCACTCATGAATGAAATCTTCTACCGAAAATTACAATTGAAAATGTCTTAGTGACGTTGGATAATAAAAAACTTTTGGAGGCCGAAGTTCATAATACTACCAAGAGTGCAATACATTGTACTTTGTTATGCAGATATTATGTTAACTCTTTCCCTCGTTACGTGTATAATATTTCTTATTCATATTCAGTGGGTCATTGCCAGCAAGTTTTATTACACGAAGAATTGAAACATATTGAGCTCTTATCACATTTAGAAGACCATATATAGTTTCTTACAATGTTCGGAGCGAATCTTGCCTGCGATCGTTAACGCATAATCGCTTTTACAGCCTAGTCATGCACGATAATTCAAACGCAACCAATGACGGCGCGCCTTTCACGCCGTGTGTGATCCCAGCGGGATTTTCATTGGCTACGGGCTCGCCTCGTTTTCACACATACGTGAAGGGGTGCAAAGCACTGTTGCACGCCTTTGAAAATTATCCGAGGCTGGCACGTAGAGTCAATGAGCGGACCAGGCATATTCCAATGGGATCCGCACAAGAGAAACAATATTACTATCACTTAGATTTTTAAATTCAATTTTCGATTCTAAATTTAATATGCAATTTTATAATGTGTACTGTACAATACAGTAAAAGTGTGTATTTACGAGTGAACATTTTGAGCCACTAAGATAGTATTATAATGAAGTTTCGTGGAAAAATTCACTTTCGTTATTTTCATGTTCAAATTATGTTATACATAATTTAATTTTAATGCATTACTACGGTGAGAGAAAACTAAAAATGTAAATTATATATCTAAATAGTGTGTGTATGCTTGTTAAAACGGAAGACCTTTTAGTCTTTTATTGAGATTGTTGCCAAGGAAACGAGCAAATTAACACCTATTGACATACGCGAAGTGTATTAGCAGTCAAATACAATTCGTATCTGTGAAGGTTTTTAATGCCATAAGTATTATACAATAGACAACAATAATTGACCTTCTCAGAATGATTCGGAAATGATTCATCTTGACAATAGGTCATGAAATGAGAGCTCCAATTCCATGCCAGGTATGTGGTTGATAAAATTATCTCATTTCATGATGTCCTAATGTCAAGATTAAATAGAGTTTTTGTTTTGTTTTTTTTAGTCAAGAAAAACAAAATAAATTATTATTGTACAGAGCTGCTTTCAATAAAAATTTGTAGTTCAGCCTTCGTGTTAGTAATAACTAAACAGTTGACTAGTTGTAGTAACTTCAGGTCATGGAAATACTTATTTCAGTTCGATTATGAATAAAACTGTAGTTGCATTGATTTTATAATAGAATACAACGTTAGGCAGCCTTCAGTGTTCCTTCCTCATAAGACTTTTCTCAATATTTCCCGTAAAAGTGTATGAATAAGTGTTTCGTTCGTCGTGAATCCTTATTTACTATTACGACTCTTTCATAAACTACGTACTTTAATTTTCTACGTGGAAGGAGACCATTATTTTACAACTCTCAACCCATTAAATGAAATGGTCATTATTTCAAAATTAACGTTGAATAATGAAAATTGGATATATGATTTTAAATATGTTAAGAATGCTTAGTTTTTAAAGGCAAGTTTTGAAAATAAGGGATGTTAAATGAGAAAAATTATATACCTTTTAAATCGTAAATTAATGCGATTATTACTATTATCTCATTGCAAGTCTCCGTGACACTCCATGCAGATTCCAAATCTTATACTTTGCCCGTGCTTTCTGTCATGTAAGACTTACATAATCAGGACCTCATAAGGATATTTCGACACAATTGTTCCTGCAAACCTGTTCTCGATAAAACATGTTTGGTAAACTATTTCGCCTTTAATTGGCAATTAAATATTGCACACAAGTAAAAACTATTCCTGTTGAAAAAGTTTGCTTATGACTGTGAAGATAATAATATGGTCGATTTGTGTGAGAGAATAAACAGGTTTTACATAGCCTATTTTAATATTTATTGTTCAGCTGTTGATAAGAATTGTTATTTATTGACTAAAATGTCCACCTATTAGACTGAATTTAAATAATTTGTACGTATTCGTAACTTACAAGTAAATAAAAATATACACTGCGCATTTAATTTTTAAAAAAATCACAAAACCAATGTATATAATACTTCAAATATAGTATTATACTCTCTTATAGTGAATTATGATTATCCATCTATTTCATCATGCAATGATTTCTAAATAGCAGAAGAGACTATTCAAGGTGCTAAATAACATCATTAGGGTGAAAATTTCCCTAATTTGCTAATTTAAGAAACCATTAAGCAGACTCATCATTCAGGCTGGTAGAAAATGAATTCTCCGGTTTCTTCTAGATCTTATCATGTATCGTTTATTCGAATAGTAAACTAAGTAGATTAATATCAAAATTGGCGTCTAAATGCTTACAGATATGAATATTTTTCACTTTTTTATAATTTATTTTAGGTTTTTAGTGTTGAGTTAATGTACTGAAGGTAGGTCAATCCAGAAAACGTGAAAGAAGGGCAAAATTCTTTTTGCTTTTCAGCATACTAAATGCAAAATTTCTTCTATTTTAATCTTACTGTGTTTAGTTTGGGAACTGTGAAAATTTCCTTGGAAACGTTCAAATCAGATCATTTTACGAGTAGGTAAACGAAATGAAGATAAATGAAAGAACGATCTGAAGGTGTAGGAAAACGTTGGAAAAAATGTGAACTCTTGCAATTCTTGAAATTTCATGGAGTTCAAAGAAAATGAAGACCTGCGCCATTTTTAACTGTCCTTTCTTGTATCAGGGAGAAAAATAATCACAAATTTTTGAGAAAATTTCGAGGCATCTGGTAAAGAACTCTCGAAAATCAAAATATCAGTTTTAAATTGTGTGGGCCTCCAGATCCGTGAAATTGATGGAAAATATCAATATCAATTTTTGAGAACATCGTCTGAACGATTTAGGCTCTAGTGTTGACTACAGCACTACTGTCTACTATAATTCTTCTTGACATCTCTTTAGTGAATGGGCGGGCTTTTGTTTTACGTTTAGCAGCACGTACAGGTAAGAGCCGTCTTCTTTTAAAGCGAATGTGTGACGCAATCTATAGTCGGATGATAATTCACATTTCTTTGTTTTACAGGTAAGGAGAACATTGGCGGCTTGTGGTGCAATGGTATAGTTTGGAGTGTGGGTGAGTTTGCCCTTTGCATTTCTGCTTAGTGTGTGTGTGTGTGTGTTCTATGTATGTGTGTATGAACAAGATCGCAGTGTATAGATGTTTAATGTCATGGAGTCGACCAACCATAACACATTCAGAAATGATTTGTCAGGTCATTGCTAGATAATTACGCAATAGTTCTGTAAGCATGCATTCGCCATAAAATTCCTCCATGAAACACACGGTAATGTACGGTGCAAGAGAATCACACAACTCTCGTCTTCTTGTATTACATATTTCACTAATGGAATATGTAACACGAGAAGTAACGATAGCAACAGTGAGTGTTAGTTTTCACGTGTGAGTAGAATATATTTGATATCATACATTTTGCCTATTTATTTTGTAAATGAAAGCGAAGTAGTGTAAAGATATGACTGCATGACATGTCTCAGACGGAATTGACATTTCATTTTTCATGCTTGTGTGGTGAAGGTGAAACAACATTTTGGCAAATTTCGAAATAGTATATACATTTTCTCCTGATACATAGAATTGAATTTAATTATGAGGAAGGGATTAGTAAAAATAAATTCCAATCCTTTTTACTAAAGAACGTCATAATGTGAAGGACGATGAAGTAATGACATAAGTTACTGGTTGTGGGTAAGGCTAGAGCAACTTGGGCCTTCATCAATTTTATCCCTGAAAAATTGTCAGCATTAATATAAAGTTAACAGCGTAGGGACATTGTTTTTGAATGTGATTTAGTTTCCGACAATCTCAACTTTCTTTTAATCATTGACAATTCTAAGTTAAGTGCTTTGAAAGTATCTTGGATACATGCATTCGCTTACTTTAAGTGCCGTTTGTTACTCACCATATTAGTTTTTGTACTGGTGCAAAGAATAACATTTCAAACCTATTTTAATTGAAAGATGGATGGATATTTGAATTAAAACAATAATTGTTTTAATTCAATGTTGTAAAAATTACTCATTGACAATTAAAGTGAAAAAGCGCCAACTCTGATAAATTCTTTGATTCAGAGAGAAAGAAACAAACTAGATGTGGTAGTTACGGATTTCGTCCTTTTCATCATGTTATCAAGCGTATTAATGTTTTTGTTTTTCATTCTAAATTAGTGATTTTCCATTAAAAAGCTGGCGTATTTTAGTCTCATTATAAACTTATTAAACTATTAATAACTAAAATAGTGTTTATAAAAAACAATTACATTTTGATTTATTAGTCAGTTCACAAATGTCCGATAAGTGACACATTACTACAGGTAATTTCGATGGAGTCCTCTTACCAATTTCCAGAAGACACATCAAAATATAATTATTTTGTCGATTTATTCAGTCCTACTGAATATCACATACCCCATCTGTAAGCGAAGTTATCATAGGTAATACCACCAGTGCTTTGGAAATTGTCGATAAATCCCCGACTCGCGAAGGGAGGAGAAGTTTAATCTGAAAATTTCCAAAGCACGAGTGGCATAGGACTACTCCACGAATGAAATTATGTTCATCATAGTTCCAAAATGCGCCAAATATTGAAAATAGCTGTAAGTCATGTTAAAATCAGAGAAGTTATATTATAGTAGTATATACGCGCTTTATTGGGCATCGACATGACAATCGATGTATACCGCCTCCTAAGATGAGACGCAGTTTATGATTGGCCAGTAGAGTGGATCGGATAGAAAAAAAAAAAAACGTTTTGAGATACACCGTCCTGATTGGGGCATTTTGTATGTAGAGTTAAACACTATTGGTTTTAATTTCACGAGAGGAATAGTCTACTTAATTAGTTATCTAAATGTAAGAAAAAAGTTAATTTATTATTGTATAATAAATATATAATCATATAATAAAAAGTTGCTATCAAATAAATTGGTGTTATGAAGGGGGAGAAAAAGAAGCAATCCCTTCCCCCTCCAAAGACGGAATTTCACAACATTTCTGCGGATCTACCTAATTAATTCAGCTGTTGTTCAATCCCGAACTTAAAAATCAATATGGCAATGGACATTTATGCAACCAACCGTCCAGTCCCAGATGCGTTTGTTCTTGGGTCGCAACACTAAATGCTAAATTAGGCCTACATAAAGAAGTTGGCAAGGAGTTGTTGCCTTCGCCACGCTACACTGTTCGTTGCTGACAGATTGGAGATTTTTTCAATCTAAGATTATAAACGAGTTAGGCCTACCACATTTCGTTAAAAAAAAAAAAGGTAGGCAAAAGAAATTAAAATAAGTATGTTGGAGGGGGGGACGTGACGTACGTTCATACTTCCCTTTCCTAAATAAAAGTACAGAAAAACTACGTAAACATTTTAACTTTTACTTCAAATTGTAAATTACAAAAACAACTATTCAAACGATATAAATCTCGTCAAATCTACTTAAAACATTTCCACCAAAATACTCCTACAATTTTACAGCACTACGTATATTAGCTTCAGAGATAACTGGTCGAATTTTGCAGCCGAATTAACGTGGAGAGGTGGACGTTTTTGTCTCCCCTTAACTTGTTCTTCTTCTTCTTCACTTCCTGGAGTAATTACACATGCCTATCTCGTCTTATAATATTCTTCCTTCCTTCGTTTTCATCATTATTATTGCCACCTTTCCCCCCTTACGATAATAACATTAATAATAATAATAATAATAATAATAATAAGCGTAAACGTCCGCTTAATATCGATGTTGCAATTTTGAACATTGATGTTTTGCTATCGATGTTGCATCCTCACTAGAACTCCATCCCTGCCCAGGTGCACACGTCTCTTGCACCGCCGCGTCGCGTCGGGCTGCGCCGCGCGGTTTGACCAGCCCCGCTCGTGGCGCCCGTGGTGGCCGCGGTGTGTACCTACACGGTGAGCGGATGGCGGCGGTGGCGGCGTGCGGTGTGCGTGAAGGAGGGTGTGGCGGAGCGGGAGGGGGGAGGGGGGCGCAAGGACGCCGGGTCGACCGCCTCAGCAACCGGAACTCCGCGACTTCGCCGCCGCCGCCGCCGTCGCCGCCGCCGTCGCCGCCACGGTCCGCCCCCGCCGCGCCCTCCGCTGGGATGTATCGCTTATCGTTATTAACGTAGGCGTGCGCCGACACTTAAGGGGGTGCAATTATAGTTCTGCCCCCCCTCCCGTTCCATTAACATCCGGATAGATTATTGTGTCCATCCGTTGGTCATCTTCAGTAAATATTAAAATTGTTTTTCTATATCATATACATCATTTTATGAGATTTAACATGTTTATGAAAGTAAAAAGGTTAATACGAAAGGTAAATGAAAATGAAAATAAAAGGTTACGAAAAGCTACAGGGCTCCTTTCAACATTCGCATGCGCACGATAAAGGTTTTAAACGTTATTCAGTCGATACACTACAAATAATAAAAGGAGTCTTGTTTTATCAGCCATGTGTCGTTCTATACTTAACGTAATAAAATTTTCTTATAATAAAAAAGAATCCCATTTGTTTGGATTGTTAAGGGACATCGTACTAATAAATCCATAACGGACGCCGGACAATTAAATCCTCAACGGACACCGGCTGTTGAGAGGGGGGGGTCGTTCATCTAGTGGCGTTAAGTCGATATTTTAACAGTACAGTATTACGAAAAATATTTTTTTCAATTTTGATTTAACTAGTGGAAGTAACCCGACGTTGCTCCTGAATGTTTTTATCACAATCGCTTATTAGCCAGGAAAAGGAATGAATTGTGTGAATAGTGCAAAATGGAAGAAAGTTTAGAGCTTTGACATGGAATAGCGATAAGCAACTTAGAGAATAATACAGCACATTCGTCTTGACCTTGTGAAGTGAAGCTCCAGGTCGTAAACTTACACATAGGTTTGTCGTTGTGACCTGTTCACTCACGTGCGCTTTTTTCCCCCACGTTGATAGCAAACCAAATTTTGGGACGTGATGGGTGAGTGGCACGCACAAATGATTCTCATTCCTTTCTCAAACGTTGGCTAACTAGTAGAGCTGTTGTATTCCGTATCATTTTTGTTATTCCTGCAACGAAAGAACGTTTTCATTGGAGCCAATATCCCAATATTTCTGTGGTCACTGGGTGAACGTTCTTTAGTCAGAAACCTTAGTTTGGAGGCAACAAGGGTTAGATTATTGAGCCAGCGCTATTTCCTAACACTTATTTTCTCGTTAAGGAGACAAAATTTGAATTCTCTCGTTTTACTAAAATAAAATATCGATACTTAACTTGTAGTTTCAGTACGTAGGGATCATCCATAAATTACGTAACGCTTAAGGGGGAGGGAGGGGGTCTGAGGCAGCGTTGCGCTGCGTTACATAGAGATAGGGAAGTAAGTTACAAGGGGGATGGGGTATTGAAAATACTGGAAATTTGCGATACGTAATTTATGGACCCAATTTCGCCAAAATTTCACTTGAGAACTTTTTACACTATGACCACAGATTTATGTATATAAAATGTATAATTATGTATATTATGTTTATAAAATGCTAGGAAGGTACACTTCCAAAACTTCCTTCAAGAAATGTTATTCACATACATAATTATGTAATTAAATGTTGTCTATTGCAAGATTAATTAAAAGCGTGATGAAAGTAAACAACGTGGGTTCTTTGAAATCCGGTATTTATGACCTGTCGGGTTGTATCCATTTGATTTAATTCACACGTATACATATTCTCCTTTGTTTTTCGACGTAATTTGTATTAATTCTCACTGTATTCTTTTTAGTGACGATGTCGGAACGATGTAAACAACTTGTGAAAACTATCCCTAACCTCTAACTGCACCCAATGAGCTGGCACTTTGAAGCATTAGCAGCTGACGAATACATTTCGCCGAGCGATGCGTATCAAGTGATGCTCAACTGTTTCAGAGCCATTCTACACTTCGATTTTTCTGTAGTGGCCGATGGCATTAGGTCATTGTTACACCTCCTGCCTTACAAAATTCATCTTTGTAACAGTGGTCAGCACATTTCTGAGGCCACGAGACCCGTTGAGAAGGACGTTTGCGAATTAATTAAAAATATTCATTTTATAAGGCAAGAGATGTAACAATCGCCAAATGTAATCGGACTCTACAGAAAAATCGAAGTATAAAAAATCGTCTTCCGACCTGAACAGGCCGTGCAGTTTTCACGCATTTCTCATGACTCGCGTCATGAGGTCAAGTCGTTTCAAATGTGCGAAAAATCCGTACAATAGAAGTATTGTCTTAAGTTTTCAGCGCCAGGTGTGCGTGAAATTTCCTACTCCCAAGTAGCTTCGGATGAGCTTTTGTTTGTTTTGTTTAACAGTTTTATTACAGTTCGTATTGGTTCCTCTGGTCTTGAATTATCGCCCATCGAGAGACGTTACCGGCTGAGGTGGCTCAGGGCAACTACTGATGTCACTGCAGGGTCTCTGACCGGGAAGTCCTAGAGTGTGAGTCCCGGTGGTGGCAAGATTTTCGACACTAGCTTGTCAGCTAATTCAGCCGCTGTTTGGAGAATTCTTGAGATCGGCTGCCCTGATCGATATTTTTCCGTGGTTTCTCCGATCAACACCAAGCAAATGATGTATTAAAAAGAGTCGATGTTTTGTAACATCGACTTTTGTTCATTGTCGTGACTTTCTGACTTGGTTTCGTGAGTTAAATCTCAATTAAAAATTATTAAATGAAACACTTTCAAATTAAATCTCCTCCATGAAAAATGTAATGGTTACTAATCCAGTTTTAGAAACTATCGATGTTTAATAGCATCGATGGTTTGGGGTCGATGTAATTTTGAGCAAAGATGTTTAGTAACATCTATGGCTTTGGGTCGATGTTTAGATGCGTTTATGGTTTTGGGTCGCTGTTTAGAAACATCTATGGTTTTAGGTCGATGTTAAGAAACATCTATGGTTTTAGGTCGATGTTAAGAAACATCTATGGTTTTAGGTCGATGTTAAGAAACATCTATGGTTTTAGGTCGATGTTAAGAAACGTATATGGTTTTAGGTCGATGTTAAGAAACGTATATGGTTTTAGGCCGATGTTTAGAAACGTTTATGGTTGTAGGCCGATGTTTGGAAACGCGTATGGATTTAGGTCGATGTTTAGAAACGTACACTAGTTTTAGGTAGATGTTTAGAAATGTACACGGTTTTAGGTCGCAATATTTAGAAACTGTACATGGTTTTAGGCGAATGTTTTGTTAACGTACATGGTTTTAGGTCGATGTTTTAATTTTGAGCATCGATGTCTTCTTGGCATCCCTAGCACAGGTCCGCACGGACTCCCCTCGTTGGCGCCAAAGCTCGCGGGAGGAGGGAGCGGGGGCTCGCCCGCCCGGTCGGCCGGCCGGCCCGGAAGCGTCCTGCCGACGACAAAGTCGACGCGTCTGGCTAGGAAGGAGTAGGAGCGGGCGGTGGCGGAGGCAGAAGGGAGGGGCCCCACTTGAGCAGGGGGCCGTGACGGCTTGCGGGGAAAGTGCGCGTGCGCCAACAGGCACGTAACCCCTCCTCCTCCTCCTCCCCCGCTCCCCGCCCTCCTCCGCTCCCCTCCCCGCCACGCCCCAAACCCTTACAGTTACACACACGCGCGCGCGTGTTCACGCATGCGCGCGATTTGATACCGCGTGCCGAGCCTCTCGGCGGGGAGGTGGCGGGTTCGACAATGAGTTTATTCTGGGATCGGCCCAGTGGACGATTGTTTTGACGGGTTGCAAAGGAGTTGAGCGTCGCCGAAGAAAGCAGCGCTTTGCGAAATGTATTCTTCCGCCAACCGGATGAGCCAAAGTGCCTGCAGTGGATAAATTCCTCGGAAGTGTCAGTGCGGAAAGGAAGGTAGGGATAGTTTTCACGGGCGCTTCTGTCTTCCAAGATTAATCTCCTGGATTCTTATGTTCAAGATTCTGACGGATTCTTCACGTGTCTGTGTCTAATTCCTTATGTCCACATCGCGAAATTCGATACAGAGTGCCGGGCCTTTGGGCGGGTTAGTATCGGGTTCGACAATGAGTTTATTCTGGGATCGGCCCTAGTGGACGATTGTTTTAGACGGGTTGCAAAGGAGTTGAGCGTCGCCGAAGAAAGCATAGCTATACAAAATGTATTCTTCCGCCAGCCGGACGAGCCAAAGTGCCTGCATTGGACAAATACCTCGGAAGTGTCAGCTCGGAAAGGAGATAGGAATAGTTTTCACGGGCGCTTCCGTCTTCCAAGATTAATCTCCTGGATTCTTATGTTCAAGATTCTGACGGATTCCGTATGTGTCAATGTCTAATTCCTTATCTCCACATCGCGAAATTCGATACAGAGTGCCGGGCCTTTGGGCGTGTTAGTATCGGGTTCGACAATGAGTTTATTCTGGGATCGGCCCAGTGGACGATTGTTTAGACGGGTTGCAAAGGAGTTGAGCGTCGCCGAAGAAAGCAGCGCTTTGCGAAATGTATTCTTCCGCCAACCGGTTGAGCCAAAGTGCCTACATTGGATAAATTCCTCGGAAGTGTCAGCTCGGAAAGGAGAGAGGAATAGTTTTCACGGGCGCTTCCGTCTTCCAAGATTAGTCACCTGGATTCGTATGTCCAAGATTCTGACGGATTCTTCACGTGTCTGTGTCTAATTCCTTATGTCCACATCGCGAAATTCGATACAGAGTGCCGGGCCTTTGGGCGGGTTAGTATCGGGTTCGACAATGAGTTCATTCTGAGATAGGACCTAGTGGACGTGGATTGTTTTGACGGATTGCAAAGGAGTTGAGCGTCGCCGAAGAAAGCATCGCTGTGCAAAATGTATCCTTCCGCCGCCAGTCGGACGAGCCAAAGTGCCTGCAGCGGGTAAATTCCTGTGAAGAGTCGATGCGGAAAGAAGGTAGGGATAGTTTTCACGGGCGCATCTGTCCTCCAACTGTTACCATCACCTGGGATCTGACGGATTCTTACGTTTTTATCGATATTCCACATTATTTTACTTCGTTCTTCTTTTATTTCATTCGTACCTCGTTCTACTTTTCAGCAATTTCACATCCTCCAGAAGATTTTTTTTTTAATTACTGGAATGGGAAGTACGGTATAGAAACTGTTCAACTTTAATGGATCTTGTTTTTATAAGTTCCAATATTAACAAATAATCTATCCAGTTTTTGCAATATTTACATTCTCTCTTGGAATACTTTCGTGTAAAAATTCCAGCACTTTTTCCCGTGCTCGCACTTTCTCCCCAGCGAACTAGAAATTCCACACTTTAGCATACACACCCATATACTTCCTGCTAATAGCAGATCTTAGCAGATTCCTTTCTTCGTCCTCAATTCTGGCCCGAGATGCATAAAAAAATATCGACGGCCTAGTTCCAAAAGGAACAACTCAAAATTGTAGTTACCGTTAAATCACTACAATTAGTAATAAGTACATTAGTTGAATTCTTATTTTGAACTTCGGTTTCTTTTTTAGAGGAATACTACTGTGAACATAATTATCGCAGCTATTAAAACTATTTTGTACAGTAAACAGAGTACAATAAATTTATTATTTCTTTCATTACGTTGTCGGTGGTTCACAAATGATACACAGCAAAAATCGTCATTATTTTTTAAGAGAAGAAATATGTTAAGAAAATAGGCTCATTTGTGTTAGGAAAAATGTCACATGGCTAGTTTACAAGACAGCTTGAGTAAAACACTTTTTCTTAGGCGCCAAGTAAACTCCTTCTCTCTGGATAAAAATGCTGTTTGCAAAACGATAATATTTTCTGATGTACCGACGATACCATTAATGTAATAAAGGGAAATTTATTGATCGTCAAAAAATAGTAAAAACTCATTGTGAAGTATGGGAGAGAAGGTAATATGCATTTTTCTTGAAAGCTTCAGAATTTCTTTTATTATACATTGTTGAATGGTGAATAGAAGTACACTTACAAAGCGAGGTTAGCAACGCTTGAAAAACGAAACATTTTCACTCCGGGTAAAAGAAAATGTATTTGCATCGGCCAATGAACTACACACTAATTGATTACATAGTATTGCAAAACAACGATTGTTACGTGCCAGTGATGTAATCCGGATATTTTAAAGGGAAGGGGTGGCAACGGGTGTAGTGTCCAGCCTTGGCATTTTTTTAGAAATAATTTTTCATTTATCCTGAATTTAAAATTTATTTGTATTTCTTGGTTAATAGTTATATAATAATTGATAACGTATTCAATTAATATATTGAATGTCTTTCGATACCACAGAAAATTAGCAGAGAGTCGATATGTAAATATACAGCATCGGCTTATGGAGGGGTGGGGGAGAGCTGAAACCCATCTGTCTTCGATCCACCGAAAGATGCACGAGTATATTATTAATTTATAACATTTTACGAGTAGTGTCACCTTTTAACAAAAACTGGGATTTTCTTACATATAATTTTTCATTTGTGCTGAATTGAAAATTAATCAATTATAGAACTGTTAATCATCGAATACAAATAACGTATTCAATTGAGATAATGAATGACATTCGAAATCATAAAAAAAAGGACAGGACAGCGAAAAAAACGTTTGGGTGTGTATGGACTATGCTTTTTTGTTGTTGTTTTTTCTCAAAAAATTGAGAAGGACGTTGGTTCTTCTATCAAATAAGACTCTGGACTGTGGTTCATTCATCAAAATCACTCAAACTTTCGGAAGTTAAAACTACTGACAGGGGCTGATTTTGTTCTCAACAGCAAACAGCGGCTACTGAAGCTCTAGCAATAGTTCTAGTATCTCAAAAGCCCACTTTTTGGACTAAGGTTGTTTTTTGTTGTTGTTTCTTAAAAAAAAAACCTTCAGTTTATATACTGCGATTTTTGTAGGAAGAGCTCTGAAGATAACTCAAATCCCATCTTCGCGATGGAATATGTCACGGCATTTCGCGTCTTTTCTCGGTCTTGCCGGTAGAAGTCGCATGATCGCAAGCACTGCTTCATAGGGTCGCGATCGTGCGAACTCTAGCGGAACGACTGTGAATGATACGAAATGCCGTGACATATTCCATCGCGAAGATGGGATTTGAGTTATCTTGAGAGCTCTTCCTACAAAAATCGCAGTATAACATTTCACGTGGAGTATATTATCTGTTAACAAAATAAATTCCGGGGCGGCGCGGTGCGGCAACGCTGGCCGAGTAGCGGGGCGGGGGCGGGGAGGGGGGGCGGCGGCGGCAGGGCGTTTTGGCAGTGGCCTCGTTGGGATGTGGGGCTCGGGGCCGCCGCGCCAGCCACCACCGCCTCCGCCGCCGCCGCCGCCGCCGCCGCCGATGCCGACTGTGCCGCCTGCCCACTGCGTGCGCAGGCCGAGCGGAGCAGGGCAAGGTGCACCCGCCGGCTGCCAGGGGAATGAATGGGTTGCACAACGGATGAAGACGTCGTTGGGTGCGTGGGCGAGGGGCTAAAAATGGCCGACGGAGTGTGGATGGGTATCAAATAAACGGGAAATGAATTAACGAATGTACTTTTTCCCGTGTGTAAATTGAATTAATGAATGTATTTTTTTTACAATGTGTAAACGAGTTGTTGGATGGGCGAATTAATGAATAATTAATACATTTAATAATAATAATGATAATATCAATTGATGCTTCGGAGATAATAAATGTATCAATGAGTGAATGGATTAACCAATTGATTAAATTATCTGTTGGATAAGTCAATAAATGAATCGGTCATGGATGGATGAATCGATAAGCAATAAAGCGAGTACAGGATTGAACGAATAAATGGATTACCAATAATTTATATAAATAAATTGATGGATGGATGATTGACTTAATTAAAAATTAATAAATTTGAGGCGCCCTAGCACAGACAGATGTAAAAAAAAAAGAAGTAAGCCTATTATAACAAAACTGTAGGACAGCCTACATTTCTTTCTAGTAGATGATTGTGTTAAATAACTACTCTGAGTACATCGGATTACTTAAGCCACTATTTTATTCAGATGTGATGTATGAAAGAGTTTGAGTTTAGGGATACTCTACGCATGCAGGCCTTCCTTTGGGGTCGGTACATTTAGGATTCCATTTAGACTTCCTTGCACTCACAGCACTCGCGTCGTTAATTTATTTTTTGGTTTGTGTTGCGAAGAGAGATAACATCTCCATGTTAGGCTTCATGCCTTTACGATTGTTTCGTAGTACTACGATTTCCTCGTTCTTCAATTGTCATTTGTCATTGGATGAAGATGAAAAATCGAGTGATTTAGCTTGGGGAATGTTCGACTAAAGGGCACGACACCGCGAGGTCTCCGTCCCAAAAAATTCAGCTGTCAAAATTGAGCGCGTGGACGTTCCGATTCGTTTTTTTTTTTTTTTTTTTTTATGAAGGGGCATGGATCCCGTTCGTTTCTTTCGAATCCTCTTTTAGTTCGTCCGGATCCCGTTCGTTTGTTCCTTCCTCCTGACCAGTTCCCGGTCGTTCGTTCGTTCCTTTCGGATTCCGTTCATTCGTTCCTTCCGTCCGGACGCGTTCGTTCGTTGATCCGTTCCTTCCATCAGGATCCCGATCGTTCGTTCCTTCCTTCCGTCCGGACGCGTTCGTTCGTTGATCCGTTCCTTCCATCAGGATCCCGATCGTTCGTTCGTTCCTTCCGTCCGGACGCGTTCGTTCGTTCCTTCCATCAGGATCCCGTTCGTTCGTTTCTTCCTTCCATCTGGGTTCCGTTCGTTCGTTCCATTCATATGGGTCCCGTACGTTCGTTCCTTCTTCCTGTGCTGATGTGTCTTTTCTAATTCTGAAGCTGCAGCCGCCCAGCGGTCGCACACAGCCTCCGCGGCGCGCCGGTCGGTCGCAGCGGTGAAGGGGGCCGGCCGTGCTCGCTGGCACGTAGAGCAGCGGCGGCGGCGGCGTCGGAGCGAGAAAGCCCAGGCCTCCTGCACGGCGGCGGCGGCGGGTGTCGACACTCGGGCCGCCCCGCCCCCTTCCCGCACCCCGTCCCCCCTCCCCCCGCGACCACCCACCCACCCCCTCGCGGTGCGGCGCGGCGCGGCGCGCGCGAGGCCACTTTCACCGGCGGCGCTCGCGCTGGCGCAAGCGGCGGCGGCGGCGGCGGCGGCCGCCACCAGACCCCCGCGGCCGCGCCGAGCCCAGCCGCGAGGCGACGGCGCGGGGACGGGGATGCTCGAGGGCGGGGACGCTCGTACAGCAGGAACGTCGGCGTGTCGCTTCCGAACTGGCCGCCGCGCAGCGCCGGCGACGTGGCTTTCGTAGTCGTCCACACATCATCGTAGTCCCTCTTATCGATATCCACACGGTCGATACTGTTGTGGTCGTCCCCATCGATACTGTCATTGTCGTCCCTATCGATACTGTCATTGTCGTCCCTATCGATACTGTCATTGTCGTCCCTATCGATACTGTCATTGTCGTCCCTATCGATACTGTCATTGTCGTCCCTATCGATACTGTCATTGTCGTCCCTATCGATACTGTCATGGTCGTCCCTATCGATACTGTCATGGTCGTCCCTATCGATACTGTCATTGTCGTCCCTATCGATACTGTCATGGTCGTCCCCATCGATATTGACGTCGTCGTCCCTATCGATATATATGTCGTAGGCCTTATCGACATATCGAGTTCTTATCGACACCGTACTTAACGATGTTCGCATCATCCTACACTTCCTTATTGATTCCCATCATTCATTCATTCATTATTCACCAATCCAATGATATCCATCATTCAATCATTCTTCTCAGCATGGTCATGACAGGGGACAGGCACCTTTGTGAGAAATGACCGCGACATGCGAACAAGTTCCTCGATCTGCGACTTCCTTGCCCTTATATTCATCTTCCACTTCCGATATCCGATATTCCACTGCTCTTGTCATATTTCTCGTCGCCTTTGCGCTCAAAGTGATCGTTCACGACATTCTCAGTCAACAACGGTATTCATTTGTCGTCCTCAAGGTTATCGTCGTCCTCAGTAACATAGTCGTTCTCTTCGCTGTCAACATTATCATCGTATACCACATCGTCTCTATTGCCTTCAGTCTACCCGTCGTCATGGGTCATTTACCCTGTTGGTGTCCCAAGTGCTGAGAGGTGTTCTGCAGTTTGTCATTATGAATGATTCATATGAAGAAATGGAATTACTAATGCCGATTTAATTAGTTGCCTCGTAACTTCAGTCTCGGCAGGATTATTTCACCTTTAACTTACCTCCCAGGATGTGTTATTAGTTTCACTTTCGTCTTTACCCGCACGTCTGATTTCACGCCGTAGCGTAATGTCAAAGAGAGCGGCATTCTCGTTATTTCACTTGTATGTATTAAATTGTAACACGAGTATTCTTTTGAACTTCCAAAGAAACTCCCTTACTCGCATTTTGTCTTAAAGTATTATTTGTGTCTACATACCTTTATTTATTTTTACTTTTTACATAATATCGAGCTACTGCTTGAATCTGACCCATGTTACGGAGTTGGGGCCCCAGAAGAACTAAATCTCCAAAAATGTAGGGCGCATCGATGTTGCAGTAATCTCCCCTGCATTATAATCTGCAAGTTTCTATTTTTTCGTCGTAAACCTGTTAGAGAGTAATTCCCTGTACCGGAGTAGCACTTTTGACAAAAAAAAACAAAAAAAAAACGCCTCATCCAACGTATTAGATTATCCCGTCTTTAGCGTATTACAAATGGGAGAACATATGAATAAAATCTGACATTACTTTCTTGTAATCTCATTTGTATAGAACATTTTATGATATATTTTTATTTAAAATGATTTTCAGTTATTGTGAATTACATAGTTGTTTAATATATTATAATTAAATGACATGTGCAAATAATTTTATTTTTATTAAATATTGCAAAAAGTGATCACTACTATATATTTTTATATTTAATTTATTGGGGGGTGATACCATTCACTTCGATTACGGGTAACACCAACTGAAACTACCGCCACTGATTGTGTGTGTGAGGATTAAATTGAAATTTGGCGTATTCGATTATTTTTACGTCCTTTATAGAATTCGTAAAGGATTCCGTTGTGGAAGTACTGCCGATTCTTACGAGACCAGTCCTCCGTTGCCCTGTAGGGGGGGGGGGAGGAGGTAATCGGAGCCGAGAGTCAGGAGGCCCTGCCTTGCTCGGCCACCTGGGAATCCTCCCCTCCCCCCTCCGCCTCCTCCTCCGCCTCCCCCTCTGCGCTAGGAATAGCTCTCCCCTCCCACCTCGCCGGCCGCTCAGCTGCTAAGGCTCAAGCGAGCTCGGCGGTATGTCAAGTAGGCGAGAGTGGCAGGTATGCAGTGTGACCTTTTTTCGTGTGGAAAATCAAGGGGGAAAACGCGCGACAAAGCGTGGAAAATGTACAAAGGCGAAAACAGGGAAACGGTTTGTCGAGTCGAAAAGGTTCTGGTAGTATTCAACCGGGCTCAACGAATTAGATGACCACCGTATCAGATCTGATCATTGGCTAAAGTCATTATTAGCTGCTAATCTTATAAATATAAACATGAATGAAGAGAAAATGGTCATTGATGTTGCGTATTAGAGATGCAACTAGATAAGTGTAGTTAAATTATTTTTTTAAATATATGTGGCGAACTACTCAATTACTTATTTGACCAATTAGAAATGTTGTAAATAATTATTAAATATTTTCTATTGGTTTTGTCTAGTTCTCGAGGGTAAATTACAGAATACAGGGGTATCCACTACTACGGATTGACCACCTTTGCGGATTTCGCCTCACCATTATGTAATTGGGGTTCAAGGAAATTGTACGAACACAGGAAGTGCTTTTTCGAAAGCTGGTCTTAATGTTTCTTCTTGCTAGAGTTTTTGGACGGTCTTGATATCCCTCCCTCCATGAAGGTCGGTCCTTCATTTGTTCTCTCCCGGTTTCCAACCTCGCATCCCCTATGGCGACGCCCCCTGTGGGAAAATGGCATATTCCAATCCCCCCCCTCCCTAAAACGGTCACTTTCGCCCGCTGTATGTAAATCAACCCCTTTTCTCGCGCTGGGTCACCCGGCTTTGTTTTGTTCCACGTACCGGCAGGCCCCTCAAAATTCTTTTCAGCTTGTGAGCACGGTCTGTTTTGGAGTTACGATCGCATTCCTGTTGTGAAAGTTCCTTTCCTTCAGTGTTGTACGCTTATAATGTAGATCTGGTGCTGTTGAGACACGTAATCGATAAGGAAAGATGTATGTTTGTTGTCTGTGTTGAGTTGGCGTTATCGAATTCTCAAAAAAACTTAAAGATTAGGAAACTCTGTTTCTCGTATTTAATCATTATTCCAGCCCTAAGGAATCCTGTACTATTAAATCTATGTAAGTGCCTTCTTATGTACTTACATATTCACTAGCTGATGAACCCGGCATTGCCTGGATATGTATGACAACTGAATTAGATAGGAGATTAGATAAAGGAATTAATATTATCACTTGTACAAAATGGAAATAATTTTATTTAGCTTCCCGCTCCGTCCTGCCAAGCGTAGATGCATTGTGTGTTGCATTTTCTTAACGTGAGTATATTTGTGAAAAATGATGTTAACTCTATCGCCATGTTTGGTGTTATACAGGAAAATATATTGGGATGAACATTCCAAGCAACTAAAAACCGTTTTGAAATCCACTCAGTAATGTGTTGATGGCGATACGATCACGAACTTTGTTTTCTTAATTTGTAAAGATTTTAACAGGTGACAATAGTACAGTGCTCCAATACCGGAGATACTCTGTTCAATGTATTGGGCTCGCCCCCCTCCCAAACAGCGGCGAAATCAGAGGGTGGGAGGCGGCTCAGAGTGGTAAAAATGAATCTACGATCAAAATGACTTTGTTTGCAAAATCGGGTGTACGAAGCTTAGACACAAAACCGTTGTTCCTGAACCACGCCCAGATGCGTGTCAAATGTAACCTTTGATCAAACAAGGCCTTGGGATACGTTTCCACTTGTCCCTCCAGTTCTTCCTGTCAGCCTAGGCGTCGTGCCTTCGACCTCAGCCTTCAGTCTGTTCTCTCACGTCTCTTTAACTGTCTCCCGTCGCGCGACTAGTTTCGGTACTTTTGTTTTCGATATTTTCAGTATTTATAAAAATATTATTGAATCGATAACATCGTGGTTACCCGACAGAAACAGCAGAATAGATATTGATAAAGTAGTTGGATGGCTTATAATATTTTTTCCAATTGTGTGAGTTTCCAAGCCCACAATTTTCTTCTGAATCTAGTATTGTCTCAAAGAGTGAAAAACAATGAATTCTGCTGAATTAAATAAAAAAATATAAGATATTTATTCAAAATTACGTGGGATCAAGGACTTCTGGCAGTAACAAGATGATCCAAAACAAACCTCCCACAGTTCGAAAGTGTTAATATCTCGATTTTGTTCGAAGTGTGTCTGATCGTGTTTCTGCCCCAAGTTCTTCCTAAACATGAGCATCTGTAGTAAGAAAATAAGGCAGTCTCTCACCAAACATTTACGAATATTAGGAAGCTGGCTGTGGCTTGAGGTAATAAAAAGACAAACCATACTATTGTAGGAATACAATAGTACTAAAATTATAATAATAGTATATCAAATATGAGAAGAGAGAGCACTTCATGTTATTCGAAATAGCGCATGGATATCATTATATTTTAAAAAATTGTGGATACTTGAAGTTCGATAAAATGGATGCATTAATATTGCTATTTCTTTGTGTTATCGTACAGATATGAAGGGCCCAACGATTGTTTTCAAATGATAGAATTCATGATTCGATATTGAAAGTACAATATCTTACGATGCGACTGGTATATCGGTATCAATTAGCGTATTCTTTCGGTTGTCTCACAATCCATGTAATAGTGGCGTGTTTCTTCCTGGCTGCGGGCTGGACGCTGTGGCTGTCGACCGGTTCATTTCCCTGGCGCTGGGAGGTTTTTTCCTCTTTCGGTGGCGGTGATGGCGGAGGAAGGGAAAGAGGTGGGGGAGGGGGGGCTGTGGGTGGTGGAGTGGCCGAAGTGCCCGGGAGGGAGAGGCAGTCACAGGCTGAATACTCTGGACACAGGCGGCGGCACCGCCCCCTCCCCCTCCCCCGCACCGGAGAGAGCGACGCGCGCCCATAGTGGGCGAGGGGGGGGGAGGGGCGGCAAGTGAAGGGAACGAGCGAGCGAGCGAGCGCTGCGGCGGCCTTGCCAGCTATGCGACTACCGCGCCCCGCCCCGCTCCATCCCGCTCCACCCCTCCCCCTCCCACCCCGCTTCGTACTTCTCCGACCCCGCTCCGCCGAACTCCACTTCGCCCAGCGTTGTCTCGCGCGGCACTGCTCCGCCCCCGCTCCGCTCCATCACCCTGCCCCTCAAGCCCTTATGGTCACGATGGAATATCGCACGGCATTTCGCGTCTTTCTCCGCCATGCCGCTAGAAGGCGCATTATCCCAAGCACAGCTTGATACGGTCGCGATCATGCGACATCTGGTGGCACGACTGAGAACGTCGCGAAATACCAGTGACGTGTATTCCATCGTGAAGACGGCCCTTGAGGGGCAAAGTTAGAAAAATAGCAATGTAGATAGCTGGGTCGAAATCAGACGCTGCGCTGTCTGGACGAGAATTCTATAGCGGCCGGCTGCTCTGATCGGTAGTTCTCCATGGTTTCTCCGATCAACACCAGGCGAATGCCGGAGCAGTACCGTAACAAACGTGGCCACACGCGATCTTCCCGTGCCATATACTCTTCCCTTGCTTGCGCGCCGCACACACCCACACCCACACACCCTTCACGAACGCGGGACACATACACACATGCCAGGTGTCTCCAGCTGGGTCGGTGCCTCGCTGGGGCACATATTTGAAGGGGGGACCCCCAAGCCGGCATACAGGTCTGGTAGGCGCCGGGATTAAACATGCACCACACTTACGGGACTAACGGCGTTAGCCGCCGTTGACGCGTCCGGAAATACCAATAAATGAAACGACCTCAACGATACCATCCGCTACACTTCTCCCCTTTACAAGGTATTTGTCTCTCGAGACAACGTGTAATTAGATAATGGAGTCGGGGTTACGCGCAAAGACTTTAAGGTAGCATGCAACCACGAACACAAATCCAGTAGAACTTACAAGATGCAGGTGTCCCCCGGGGGAGTGTATTGGATGTAAGTATAAGAAACAGAGGGGGTTTAATTCTTGATAGGTTTACAGTAATCCCTCAACATTCGCGAGAGTTAAGTTCACAAAAGGCATCGCGAAAGTCAAATCCGCGAATGTTGAGTAGATCTTTTAATGAAAAAATGTGTGTTAGGTTCCTGGATATCGAAAAACTGTTGAAGAAAGAAAGAGAGAGATGTCAAACAATTGCGATAGAACTGAGTAAGCGCTACTTCAAACAGAATTTACGATTAACATCCCAAAGAGAAGAAATAAAACAATATTTGAAACTGATTTCAAATTGAAAGTGATTGGATATAGGTTTTGGTTATTTTTTGTTTTATCACCCTCCTCGTTGTTCTATACTACGATTTTCGCAACTTTGTCCATGACAGGAATCAGCTGTTTCGCTGCCGTCGGCAGCTTATATTTCGCGATAGTGACGTCATTGTGGTGACGTTTTAGCTCCCGATTGGATGAAACCGTCGACAGCCGATTTCTGTCAGGGGCAAAATTACGAAAATCGCAGTATAATATCCTTTTGAGTGTTATTTTGTATATTGTTGTCAATATTCCGTGCTGGTGTCAGAGAGAGAGAGAGAGAGGCGTGGAGAGCAGAGTGTGTGACGAGCGTGTGTGATCGGTTTGCGCAGGCGCAGCCGGGCGTCGAGGAGCCGGAGGCAGAGGCGGCGGCGGCGGCGGCGGCGCGGCCGCCATGAAGGCCGAGGAGGCGGCGGCGGCGGCGGCGGGGCTGGCGCTGGGCGAGTGCGAGGGCGAGGGCGATGAGGGGGTGGGAGTGCTGGCGCCCTGCCCGCCCGTCAAGATGCGCCCCACCATGATCTCCGCCAAGTACAGGCTCAAGGAGGAGAGGCGAAAGGTGAGCGCGGGTTGCAGCTACGCTTTGCTTCTTTTTTTTTTGTTGGATTGCGAGTATAATAGCCATCTGCTCTCTTCTTCTTCTGGTGTGTTCTCCTCTTCTTCCGGTGTTTTCTCTTCTTCCTGTAGCGCTCTCTTTGTATCGTGGCGCTCTCTGCGCTCTCTTCTTAACGTGGCGCTCTCTTCGTATCGCGGCGCTATCTGCGCTTTTTTTCTTTCCGTGGCGCTCGCTCTCTCTGCTCTCTTCTGCAGCGTGGCGCACATTTCCTTCTCTGTGCTCTTTATCTTGCGCACACAGCTCACTTGCAATTCGAACATTTTTTTATTTCTTTGGTATTTTCTCTACTTGTTTTATTGATTTTAAACTGATTAAGCAACGTAATTGCCTGTATATTTTTAAATTGTCAACTTACCATGGCCTTCCTACTCCCTCCCTTTTTCCCAAATACTGGTCTACATGCTGTTTTCTCCTCTCCCTTGTTTCCTCCCCCTCTTTTTCTTTTCCTTTTTCGTGGGTGGCTGACCTGTATCTCGCCCCCTCCATTTACTCCCTCTGTGTCACCATCTCGCCTCTGTGCATCTCTGGCCTATTCCATACCATCCTCCTCCCTCATTAATTCTCCCTTCCCAATCCCAGTGTCCTCTTTTTTCCCTTCCCCTCTCCTTCTCTCTCTCTCTCCCTTTTCCATCTCTCTCACTCTTTCCATCCCTCTCCCCCTGCCTCCCTCTCCCCCTCCCACCCTCGCTCTCCCCCTCTCTCCTCCTGCCTCCCTCCCTCCCTCTCCCCTCCGTCACTCTCTCCCCGTTACTCCCCCTTTCACTCTCCCTCACTCTCTCACTCCCTCTCTCTTACTGTCCCTCTGTCTCGTCTCCGTCCCTCTCTCCCCCTCTCCCTCTCTCCCTGCCCCTCTATCTCACTCCGTCTCTCTCACTCCCTGTTATCTTGCCCTGACATCTATTTTCCTTTGACCCGACCCGTGTGCGCGTGCTACGCCAAGCGCCTCCCGGGTGAGTTGCGCGCGGTTGTGCTGACGAGAGCCCGCGCGTGTCCGGCAGGTGCTGAAGATGTCGATCGCGAAGCTGCGCAAGATCGAGGACCCCGAGAGCTGCCTGCGGCGGTCGGTGCTGGTCAACAACACGATGAAGCGCCTGCAGCGCGAGGCCCGCGAGGAGAAGCTCAGCAAGCAGCAGCAGCAGCAGCAGCAACAGCTGCTGCTGCCGCCGCACTGCCAGGCGCCCGCCCCCGGGCCCGCGCCCGCGGCCGGCAAGGAGAACGCCCGCCCCGCCGCGCGCAAGAGGCCGCTCGACGACGTCGACGACTGCGACGTGCAGGTGAGCTTCTTGCGCACGGGCACGCACATTCGCACGCGTGTGCGCACGAGCACACGCGCTCAGATACGCGTGCTCACGAGCAAGCACACTGCTGTGCGCACGAGCGCACGCTCGAATACGCGTGCGCACTCGCTTGAGCACGCGGTTAAACACGCATGCGCAGGAGCACACGCGCTCAGATACGCGTGCTCACGAGCAAGCACACCAGCGAACACGCTGGTGTGCGCACGAGCGCACGCTCGAATACGCGTGCGCACTCGCTTGAGCACGCGGTCAAACACGCATGCGGACGAGTGCACGCGGTAAAACATGCGTGTGCACGAGCACATGCGGTCAAACACGCGTGCGCACCAACACGTGCGTACGAGCACGCGCGGTAAAACATGCGTGTGCACGAGCACATGGGTCAAACACGCATGCGCACCAACACGTGCGTACGAGCACATGCGGTCAAACACGCGTGCGCACCAACACGTGCGTACGAGCACACGCGGTAAAACATGCGTGTGCACGAGCACGTACGGTCAAACAGTGGTGTGCGCGCGAGCACTCGCTCGAACACGCGTGTGCACGAGCCCACGCGATCGAACATGCGTGCGTAGGAGCCCACACTGTCGTGATTGGTGCGCAAAGAAGTTCACGCATGCGCACGAGTACTTGCGGACTCGCAGGCGCACAAGCACACGGCACACGCACGGTCTCGCGTGCGTGCAAGCGCGCACAAACGCTCGCACACGCGTGCGCACGAGCACACAAACGCTCGCTAGCACACACGTAACTGAGAGTGCACTCACGCGTGCGCACTAACATACACACTCACTTTCGAACACGAGTTCACATACATTTAAACACATGTCCACGAGTACACACATTTACACACGCGTGCACACAAGTACCCACATTTACACAAGCGTGCACATTAGAACACACACATTTAAACACGTGAGCACACTAGTACACCCACACATTTTTACACGCGGTGTGTGAGGCGCTACTCCGGGGGTAGGTACCTGGCAGGCGGTAATTCTGCAAGCTGACATGTAGGTCGTCGCTGGATGTTACTTTGCAGACTGTTAGGAACACCACCTTCCATCTTTCGCATTTACATTCCCTGGACCCGTCTACACTCCAGCCAGAGTGGTCGTTTGCCCAAGCTGCGTGCATGCTGCTGCTGCTGCTGCTGCTGCTGCTGCTGTTGGTGTGCGCGCTTGGTTGGAAACTGTACTTACGGGGGGATCTTGCGTGCTGTTTTGCAGGACGTGCTGAGCCAGTTCTACATGCCGCCCACGCCGCGAATGCTCACTTCCATCGACGACGACCCGGAGGAGCTGTCGTCTTCGGCGGCGGCGGGGGCGGAGGGCGACGTGGACGGCGGAGTGGACGCGCCGTCCCCGGCGAAGAGGCCCCGCCCCTCCCCCGCGCCCGCGCCCCACCCCGCCGCCGACGACGACGACCCGCTCGCCATGCTCTCCAGCGAGGACCTCGCCGACCCGCAGGTACGCGCTCGTCTTTTTCTTTCTTTCCCTCCCTCCTTCCTTTTCCTTCTGTCCCTCCATCCTTTCTTTTCTTTCTTTCTCTTTCTCTCTCTTTTCTTTCTGTCTCTCTCTCTCTTTCTTTTCTTTCTGTCTCTCTCTCTTTCTTTTCTTTCTGTCTCTCCCTCCTTTCTTTCTGTCTCTTTCTTTCTTTTCTTTTTGTCTGTCTCTTTCTTTTCTTTCTGTCTCTCTTTCGGTCTCTCTTTCTTTTCTTTTTGTCCCTCTTTCTTTCTGCCTCTCTCTCTTTCTTTCTGCCTCTCCCTCCTTTCTTTCTGTCCCTCCCTCCTTCCTTCCCTTCTTTCTCTCTTTCGTTCCTTTCTTTCTTCACGAGTCAGCGGGAAACCGGATGCAGTGAAATGATTGATTCGAATAATTTGCAAGTAGTCTCTTAACTACATTATGGGTATTGAACGTTTATAATTATATTTGGAGTCATTCTCCGTTACGTTTTGTCTTCTGTCTCGTAACGCTCTTGTCTGCTATTGCCTTTTTATCCCGTCGGCAAAGGGCTCGGCGCAGTTAGTAACTGGGGATCCCAGACTGTCACCCATCCAGGAATCCTTGGTGTTCCGAATTGCTGAACTTCTGAGCAAATCTACGTCGCCGGCTAATGGATAGCGCGTAGTGCGAGATAATTGTTCTTATTTTTTATTTAAACCAATGTTGGGAACTTGTTCAGTTCGAATTTTCCAATGTGAATTCTCATAATTTGAAGAGGCGGTTTAATAATATAAATTAATTCATTTAAAAAATGCCCAAATGTGATCAATTTCCAAGTTAATAGATGAACAGGTTCATTTAACGAATGGGTTAAGAGAATTGTCAAAAATAGCAATAATAATGTGGTTGAAGGGCCTGATTTTTAATGACGATGGCCTATTGTTTTAGGAGGATAAACGTTGCTTTCTTGGGCCATTAGACATTAAAAGAGGATTTGTTAAGAGTGCATTGTAGTTTAACACAGTATTAATGAAAAAAAAGTTAAACTGCATTTCAAGTGATCGTTTCTTTCATGTTCCAGGATGTGGACATGACGCTAGCGCTCCACGCGGCCGGCCTGACAACCCGCGTGGGCGGAGAAGCAGCCGCCCCGGCGCCCGCCCCTGCGACGGAACGACCCTTCTGGGCACCCACTCCGGCGTCCGTCCCCTCCTCTGCTGGCGCCAGCGGCAGCGACCCTATCGGCGCGGACCCGCACTTTTCCTGCGGCCACTCGTCCATCTTCGGCGAGATCCAGTCGGTGGTGTACCACAGCTTGATCGCGTCATTGGAATCGTAGCCGCTGATTGGCCGGCGGCGGGCCGCCATTGTTGGCGGAACATACGAAGGCGGGAGGACGACCCGCGGGACCGTTTTCAAATGCGGAAAGATAAAGACTCTACTTCCTAGAGACATTATGTTGTACAAACGTAACGGTGTGAATGATTCACGAAGCACAAACCACTTATTCTTCTTTATAACGAATTGATTCTAGTGAAAGCTTTGCATTTCGTCTGAAATGCAAGAGATAAAAACGCTTTTGGAGGCTGCTATCAAAAGTGATCAGTTACCAGTTTGCGCCTCGTGAAGTGTGTTGTTGATATTTAATTTCATGGAATTTTCAAGGCTTTACTTGAAACCTTCGGAACTGGGTCCTAATAGTCCCACAAAACAATGAAAGAGTGCGGTGGAAATATTAAGTTTTCCCCCTTTTTCAGAATTGTTTGATCAAGAAAAAACGTGCATTTGCAGTGATCTACAAAGAAGAATGTCTCTTTCACTTTCAACAGACTTTCAAAAAATACAAAGTGATGTTGCTAATTGTATTAATTCTTCTATAGTCAAAAGTGCAGCATTTTTCTTAAAATCAAGATTGAAGACAGAATAATTGTAAAGAACTGTTGTGTTAACTTTTCCAGAGTTCTTGAAATGCGAAATGAGTGTCATATTCATCAATGGTTGGTTTGTAGTGTGAATGAATGGTGCAAATTTAAAATAGATTTTAACTGTGTTTTTAATTGTTTCCATTCTTGTTCTGACTGGCTTTGCATTATTGGATCCAGGTGCACATTAATTTAAGGGAAATTTTACACCAATTAAGTTGTTTCTAAAATGATTCTCAGAACTTATTGCATTGCTGGAAATTCTGATAATAACTTAAAAATACATTTGGTATTGATGTTATCACAGCTATATAAACTAATCATTTTCTCCAATTTTTATTCACTATTTGCCTTAATATGAACAATTTTATTGAAACCTGATACATGAAAAAATAAAATTCAATATTTATTTTCTTCAATTGATGTTATTTGTTTTCTAAAAATTTGAGTGAGGAAATGGAGATTTAATTAACACACTGTTGAAAGGTGTACTCTAGTCTGTTTCCATTCCCTGCTATAAAACCTTGTTTTAATTGAGGGTCACATTCTGTAATTATTAAGCACATTAGGCTTCAGCTCATTTATTGAAACAACTTATGCAGTTTGTATAAAAGTTCAGACTAGCCAGAAGCATTGTTTAAATGGCTGTGAAGAAATAATAATAATAATTTAAAAAAACTGTACATTGCCAAGTGGCCAAATGATCTGAACACCAAACTGCTCTGATTCAGTGAAGTGATACTTTCTGCATTTGGTGAAGCCCTTTTCTCTTTTTTGTGATGTGCATCTGGTTATCTCGTATGTTTCTAGCATTTTGCTGCCTTGAGTTAACAATGTGTGACAATTAGGGATGTCCAGCCTGTTGTTTCTTTATGTGGGTATCAACATATTGTTGAGATAATCCTAAGAATCTGCATAGGGAAGTTAACTTTCAAACGAACATGACAATGTTTTTCCTCCCATAGCTGTCTCTCTTATTTTTTCCAACTTCCTACATTTACTCTAAATTCAGCTTTCAATTTCATCTATGGTTTGAATTTTTACAGTTGGTGTTTGTTTACAGTTTGATAATACTTTATTTGTTTTGAAAATTTCAAAAATTTTAAGTGGATGACTTACCCTTACTTCAAAAGTGAGTGTGATTTAGAAGTTTATTGAAAAGTCTTAAATAAAAGATTTATTCATTCATTCTTCACATGCTGTTAAATCTACAAGAATGAGTGTTATTTGTTCAACCTCAGAAATAAAAATAACATTGCTGAGAAAAAGAAGAATATCTGTGAAAAGAAAAATGTTTCAAGTCATTCAGTATTTCTTAAATTATTGCTATACTTAAAAAAAAAAAATGTGTTATTCAGACTCGTTGACCTTGGGTGACTGACAATTTTCTTTTTCAACAATACAAACTCGTAATGTTTTTACTGAGGCAGACTTTGGAAGTGAAATCATTTGAATTACATGCCATAATAGAAGCAATTAAAAAACTAATAATTTTCAATATCGTAATATTCTGTTCTCTGAAGGAATAATGGAATGGACATTCCAACCCTAATTAATGTAGTGTGCTTATACCAAATATCTGTGATATTGTTTTTGCTAGAATTTGTCCTCCTTAAAATTTGGTGCTTTTTCAATGCAGAACAAAGTATTCTTGTTTTTATATGAAAAGTTGATACCTTCTGAAACAATTTTTATAAAGGTATTTGTCTGGTGGTGATCTTGAAACAACTTGTGTTGTTTGATGAGAGTTCTGGTAAAATGAAGAAGGCTTTGTTCAGATGCATTGTGTTGAATTGTATTTCTTGTGAACAATCTTTGATAGAACTTAATTATTCACAGAAAAATTCTGGAGTTGTCTATTTATCAGACTTTTCAAAGTTTTAGAAATCAGTCAGATGATATCTTTACATAAATTTCTTTAAATTATTTTTGGCAATAAATGAGTCAATTGGAATAAGTCAATACGAATAAATAAAAAACATGGTAATGATTGAAAGAAAATGACCTTTAGTAACACATCAGCAAATGTTCCAGATGTATCTGTGAATAGAAAATAACAAGCAGTTCGAAGAGTCAAAAATGAATGTACTCCTGCAATAGATAAATGGAGGTTTTCAATTATCAGAGGATATCTTAAGAATGTGTGTGCCCTACAGAGTATTTAGTGATCTAACATTTAGCAAGGCTGAACTGTCAATTGTTTTCATCCGTCTGCCTTCCTTCCTTCTATGTATGGATGTGTGCATGTCTGTTCTGTATTAAGTCTGTTCACTGTCCACAAAGTAAAAGAAAATTTTCTACTTTCCTTCTACATTTCTCTCTCGTCCCCCTCCCTCTCTTAAAGTAGTCACAAAGCTTTAAAAAAAACATGAGAGTTCAAAGTACTTATAAAAAATGTAGAGTAAGTATGGAATTAAATGGCCCATTTGCAGGTTTACAGACAGGTTCCATTCTCCTATGTGTGTTGGACCTTCAAACTGTGCTCACTTTTTTTTTTGCTGATTGTGCAAAAATCTTGCCCTATATCTTCTTCCCTCCTCCTGTTTTCTTTTTATTCTCTTCTTCCTCTTCCTTCTTTTCCTTACAGTTGTCCTTTTTTTTTTTGACTAGGATTGTATATGATGAGACGTTGCTGATATTTCAATGGTCTTCAAGATGAAACTGTTTGGCATTCTGAGGATGCACAAACCTACAGTGCCAATTACCTGGATGTGTGCCATAGAGAATCGAAAGATGAATGGCTGTTAAAGAAGTGAGGCATTGTCTGTGACCATGCAAGTGGGTCTTCTTTCCTCTGCAGGATGGCAAACAGGGACTACAGTTGTTATTCCGTGCAGCAAGAAGTTGCCAATTTATCCCCTCTTTGGGGGATCTCGCATTATTAAGTGCATTTGAGGTCTTAGCTATCTAAGCAGAAGGTGTTGATTTATTTTCTCTCTTAATAAGAATGTACTAATTGTCAAAATTGATTTGCTTCTTTATTCTGCAAGATATTTGATTTTTTATTTCTTTATTGTTATTAATTGTTTTAATCCAAATACACACTTTCTTACCTCTTTCTTCGGTTAAATTTATTTGTTTTTGATAAAATCAAACTTCTTGTTCTGGAGTGTCCCAGGATAGAGCACTTGTTCACCTTTATCAATTTGAATATTACCGTAAGCATTAATTAATTTAAATACATGTTAGTAGTTGTTGTTTTTCTTCTTTCTTTCCTGATCAATTTTGTCTTACGTATACTCATGTAATATATAACCCATTTCTCTTGTTTTTCAAGTCACTAAATTTTCTTCACTTGAATCGTACATTTTGAACATCATCACCTTCTATGTCTTCAAAGTGCCTTTTGTAAGCAAAAATAAAATAAGAAATGGGAACAAATTCTGCAAAAAAATCATTTGTGGTTGTCTCTGCTGACATCCAAAAGGCAATGGTTTACAATACAAGAAAACACAAAGGGGAAATCTGGCCAAATACACCCTTTCTGCCACCTGCAGTTTTTGTCAAAATTGCTTTTGTAGATCTGATATGAATTGATAAAGGAAATATCGTGATTTTTAATAATGTTGTAGGTTTTGAGAAGTGTTTTAAAAAATTTAAGATTTTGTCGTTGGAAGGTGCATATCTCTCTATATATATTTACTTGAATAGACACACTTATGCCATATATGTATATGATGTAAGTACATTCATAGATTAATGTATGCTACAAGATTTAAGTAGGGATTTTTGTACAGTGTACATGTGTTTGAAAAAAATACTTAATAAGAAAATTGATAGAATTGTGTAATTTAAAAGAGAAAATTGTGAAAATTATATTTGTATGCCACGTAACTAATGAATGCATGGAATGTTGAAGTTCAGAAACAAGTGTTTTCATATACCAAAAACTGCCAAGAAATATCAATAATAATCAAAGACAATTTACAGCATTTTGCTCACTGAAAATAATTTGTTTATAGACTTTGTTACCTACTCAATAATTTGAGTGTGGGAACTGAAAAATGACTGTCCAAATGTTTTCCTTATTTCATCTTCCTATGAACAGACTTTTAATACTTAATTTAATTAATTTATCACTGTCTGCACCAACTGTGTTTTTGTATGAATGTGTCTTTTATAAAGATGTCCAGGAAGTGTTCATTTATGTTATATCTTACATAGTCATTACATACAGCTAACATGAAACTTGAGTTTTATTTATTTATTGTACATTCTGATAAAGTATTAAAATACAAGGGGATGTGACTGCTTGTTGCTTTTGTGTCAGGAATTTTATAAACTTTCCATCTGCAATAAATTGTGGTTTTAACTCAATTACATACTTGAATGTGCACAGGATTCAAAAACTTTTGGGGAGGGAAATTAATATATCCAAAATAGTATTGAATTTACTAAAAATTAATATTTTGATTTATATTAATTGCTGAATGAATTTGAATTGTTATTCTGTGCACTTTGTACGGAAGTATTCATAAGGTAATCATCACACCCTATTGAATAATTTTAACTTAACTAAGTGAAAATTTGTTCACTATCGTGCAAAAATATCAATGGGGTAGGAGACTTTACACGTTTTTTCTTTCCACAGATTGTATATTCTAAAAATAACCTAAGGTGTGCTTTAAGGCAATGTATCAATACAATGAGATTCTGCACTAAGCAACAAGGTTTATCCCCCAACCCTTCCGTTAACACACATCTTTAAAGAGCCGTGTGTTTTGGTGAGAGAGGATGTCTCTGGTGAGACATAAGTTGATGCACTCTCTGTGGGTTTAGGTTGCAGAGATTAGTACTTTCTCAACCAATAATATGCCATCAGAGCATCAAAAGAATCATCTCTGCTCCTGACCTTACCTCATGAAATGTCACGACCATTCTGGCTTGGTTAAACGGTATAAGATTTTGTGGTCTGTAGGAGGTAAGTGCTTGATGCTGCAAAGATTCAATTTGTGTACTTTTGCTGCTGAAAGCACTTTGCCTTCGCTTGTAAATGAGTTGTTTTCATTTTTATATGAAAGGTATATATATATAATAACTGTATAACCAGATATTTTATAATGTCATTGTTTGTATAGTAAAGTCAAATTGTACTTTTTTCTGTAGCTAGTTAATGGAAGAGCATGTGAAACTCATGGTTTTCACATCTTCCTTTCTTTCTTTCATGATTGAACTGTCCTGTTTTGTATTTAACTTGGTTACAATTGTTTTCATTGGGTTGTGAAGAAGCATAGAAAATGCAAGAAAAAAAAATGGAGATGAAGTGCTTTGTATTTATAATTTTAAGGTTCGCGTTTTTGCTTGTTGGGCTGTTTATGTTTTTGCAGATTATTTTCACTAATTTTTTGCAAAATGTTTGTTACAGAAGTTGCCCATTTAATTTAATGCTGAATTTGTACATACATCTGAGAGTAATGAGAGTGAAAACACTCACCTTATGGTTTTTCTGTGACAAATTTTTCCTTTTTTTTCACTTTCTTTTATTTGGAAATCAACATTACATTAATTTGTTAAATTGGTAAATTGACTATGATGTTGCAGCACATTTCTGATTTTGTTCAGACTTAATTTTGTATTTAATACTTCTCTTGCTTTTCGAAATTCAGTTGAACAATGTGAGAATAAATTTAACAAAAATTATTTATTATGCCATTACATGATTAAATAGAATTTATTGTTGATTCTTTGATAACAAATGTTAATTATCAATTGTATAAGTAAAACTAGAAAGGAAAAAAAAGTTGTTGGATTAACATTAAATTGTTCTACATCTTCAGCAGATTTGTGGGCATGGAAAGAGTGAATGCATCAGCAGTAAGCAGTATTTTGTTTTGCTTAGTAATAGTGGCATCAAGGAAAGCATGACTGATGCCCTTTGACACAAGACTTAAAATTTCAGGAACATGAATTTCAAATGAGAACCAGTTAATTGTTAAAAGGGGAAAGCTGAGAATCATAGCACAATGTTAGCTTTCTGCTATATTTAAGAGTTTGCAGGAGTGTGTATTATCTGCTGTATATTTGACAAGGATCTTGTTTCCTAGTTTTTGTATGATTTGTTCCTGACAAAGAGAGGATGATAAAAATAATTTAATATTCAATTTTTGTTTCAACTTTTGGTTAGTGAGATTAACGCATCATGATTTGCTTTTTTTTTGTTTTTAATTGCAACATTTTGATCTGAAAGTGCTTTGTTAGAGAATGTTCAAAAAATATTTGATTTTACAGTATTACAGAGTTTGCTGAATAGCAATTCAGATTGCTAGTTGGCTTACTGAATTGAGTATTTGACATTCTTATTGCTTAGTAAAACTGTTGCATTTAAATGTTCTTTACAAACTCTTGTAGGCCTCAAAAAAAAAAGTGAGTACCCACCCAGTCAACTGTTTGTTTTTGTATGAGTCAATTTTAAAACATGATGAAAGACGCTGCTGCCAATTCATCTTGCAAATTTTGGTATTCAGAAATGCTTCTGAGTTTTACTTCACACATCTGCCACAGTACATTTACCACAATTGCGCAAGATGAAGAATGGCATCAGATGTCTTTCGGCAGAAAATGAATTCCATGTGTGCATGCCCAATGATGAGATGGAGTAAAGATTGTAAAAAATATAAATATATAAATATATATCTCTTTTTGAAGCAATGTACCTATATATTATATATAAACTTGCTTGGCATTTTTTTATTTTATCATATAAATAATAATGATAATAATATATACACACATACTCATAGAGAAGTGTTGCCACCTGTTGAAAAACCAAACCCTGTGGTTACCGAGCAAGGAGGGAATAATAAAAGTACCTGAGAAAAGTGATAAAACGTTTTTCATTACAGATGCAAACCTTTGCCTCACCACTCAACTCCTCCTCAAATACAGTAGTGCTCAAAGAAATCGCATCACCTAAAGAAAATGGGCATTCTGTATTTTCCAAATCCAATATTCTCTCAAAAATTGATAATTAAATATTTTATGTAGATTATATGATGTTTCTGATTCCATTACCTTTATTTATTTATTTACGTCAAAAACAGTTGAAAACTGCGTGTGACAAGCTATGGGGAGAAGTGAATTTTGTGCACGTTTTCATAATTCTGTGGTCTCTATCCTAAACCATATTCTAGTCGAATTTTGAATATAGAAAAGAGAAGTTTTTTTCGAGTTTTGTTGACAAAATATTCGCTCCTATATAATAGAATATATTTTCGAAGGTAAATTAGCTATAAATTCCTGCCCTGAACCCTCATGTTCTTCATGAAAGAATAATACTTTTTGCCTGTGATAATATGAAAAACGATAATTTGAATAACTATATTTCCCACTAAAATACAGAAGACAGTGCACAAATAATGACGTTACATTTATGTCCAGAAGCAAAACAAGGGACCATCTCAGCATTTGCTCAAGGATCAGGGAAACTGGACGAAAAACCTGATCGAGATGGAGATAACTCACTCAAGTTTTGGAAATAAAGTGGTGTATTTTCAGGATTAAATTGCAGATTACAACTGTGAGCAAGGTGATGCGGTGTTTTTGAGCCCTATTGTATGTGAGAAAGCCTACAAAGCAGATGATCTGTGTATGTTAAACTGATGTAATTCAAATGAGATGAATAGAAACCGGAAAAATATGTAGTATGAAATGTCAAAATATGTACTTAAATATGTAATGAAAACAGTATGAATATGTAATAAATATGTAAAATCAGATATAATATGTAATATTAAAATACACTAATTATACAACTCATTTACATAATACAACTTACATTTATAAAAAAATTTCTATACAAATTTTAAAAACAATGCAAACGTTTTAAAAATCATTTGGAAAGCACAAGTTGATGTACACTTGCACCATACAACTTTCCCTTCAGTAGTAAAATCTTCACAAATTGTTGGCCAGGAATGTAATTTAGCAGACCTACACGCAATAGAAGCCATCGTACAAATTGGCAAAATTTACTACCAGCAAACAATCATTGCAGGTCGCCAAACGTCAAAATGATCGTCAATGATACTTTTCATCCCTAAAACTGAGGATGATTTGTCACTGACGCGCGTTTCCCGCCACTGAGATAAACTTAACTGTGACGGAATATCGGATTGACGGAATATCCGACCGCGTCTTCATAAAGGGTACCACAAGTAGAGTACGCAGTAGCATGCAGTAATAATGTAGGAAAAAGTGCTGAATTTTTTCAAAATACTTCTTATCATGTAAAAAATTGATAAATAAAAAAAATGTTGAGAAAATAACGAAATATGTAAAATATGTAATACAGTACCAAATATGTAAAAATACGTAACGAAAAATTTGGATATTGTGTTAGGAGGGCGACAATTCGTCAAGAATGAAATTTTGAGAACGGTAAGTAGAAAGACAAAAAAATGTAATTACATAAAAACCCGGTCCCTAGAGATGAGTTAAGAATGATTCTCCCTTTTTAGTCCAATCAGCTGAACTTTTTTATTTATTTTACGTAAAAACTAGTTTAAAAACTGTGTTTGATGTGCTAGGGAGAAAAGTGTATTCTGTGCACGTTTTCATAACGTTCGGATTTCATCCCTAAGCCAAATACTACTACAGTGCCTCAGCTAAACCCGGCCCCATTGAAGGATAGCTTGCTTCTGTGGTTTCTCGCAGACAGCGTAGTCTAGCGGTCGCGATACGAATTGTTTAGTTTTGTGGAACTTAGAAGTCTTTTGTCGGTACACGTTTGTTTATTACTTTCCCATATACGTACGTATACACGGAGTGATATACGTAGTATAGGGAAAGTTATGTAAACTGCGCGAAAAAATGGCCAATTTTCGGCGGAAAAAAAATTAATTGCCGGGCCGTGAAAACGAATAAGTGGATAAAACCAGTTGCTAAATTAAGAAAAAAAAATCCCCTAACACCAAAATCCCCTAAATACTACTACAGTGCCTCAGCTAAACCCGGCCCCATTGAAGGATAGCTTGCTTCTGTGGTTTCTCGCAGACAGCGTAGTCTAGCGGTCGCGATACGAATTGTTTAGTTTTGTGGAACTTAGAAGTCTTTTGTCGGTACACGTTTGTTTATTACTTTCCCATATACGTACGTATACACGGAGTGATATACGTAGTATAGGAAAGTTATGTAAACTGCGCGAAAAAATGGCCAATTTTCGGCGGAAAAAAAAAATTAATTGCCGGGCCGTGAAAACGAATAAGTGGATAAAACCAGTTGCTAAATTAAGAAAAAAAATCCCCTAACACGTGGTGTAGACAGAAACCCTGTTTTCTAGGACCTTGATACGGAAAACCCAATTGAAAGGAAAACGCCCCGTCCGTCCGTCCGTCGTCCGCCCGCCAGCCCCGCCCGCCGCCCGCCCCGTTTGAATTTTTTTCGGCGTCTTTCTCTAACTACAAAATTGAAGATAGAGATTTTTTCTTCAAATAAAATTTGTTCTGCATATTGAGTTCTTTAATAAAGGTCATGTAAATGTTTTTCAAAATTTTTCGTGCAATATGTGCAATTTAAAAAAAAATTACAAAAACAAAATTTTCTCAAAAACGGCTCCAAATTTTTTCTTTAAACTTTTGGTAGGGATAGTGATAAATTTACTCTATCAATGACATAAAAGCCATAATGGTCTATCGGTTGGATTTTTCAAAAATTACAAAAATGTAAAGTTTTTTACTTGTCTCTCACGTCGTTAATATTTACATTATCGGCGATTTTTTTACATTATTATATTTACAAGTATATATGCTTTAAGTAATGTCAAGTAAAATTTCTCGAAAACACTACCATTTTCTGTGAAAAGTAGCTCAAATTTCGGCATTTTCAGAAATGCTCAAACGCCATTTTTTCTATACGGCTGCAATTTTTTCTTGAAACTTTTGTAACGGATAGTGCTAATTACACTCTTTAGTATAGCGTAAAGTTTATTTTGAGTTATTTTTTTGTTTTTTTCAAAAATTATATAAATGTAAATTTTTTGAAAGATCTCTCACATCTTAATATGCACATTATCCGCCATTTGTAAAGATTATTATATTTGTGAGTGTAAGTGCTTCAAATAACTTCAAATAAAATATTTTGAAAACTCAAAAATGTTCTGGGAAAATGAGCATCAAATTTCGAATTTTTAATAGTGCTAAAACGCCATTTTCTCTTAAACGGCACATCATTTTTAAAAGAAAATTGCCATTTACGGCTAGGTTTTTGTGTTCTTTAATATTCTAAAATTAATGTTTCTGTTCTACCAATAGGAAACCGAAAAATTAAGAAAATGTCAAAAAAATGTACTTTAGGCGATGATAGATGGTAGCTGGCAAGAAAGAGTATGTGGCAATTCCGAATATCTAGCGAAGACCCAAGAAAATAGAAAACTAATAGGGGAAAGTCTGTGCCATTCTGTAGCACCACTAGTTTTTTCCATTCATTAGTATAAGAGTTCCGACATATTTCTGGGAAATATAACTTTCACAATCAACTCCTACAAATCATAATATAATTTTAAAAGAAAATAAAGTAAGTGCTGGAAATGTCCTACTTGGGTATCTAAACATTTTTTGGAGCGAGAAACCACACTGAGACCAACTTCACGCAAAATGTTTATATCAATTACCACAGTACATTCACGATTTTTTTTCTTTCAGTTCATCGATTGTTTTGGGGATATTTTTATAAACTTTTCCTTTCAAATATCCCCAAAGAAAAGTCACAAGCAGTCAAGTCTGGGGATCGAGGTGGCCGCAAAACCTTTGCTTACAGTTCGATTTTCAGTGAATGCTTCTTGAACAGGCGACAAAGATAGGTGAGATGTGTGAGATGTAGCACCATCTTGCCGAAAGAAAACTTCGTTCATTTTCCGTTAGTTGGAAGTAAAAGTTCTCAAAAATCTCCAAACAAACTTCAGAGTTAACGTTTATGTCAAAGAAGATTGGGTCGAAAGACGGGAAAGATTGGGATGAGAAGACACTGCACACCATACTCCAATTTTTTGGTCATACAACTGAGTTCCGTGCAAAACATGAGGGTTTTTTTTATTGACACGAGTGTTTTGAGAATTCACACGCCCGAAAGATGGAACTATGCTGCTACGCTCATAAAATAAGGTGTCGGGTCCAGTTCCCCATCCACAATCTTTTTCAGAAACCACTCACAATACTTAATACGTTTCTCGCAATCTAGAGGACGTAATTCCTGTACACAAGAACACCGGTACGGTTTGAAGTGTAGGGACTTGGCACACGATGGCAACTTGTTCTTTTAATACCAGGCTGTTGTGGCATCTTCCTAACAGATTTCTTAGGGCTTGCGATAATTTTTTGCTGAATATTTGAAACAGTTTCCGGAGTGCAAACAGAAGTTCGAGGATTACGTTTAGCATTCAAAACTGAACGTGTTGATCGTTTCGTGATCAAATCTTGAAAAGTGCTCTTGGAAGGAATATCACCGTTAGGAAATTGTTCTTGGAGAAGTTCACGAGTTTCCTTAAAGGAGCCAGTACGGACGTACGCCTCTCAAATACACACACTTTCTTTCACTGAATACATTTTTCAAGGTACGGAACTAAGATGATAAAACAATCAGAAAAAATAAACAAACGTGTGCCAACAAAAGACTTCTATGTACCGCAAGACTAAACAATTAGTAGCGCTACCACTAGATTACGCTGCCTGCGGGAACCCCCCCCCCAAAAAGCTATCCTTCACTCAGGCCGGTTTTAGGTGGGACTCTCTGTACAAGTCGAATTCTGAATACAGAAAGAAATGAGCGTTTTTGACAAGAATTGATAAGAAAATATTTGCTCTGATGTAAAAAAATCTATTCAGATGAAATCTATAGCAAATCAGCTCTAGATTTGGGGTCATATTCCTCATCGTGAACTTCAGGAAAGAATATTCTTCCTGCCACAACAACATGGAGAATGATAATTTGAATAACTATATTTTCCGCTGAACTCTAGAAGATGTGCGCAGATAGTGAAGTTAGGGGGCTCAATGCATCGTCTCCTGTATTATTTCAGTAGTATACCTTTGCGTTCCGGCTCTCACACGCAACCAATCTTTATAAATGAGGGCTCTAAAGAAAGAGAATTTCACGGAGACTTGACGAATTCCATTTTGACTTTAAAAGTATGGATGATTTCTTTAAAAAAGCGCATCGAAATATTCATGTAAAATGCAACCCGCATTACATGTCATCCTATATTGGCAAATAACTCATAAACAAAGCATTTTAGAGCCTTAAAAAGTAAAATTTTAAAGAAACGTTTTTCACATCATAATCTACAAGATGAGACATTCTCCGATCCATTCAATTCACTTTTCGGTTCCACGCTTTAATACTATCAAGGCCTCCTCAATATTTCACTCCTTCCTGATGGTAGCAATTTTTGTGGCGACGTGCTTAGAAGGCTTAGATTCGACAATCTTTATTTACGCTTTCTGTTAACACCGTAGTTTGTGCAGTCTGACGAAGTTTATTTGCATAATCATTAATTCAAGATTTGCTCTCCAGCAACAACTAGAAGTACTATTATAGTTGCTTGATACCTATACCTATGAAAATTGTTTCTTATGCGTGTAGTGAAACTATTCAATTAACGTTTTTTCATGGTCTATAAGTGCTGTGTACTTAATTGTGGAAGGATGTGGGTGTTCAGTGAAGAGTGAAGACTGTATTTGTGTTTTACCTGTACCAATATTTTCGTTATCATTCGATGAAATGTTCAAGTCAACGGGTTCAGACATGTAGCTTTCTCAAAAGTAAAAAGCTAATATTTTTGTGACTAACACAAAAAACTAAAACCTAATTGCCAAAGAATATTGAATAATTACTTCAAATGTCTTGAAGTAATCGTTGGGAATTGTTCCAAGCAAATTCTCCATGATATCGATAAAATATTTATTGAAAATTTCTATTACACATTAATTGCATTGTTTTTTATTTGTAATTGTGTTAGTACATTGCAAGTTACCTTTATAGATTTAAAAAAAATAAACACGTTTCGTTAACTATTTTCCCTCTTAGAATGAATATAGAAGGATAGGGATGAGTGTGAGGTCTAACATGCGAGAGTTCTCGCACGAGTACGCAGAGGTACTCTCTCAGTCTGAATCAGTGAAAAACTACTGATTGTCAGTGACTATTCACTGATGGTGTCAGTTATAACCCTACCACTGACAATCAGTGAATTGAGCTGAACAAATCAATGAAAATGGGGTCCACTTTTTGAATCAGTGAAACTTCACTGTTTGAATCAGTGAAATCTGTGACAACTAGTTGAACGTGACGACTGAACGATCAGTGAACGATGGTGGCGCGACACTTTTACCACTGACGTCCAGTGAAATACTGGCGTCATTATGAAAAGGTTCGCATATTCGCTGATTGTCAGCGAAACTACCCATTTCGACTGAAGATTACAGTGACTTCGGCTCTCACTGATTGAATCAGTGACAATTTCACTGATTCAGATTCAGAGAGTAGTGGGGGAAAACTTGTGCTATGGCACAACACAAAGAACAAACTTTTTAAAGTACCTAAAGTAAAATAGCTTGAAATAAGTGTAAACCAAAAATCAAAACGCGCTAGCCTACAATACTACGTGAATCAATTAATAAACAACTAAATTTAAAATTATAGAAAGAATCCGTCCGTCCGTCCGTGAACACTACTAGCACCTAAACCATACGTAGGATTTTTTCAAATTGAAGAAGTCCCTGTCGATCTGGCTGGTTTCGAAGCTTTGAGATTTTGAAAAAGATTCCGTAAAATTTGGGGGTACTTTACATGGAGCCCCACGGACATTTTCAACATTTTCTCAAAAGCGGGTCCAATTTTTTTCTTTAAATTTCTTGTAAGAATAGAGTAAAATACACTTATAAGATAATACACTTGTAGCATAAGACCTAATTTCACGGTTAGCTCTGGATTTTCGAAAATTGAAACAAATTGAATTTTTTCGGCCTCTACCAACAAATACAAAATTAAAGATAGATATTTTTCCTTCAAATAATATTTGTTCTCCATAGTGAGTTCTTTCATTATAGTCATGTACATTTTTTTTGAAAATTCCTGTAGTTTTTGCGCAACATTACGTGCAATATGTACAATTTAAAAAATTACGAAAACAAGATTTTCTCAAAAACGGCTCCAAATTTTTTCTTTAAACTTTTGATAAAGATAGTGCCTAATTTACTTTATGAGATGACATAAACGCCATACTGCTCTATTATGTTGTTTTTTCAAAAAAATATTTTTTTTACTTGTCATTCATGTTGTTAGTATTTACATTAGAGGCAATTTGTTCACATTATTATATTTATGAGTACATGTACTCTAAATAATGTCAAGTAATGTTTGTCGAAAACTCAACCATTTTCTGTGAAAAGTAGCTCAAAATTCCGCATTTTCAGAAACGCGCGAACGCCATGGCTCCAATTTTTTCTTCAAACTTTCCGAACTGATAATGGTAATTGCACTCCTTAATATGACGTAAAATTCAATCTGGGATATTTTTTTCGTTTTCTCAAAAATTTCACAAATGTAATTTTTTTGAAAGATCTCTCACACCATTAATAAGTACATTTCCAACAATTTATAAACAATATTGTATTTGTGAGTTAATGTTCTTCAAAAGAGTTCTAATGATGTTTTTCGAAAACTCAAAAATTTTCTGTGAAAAAGAGCTTCAAATTACGCATTTTTAGTAGCGCTTAAAAGCCATTTTCTTAAAAACGGCTACAAATTTTTCAAAGAAAATTATCATTTAGGACGAGATTGTACTGTTCTTTAATATTCTAAAATTAATTTTTCCATTCTACCATTAGGAAACAGAAAAATTATGAAAATGTCAAAAAATATACTATACGGGAAAGTCTGTGCCATTCTGTAGCACCACTAGTTACCTTCCCGTATACTATACGCACGTATAGTATAGGGAAAGTTATGTAATGCTGCGCGAAAAAACAGAGGATTTTCGGTAGAAAAACTCTTATTACAGGGCCCTGGTACCGAAAAAGTGTATAAATTGCTAAATTAATGCAGTTGCTATATTAAGAGGGGAAAATCTCCTAACACGTGGTGCAACCATAATCCTTGTTTTGTGGGTCCTTGATACCGACAAACCAATTGAAAGCAAAACGTCAGTCCGTCTGTCTGTGAACAACGCTAGCGACTAAAGCGTTCAGCCGATTTTCTCAAAATTGATACTCCCCGATCTATCTGGCTGATCTCGTGGCCCTTTGAATTTGAAACAGATATTTTAATTTTGGGAGTACTTTATATGAAACTACCCAGACATTTTCAGAATTTTAAACAAAAAGATGGCTCCAAATTTTTTCTTGAAATTTCTTGTAAGAAACTAAGAATAGAGTCATGTACACTTATTAGAGTGGCATAGGTCCGATTTTCACGAATAACTTTGAATTTTCGAAAACTGCGAAAGTTTGAATTTTATTCAGCGTCTTCCTCCAACTACAAAATTGCAGATAGAAATTTTTCCTTCAAATAAAATTTGTTCCTAATAGTGAGTTCATTCTTTAAAGTTATGTACATTCTTTTTTAATATTGTAGTAGTTTTCGCGCAATATTGCGTGCATTCTTGTTTTTTTTATTTTTTTAAATTGCACATATTTGTGCAATTTAAAAAAAATAAAGAATCCAGATTTTCTAAAAAACGGCTCCAAATTTGTCTTTAATATTTTGGTAGGGATAGTGCTAAATGTACCCTATTAGATGACATAAACTCCATATTAATCTATTATTTTGTTTTCCAAAAATTGCAAAAATGTAATCTTTTTACTTATTTCTCACGTCGTTAATATTTGAACTAGCGGCTATTTGTTGAAATTATTATATTAATGAGTACATGTTCTTTAAATAATGTCAAGTAAAGTTTCACGAAAACTCAACCGTTTTCTGTAAAAACTAGCTCAAAATTCCGCATTTTCAGAAAATCTCAAACGCCATTTTCTCATAAAAGGCTCGAAATTTTTTCTCAAATTTTTGGAACGGATAGTGGAAATTGCACACTCTAATTTGATGTAAAGTTTATTTTGAGTTTTTTTCAAAAATTACACAAATGTAATTTTTTTGAAAGATCTCTCACATCTTTATTATGCATATTAGCAGCAATTTGTGAACGTTATGATATATGTGAATGTATGTGCTTCAAATGACTTTAAATGAGTTTTCTTGAAAACTCAACAATTTTCTGTGAAAAAGAGCTTCAAATTTCGCATTTTTAGTAGCGCTTAAACGCAGTTTTCTTAAAAATGGCTACAAAATTTTTAAAAGAAAATTGCCATTTAGGACGAAATTTTATTGATTTTTTTTCGGCGTCTTTCTCCAACTACAAAATTTAAGATAGAGATTTTTCTTTTAAATACAATGTGTTCTCCAAAGTAAGATCTTTGTTTAAGGTCATATACATTGTTTCGAAAATTTTAGTAGTTTTCGCGCAATATTGCGTGCAATATGTGTCATTTTAAAAAATTACAAAAACTAGATTTTCTCAAACACGGCTCTAATTTTTTCTTTAAACTTTTGGCGAAGATAATGCTAAATATCAGATAACATAAACGTCATACTGGTCTACACGTTGGTTTTTTCAAAAATTATAAAAATGTAATTTTTTTATTTGTCTCTCACGCCGTCAAAATTTACAGCAGAGATGTGTTTAATTGTTTAGTGCGTTTCTTTACACATAAGCTTCAAAGTACCTCCAATGACGGTTTTTGAAATGTCCATAAGTGGTCCATAATAAAGGAACAAAATTGGCAAATTTTCTGAAATGTTGCAACGAAATTTTCTCAAACACTATTGAAATTTTTTTGCCGAAATTCTCAATAATGGCAAAGAGTTCAATTCTCTCCCATATTCCAGAAGCTTGATTTCTGCCGCGATATTTGGGGCCCAAAAATCAAAATAATGCTGAAAAATGTAGGTGTTGTTTAATCACACACAAAATGAAAAGTATGCATTGCACTGAAACGAAATGTAAATCATCGCGTCAATTGAAACGTTTTCTAAATATTTTGTTTGATAACATTTTCCCGGATTATTGTAAAGATTCCCACAATTGTGATTTTTTCCACCTGTTGTATTCGATCAAAGAGGGACAGTGATTTTGAATTTGAATTGGTTACCATGAAAAGAAAGTTTTTATTAAACAATGTGTATATTTCTCGATTCAGAAAATGAACACAATAGAAGATTTATCCCTGAAATTTAGAATGAATATTAAGTATATGTGTATCAGTCCAAATACATATTAGTGTTGTGGATTTAGGGTCATCGTAGTGTATTACTTATGTTGTGAGTTTATTTCATGTATATTTTTTGAATAATTTTATTACTGAAATCCTTCGCTTGCTGTTTGTGCCGAAAGATCACTAACAATTTCGTAAGAATGTGGCAATTTTACGTAAAATTTGACAATGAATGATAAAACTATAATTTGCATTTATAATTTTTTAATCGTTTGTAGTTAAAATATTTTGTTTAGTCATGGTATTGCTTTCCCTGTTTCAAAGTATTTGAAGTAATGTTCATTTGTGGTAATATTTACATTAGAGGCGATTTGTTCACATTATTGTATTTAAGAGTACATTTGCTTTAAATAATGTCTAGTAAATTTTCTCGAGAACTCACTTTTCTGTAAAAAATAGCTCAAAATTTCGCATTTTCAGAAACACTCAAACACAATTTTCTCAAAAATTGTTCCAAATTTTATCTTCAAACTTTTCGAACGGATAGTGCTCATTGCATTCTTTAATATGACGTAAAGTTAAATTTGGGGTATTATTTTGTTTTTGCAAAAATTACATAAATGTAATTTTTTTTGAAACATCTCTCACATCGTTAATATGCACATTTCCAGCAAGTTGTAAACACTATTGTATTTGTAAATTAATGTTTTTCAAATGAAGTGTTCCGAAAACTCAAACATGTTCTGTGAAAAAGAGCTTCATGTTTCGCATTTTAAGTAGCGCTTAAACACCATTTTCTTAAAAACGGCTAAAATTTTTCCCATGAAAATTGCCATTTAGGAAGAAGTTTAGTGTTCTTTAATATAGTAAAAATTAATATTTCCGTTCTACCATTAGGAAACTGAAAAGTCAAGAAAATGTCAAAAAAATATACTTTGGAAGGTAATAGATGGCAGCTGGCACGAGTATGTGGTAATTCCGAATAACTAGCCCAGACCCAAGGAAATAGAAAACTAATACGGGAAAGTCTGTGCCATTCTGTAGCACCACTAGTTTCTCCTTATTCTTGACATTTTCGGTGCCTTTTTAGGCGCCTAAAAGACTATTTTTAGTGCCTAAGCATCCGATGTCTAATTATCACGCTCTTTATTATGAAGTTTCCTTCACAGCCACTCGATACTGATGTTTTATTAATATGAGCTTAAATAGTTGTTAAAAGAAAATTGTTTCAATGTTTTCACATACATGGTTGATTTAGCAAGAAAAGATATTTTTTCCAACACTGACAGAGCTAAGCATTTACATGAAAATCGTCTTTGATAACCAAAGGTCCCAGCTGCAGCAGTTAATGGACATTTACTCAGGAAAGGTCAAGTTCCAGAGATTAGTATGGTTCCAGTGAATGGAAAAGTAATTTTGATGGATATTCAGGACACCAGGAAATATCTGGAATCCTAGAGTCAAAATACAAGATTTGGAATTTCCATGTCATTTTTATTTGATACAAACTCCAAAATGTCAATGAATGAGCGGGTTCTAAACAACTGCATAAACTAGGAAACAGAGCCATGTTGCTGCGATATTTCATTTAAATGTTCTATACGCGATTCGACGTTCGTCATTTTTTTGCATTGTTGGTCTTGTGAATGCCCTAATGCTGTAACATTTTCCTGTAAAATTACAACTTCAGAATTGATTTTATTAAAACATTCTTTTTGTTCTTTCCATATCTGATTTACTTGGCAGTTAAAAGATTCCATTTTTGAATAAATATTGCTAAATTCACTTGATGTCTCGGCCCGTAACTGCGATATTTCCTCACATATTACTTCACGAAAATTCTTAAATTCTTGTGACTTATTATTCATTTCTATCTTTATATTCTCTAGTTTAGCATTACTATTTTCAAATTTAGCATTCATATCTACCTTCATTTCAGCTAACATTTTAATTATTATTAAATTACTAGATTCCGTATTGTTTAATGGTGCCGCCGCTACTTCCTTTTCTTTCTGTTCTAACCTCAACCAATTCTCGCGAAATGTCTCCTTATTTATTTATTTATTTATTTATTTGTCAAAAAAACAGTAAAAACTGTATATGACGTGTGGGGAAAGAAATTTATCTGCGCACAATTTCTTGAGGGCCAGAATTTTAAAAAAAATGAATTTAGAAAATAATAATTTTAGAAAAATAAAGATATTTGAAAAATGTTTTTTCCCGAGTTATAGAAAATCAATTTCAACTGTAAATGAACTACAAGCAAAAGGAGTGCTCAACAAAACGTGCGCACAGTGAAGCTACATTTACGTCCAGAAGCAAAACAAGGGGCCATCTCAGCATTTGCTCAATGGATCAGGGAAACTGAACAAAAACCTGATCGAGATGGGGGTCATTGACCCGGAAGCTGAAGTACATTACTTGTTACAGGCGTATTAAATATTTTTTAAAATGTATACAATGCAAACATAAACTAATTCATTATATATCTTTGTTTTGTTACATTAAACATTATTTTCTTTTTCACGATCAGTATAGTCTCTAATTGTATAGAAACAGTTTTGCAGCAGAAAAGATTTTACTTTTAACTTAAATTTGTGTACCGACTTAATCTGGCAATGCGTTTAAAGTAACTACATGTATTGTATGTTGATTTCTTTATGTTTGATTCTGACACAATGCCGTGATTTTCTGGGTTGATGGCCCCCATCTCGATCAGGTTTTTCGTCCAGTTTCCCTGATCCTTGAGCAAATGCTGAGATGGTCCCTTGTTTTGCTTCTGGACACAAATGTAACTTCACTATTTGTGCACGTCTTCTGAATTTCAGTGGGAAATATAGTTATTCAAATTATCGTTTTTCATATTATCGCGGCAAAAAGTAATATTCTTTCATGAAGAACATGAGGGTTCAGGGCAAGAATTTATAGCTAATTTACCTTTGAAAATATATTTTATTATATAGGAGCGAATATTTTGTCAACAAAACTCGAAAAAAATCTCTCTTTTCTGTATTCAAAATTCGACTAGAATATGGTTTAGGATGGAGACCACAGAATTATGAAAACGTGCACAAAATTCACTTCTCCCCATAGCTCGTCACACGCAGTTTTTAACTGTTTTTTGACGTAAATAAATAAAGCCACTACAGTCATTTTTAACAAGTGGGCATATCACACTCTACACTCTAGTGGTTTAGATTAGCACAGTGGCTGTCAGTACCAGTTTGTGGGATCCAATTCAGACAGGATGGGATTCCCTGACAGTGAATAAGGGAGAATTGGGTGAAAACCAATATGGTACGTAATAAAAAAAATTCCCAGCAATGCAATCAATCCATATTAAGATGAGAGCATTGGTGTTAGATACTACATACAGCAGAGTTTGTTCATTCAGAAATGAAACTTGTTAAAATTGTCAAACGAAAAACACTCTCTATTCTACTTCCCTATTAACAATTAATCTTTGACTCCATAATTGCTCACAAGCAATATAAAAGTGAAACTGTTTACTTTCATACTTGAGACAAAAAACAGTAACTAGAGAAATTGTTCCCAATTTTGGCACAAATACTTTTTGGCCACCAAGAATCAAAGTAGCATAGTTGCGATTGAAAATGTCGACTCTGGTAACAGTGAAGTCTGATATAGTGAAAACTCGGTTATAGTGAACCTAAGTCACTGGTCCCGTTTCACCTACTTTACAAATAAGCATAAAAAGATTCGGTTGTAGAGAACCTGAACCTCAGCTACAGTGAACGTATGAAATACTACGTTCTGGAAATTAATTTCGTCCTGGAAAAAGAACATATCGCCTATTTGCAAGAAATTCCAACACCAGGCAGATTGACAAAGATATCGTCATCAAAAGGTCACAATCGAAGAAGTCTGCCCTGAGGTGAAGATAGCTGACCTTACTGAGTGATAACCTTATGCCACACGGTTCCCTGCGGGAACAAGGGCCGTGTCCGTGCGTGGGCGTTGACGCGCCAGGTGCTCCCCCTTGCTCTTGCTGTCAGCTATCGACTGCATTTTTGAGTAGGGAGTTTTTGCCACCTCGAACGGTAAGCACAATCGATCTTCTGCGCATGCGCAGATGCACTAAAGTGATGAGACTAGGGAGTTTTTGCTACCTCGAACGTCAAGTACTATCGATCTTCTGCTCATGCGCAGTGCAAGTTTCGCATCACTTTAGTGCATCTGCGCATGCGCAGAAGATCGACAGTGCTTAACGTTCGAGGTGGCAAAAACTCCCTACTCTCTGCGCATGCGCCAACTCGAAATCGAACTCGAAGTGTTGGCGGGCCGCACCAGGCCTCGCTATTTCGCCGGATTTAGCGGGCGATTTATCGCATGGTAATCAATCATTCGGCCATTTTATATGGAAATTGTTCACGATTCAGACGGCAGTGTGTGTTGCTAACACTATTTCTATGGTGCTATACATCGCACTGTATTTTCGTGTTTGTCAGCTGATTTGATTTAAGTTGAATTAGTGCTACTGTTAGCCTCACAGTTTACAATTGCCCCAAATCATCGTCAGTTGTAATTCATAGGATTCGTAGTAAATGCTTCACAAGAAATAGGCAAAGTATTAGTGAAAGTTTGTGAAATGCCTAGTGAATTTATTGGTTAGGTCAAAGTGAATTACTACAGAAGAAGAAATGTAAAATAAAATAAAAATGAAATTTAAAAAATTAAAGATTTTATCATTTCTAGATAGTGGGTCGTATTATATAAATCGGTATTTATAGGAAGATTTTTTTAGTATAGTTAATTGCGTTGTATTTCTTTACTTGTTTACCAAATGTTTGGATTAATTGACTTCAACCACACCCATGAACTGTGAAGCACCTCTCCAGTATTAAGGAGAGGCATCTGTGAAATTTGATGAAATTTCTTGAAAACTTCAATTTTGTTTTCATCGCTATAAATAAGATCGCTCTGTGTAGATTCTTGTCGCCGAGTCAGATTCGTCTGAGGTGCATTGAAATGCCCGAAATGATTTAAATGCTCATGCACGCTGGTGCCACGCCCCCTTTCTGCACAGTTATTTTCCGATTAGTAGAATATTTGAATTTTCCGTTGTTTTTTTAAAGAATTACTTGAAGAATCCTTGAAGGACATCTGAATGCTGGAAATTAGTAAGGGAAACATATTGTTATGCTGACCTTACATTAGCAATACGTTTCCGCAATTTTTAGTGCGAATTACTTTAGTGCATCTGCGCATGCGCAGAAGATCGATAGTGCTTCACGTGCGAGAGTGCAAAAACTCTGTTTTGAAGCTCGGCGTTGTATTCCACGGGACAAAGTGCGTAGTGTTCTTCGCAGACGACAGGAAGCGCGCGACCCCACAGCCTGGCGACACCCCCGCGCCACCCGGAAAAGCCATCAGTTTCATTAGCCGCTTGCACCATTCCGCTAATACCGAAAGTATCTCGTTTGTTATTAGGCGAGTAAAGGGCCTTCGGAGAGTGGTATCATGGATGAATATTCAGTGGCGTAGCTTCAGTTGGTGTCACCCGGGGCAAAACTAATAGTATCACCCCCCCCCCATAAAATAAATAAATTAATGAATAGTTTATACATTATTTAATAAAAAATATATTTGCACATGAAATTTATTTATAATAATATATTAAAAACTGCTTTTAATTCAGAATAATTGAAATTTAATTTTTAAGTAAATAATCTAAAATGAAGTATAACTATTTAACAAGTGTATGTTTTTATAAAAATATGATTTTTAAATAAATCATTAAAATTATACAAATCCAATTATAAAATTATCTAATTGGTGACACCCGGGGCAGACTGACCCCCTTGTCCCCCACCTAGCTACACCACTGAATATTCAGGTATTAATCCGTGGTGGGATGGTATTCCAACAGTGCAAGAGGCATTGAAAGGTGTCAAGACTGCATTATGATACTTTGGTACAGTAGACAATACAGAACAGTACAGTATGGAAAGAGCACGAACTCAGGAGAAGAATCTAGAGAAAAAAAAAAAAATGAACTTGTATGAAGCAAATTTAAAATAATGGGATTTTTAAGGACAAATAAAGATACTGAAATTTTGAGTTCATGCTGTTAATGTATTTTGCTGTACAATTATATTAATAAAATCATTGTGGAGAAATTCTATTTAATTTTGACATCATCGGATATGTGATCCAAAAATGTTAGTCCCCAGAAGATCATTATTATCGGAGTTGACTGTACTTTCTTTTCCTCCCCAAATTACAAAATTGCTTTGGAGTAAATCCAGTCTAACAATGCTACCTTTACCATTTTTAAAATAAAAAATATGGAACAAGATAACTCTTTAACGGTCTACATACTGCCCTGAGACATTTTAGTAGAAGTTTAACATGCAATGAAAGGATTAATTAATGAAGAAAACTGCAAATGATATGGATGTTTACTACAAACAATATCAAAATAACTACTGAAAATGGATATAACCCCAGGCGAGTGGTTGGTTGTTTTACACTAAAAAGCATAATGTGAAGTTTTTGCTGGAGAAGGATAAATCTTTGCCGGCTTTTCTTCACATGTGTGATATTTATCAAGATAAGAAGGTAATTGATTTTAATTGAATCTATGCATGAATGTAATAACTAATAAGTGTACATGAGATTAGAAATTAATGGAAAAAAGCCATATATTCTTAAGAGTGGTTGTGTATTTTATTCAATTGCTTAATGGGAATTTTCATATCCATATCAAGTTTTCTTCAAATATTGGGTATATACTTTTCATGGGGAAAGGTAAGACAGAGCAAGGCAAGGTACAGCTGGGATATTAAATAGAAATAGATACCAGAAGGCAGAATAGGGTAGGAATAGATGATATTCCTTTTCCAGACGATTGTCCAGATGATTGTGATAAATGAATACTGGGGCAATACAAGGAACTCAAGTTTGATATTAACAGATTAAAATATATCAATGAAACTGGTAATTTTTTTATACTTTTTTTTTTCCTTCTTCTTTTCAGTTTAACATGTGAAGAAAGTGACATTATTGAAGCTAGTGTGAATCATCCTCATTCCAGGCAAACAATGTATGAGAAAACTCTAATAGATGAATATGAATATCAAATGCCCAAACAATGTCAGGTTTCTTCAGGTAGGTTCTATGGCAGAATATTTATGTATTTTATTCAAGAGAATATTAATTATGATTTTAAGACATGGCAACAAAACTTCTTGTTTATTTTAGGGATTAGAACATCATTTAAAAACACACAAATTCTTTATTTCATTTCTAAGCATTATAACTCAGGAACGGAATCTATTGTAATAATAAAAAGCAAAATATGTACATACATATGTATTCATTTTTTCCAAAATATGGAAAAAAAATTAGTGGTGCTAAAACAGTATTACTTTCTCACCTTCAGTAATAGTTATGTAATACTATTCATACCACAATTTCTCTCCAATTTAACACATCTCATTCATCATTTTGTAAAACACATAAGTCATACATTTGGTGCAAAAACTAAATATTTTCAAGCAAATACCAACACAAATTTGACAATTATAACTGCTTTTCATACAGGTAAATCATGTCCCAACAATAAGACACAATTCACAAAAATGAGTTCCCGAGACATTGTTGCATTCCAATCTGATATTCCCTGAAAGTTAGCAATTTTTACTTTCCCGTAAACATACGTACATAAGGAGTAATATACGTAGTATGGGGAATGTTACGTAATGCAGCGCGAAAAAACAGCGAATTTTCGGGAGAAAAAAATCATTGGCGGGCACTGATAACCAAAAAGGGGATAAAACCAGTTGCTAAATTAAGGGGGAAAGTCCCCTAACACGTAGCCAGAATCCCCGTTTCTTAACTCCTTGATACCGCAAAAACAATTGAAAGCAAAATGTCGGTCAGTTCGGTGTACGTGAACAACACTAGCCCCTAAACTATGCGTACGATTTTTTCCAAATTGAAGAAACCCCTGTCATTCTGGTCTGAGTCGAAGCTCTGAGATTTTGAAAAGCATTCATTCTTTTTGGGGTACTTTACATGAAGCTCCCCGGACATTTACAATTTTTTTCTTTAAATTTCTTGTAAGAATGGAGTAATATACACTAGGTGGAATCAGTCCAATTTTCAGGGTTAACTCTGATTTTTTGAAAATCGCAAGAGTTTGAATTTTCTTCGGCCTCTTCCTACAACAAAATTAAAGATGAAAATTTTTCCTTGAAATAAAATTTGATCTCTAAAGTGAGTTCTTTCATTAGGGTCATGTACATTTTTTTGAAAATTTTAATTTTTTGTTCGCGCAATATATGCAATTTTAAAAAATTACAAAAACAGGATTTTCTCAAAAACGGCTCCAAATTTTTACTTTAAATTTTTGGTATGTATAGTGTTAAATATACTCCATGAAATGACATAATAAACATATTGCGCTATTCTTTTGTTTATCAAAAATTACAAAAATGTATTTTTTTTGACTTGTCTCCACGTCAGTAATATTTAAATTAGTGGCGATTTGTTTACATTATTATATTTACGATTACGTGTGCTTCAAATAATGTCAGTTAAAGTTTCTCGAGAACCCAACGGTTTTCTTTGAAAACTGGCTCAAATTCCGCATTTCAGAAAAGCTCAAACGCCATTTTCACAAAAATGGCTCCAAATTTTTTCTTCAAACTTTTCGAGTGGGTAGCGCGAATTGCACTCTTTAAGAAGACGTTAAGTTCATTTTGGAGGGTTTTTTTTCTTTTCTTCTTCTTCACAAATGTAATTTTTTCTGAAAGATCTCTCACTCCCTTAATATGTATATTTCCTGCAATTTGTAAACACTATTGTCTTTGTGAATTAAAGTGCTTTAAATAACTTCAAATGAAGTTTTTCAAAAACACAAACATTTTCTGTGCAAAAGAGCTTCAAATTTCACATTTACAGTAGCGCTCAAACACCATTTTCATAAAAACAGCTCCAAATTTTTCAAATAAAATTGATCAAGGTTTTACTGTTATTTAATGTTCTTAAAATGTTTATGTTTTACTATTAGGAAATCGAAAAATTAAGAAAATGTCAAAAAAATGTACTTTGGGCAACAATAGATGGCAGCTGGTAAGAGTATGTGGCAAGTCCGAATAGCTAGCCGAGACTAAAGGAAACAGAAAACTAATACAGGAAAGTCTGTGCCATTCAGTAGCACCACTAGTTATTTCATATATTTCAAATAGGTTTTGAATAATTTCTAAAAGATCAAATGAAAATGTACATTGAAAGGTCGAATATAAGAAACACAAAGAAATATGAAATGAAGTACAAATTCTAACTTATGAATTGTCTAAAATTACGTTCATGAAGCACGAGTTTGGAGTGGGCGATTACTTTTGTCATCAAATTGTACAAAAAATACTCATATTTAAAAATAATTGAATATAACTGAATTTGAAGATCTATTTTTGACAAACATATTTCATTATGAAAAAACAACTGAATCTTCACAGATGTTATTGAAGGAAGACGCTGAAAATTAAATGCAGTCAATATGGCGGGTTATTAGGTTTGTTGGGAAAATACACAAAAAAAATTTATTTATTTTTTTCAAAAAATTCAACATGACCTTATTTGAAGATGTTTTTTATGAACACATTTCATTAAGAAAAAAAAATTGTATCTTCACAACCGTGGTTGTAGAAAGACACTCAAAATTTTTTAATTTTTAGAAATTTTTGCAATATCAAGCATTTTAACAAATATGAGACCTGCATCTTTCTCATAGGAATCCTTAATGCAATCTTTTTTTAAGTTAGTAAACTCCAACTAATTTTCAAGCGTTTCTGTGGAAAATCTATAAAAATGGGCAGGAATGTTAATTATTTTTTAATACAAGAAAAAAGACTTGATATGGTGATGCCAGTGATATTCTGAAGCAGCAAATCTTTGAAGATAAGAAGTTCACAGAGTATTAACTTTGAAGAAAAGTTCCACTTGAAAAACACAAAGTAAATAGCAAAAATTGAAATGACAAGAATCAAATATTTGTCAACTAATTTAAATACCATTTATGATAATTAAAGGGATAATTTTGATTAAGAAATACCATCAATTTAGAAATGATTGTTTCTTCCATTGAAAAATCTAGAGAATTATCTATTTGTTTGAATATCCCGGGAATAATATGTTCAGATTTCTTGATGGTTACCATACATACAATCTGCTCCCTCTGATAAGAATTATACTAGTATTACGGTTAGGACATATTCGTAAGCATGTGCTGTTTTCATGGGAATATACGGATCCTACAAGTATAACACAGAGGATAGTTAAAGAAATTCAACACTGGATTCTGCCTGGTCATGAATTCTGCCCTGGAAATGAATACTGATTCACACTGATATCAATTCCTGTATAAGAATATTTCCACAAATATTCCCTAGAGTCAATAAATAATCGCTTGCTCTAATGCTCTTAATTATCAAGGTTTCCACTGCAATTTGCCTGATACACAATGAGATGCCTGTTTATAACAGTCTATGTGTTATGATGAGTGTGTGTCACAGTACTTCAATAAAAATATACAGTGAAACTTCTATAAAACAATTTTTAAAGAACCGTGAACACTGTGTAGAGGAAAAAACAATAAAGAGGAAGACACTACATATGGGCATTTGATTGGGACTGGAAAAATTGGTGTAACATAGAGGAAAACATATGAAGGAACGTTATAAAGAAGTTTCACTGTAACTTGTAAACTTAATTATCATTAAGATTTAAATGTAACAAACATCTTTTCTGATTCAAGGATAAAGTGATAACATCAAATTGATGACAAAATAATTCACAAATGAAATTGCCAGCATCCAATTAACTATAATAATATAAGTCAGTTAGTTCATTAAAAACTTGCATTTAATTGGAATATAATTTGATATAATTGCAGTTAATCATTACATATTAATTAAGAGAATTACATTCAATAAATACAGTTCCACACATTTTTACAGTCTTATTTTAACAAAATCCTTATTCTATACGCTTTATTCTTGAGAATCATTTGCCTTTTTGCAATTGGACACTTAACAATTTTACAATTTAATATAAACCATGAGCAAATAAAATCGAGTCATTTAGCTGCAATTAACATTTCAACAAAAAATTCATCAACTCAACTTGATGGCAGTTTCTCAGGGAAGGGAAGGGAATAATATCCTCCACACATAGTCTTTTGAATGTTGTTACTGAATAATAGTTTTGCTCTGATACCGGAGGTTAAATGTTTAACTTTTAATTTCTTAGTTAATGGGTAATAGATTCTGATCGAGTTTAAATCGTGCATTTTTTTAAGCAATGCAAAACCCCGACATTGCTCTGAAGATTTCACAATTTCCTCCTTTCTTGTAGTAATCATCCAAATCACACAATGCTGCACTGGTCAGAAAAAGAAGAAACGTTTTTAATGCTGTTTTACAGCCTGGGAGAGGAGTTCCTCCTATAAATTTGAATTAACACTACGAGCGCAAAAGCGAAGAGTCACGTCAGGCCACACCCAATTCAAGGGACAGGACTTAAGCAGAGATATACGGGAGAATCAAATGAAAACCAGAAAAGTGCAATTAAAAATCCTTTTTTCCTCTTTAGGTGTTGAAAATTTGCAGGCACAGTCCTCGTTATCTTTCTATGGTACTGGGTGTGAAGTAATGTCAGTATATCTGTTGGAGCTGAATAACAGCGAATTCAAGATGGCAGCACCACTACACAGTTGCACCAAGGAGCAACACCATAGTTATTAGATTTTTATGGAGTGAAGATGTAATTCCAGTTGATATTCAACAGAGAATGAAGACGATGTATGGGGATTCCTGTCTGTCACAGCAAGAAGTGTATGAGTGGTGTAAGAAAATCAGAGAACATACGACCTTCTAAGTGATGTTCTACATCCGGATCATGTTCATTATGTTGCAACAGAAGAATCTGCACCATCATCTGCTGGAAAAGTCATGATGACTTTATTCTGGGATAAGAAAGAATTCTAAAATACTACCTGCCCCAAGGAACCACAGGCATCAGAGCTAACTACTCCAACCTTCTCAAGAACCATTTGAAGCCAGCAATATGCACAAAACAAGGGAGTTTGTTAAGTGCAGGTGTGTTTTCTTTTTTTTTCAAAATGATAATGCCCATCCGCATTCAACTCAGTGCAACTATGGAAACTATCGATGACCTATGCTTCAAGTGCCTTTCACATTCACCATTCTTGCTAGATTTGGCACTGTCAAAGTACCACTCCTTTAATGAGCCCCTTGGAGGGCATAAATTCAAGTCAGATGAAGACACCCATTCGGTGGTGCACGAGTGGCTATGTCAACCAAACAACGTATTTTATAATGCACTGAAGCTCTTTCTATCCAATAGCGTAATTGTATTGAATGTGGAAGGGGGCTACATAGAAAAATAACGTACAAGGAAACACTCGTTACAGTAAAATAGTGGAAAAAATTAATAGTGGTTTTCATTTGATTTTCCCTAGAAAATGTAATCTCTTGTGTCACTAGGGATGCACGTGGCCTGGCAAGGGCAGGCCAGTGAAAAGGCAATTCAAAACGACATGTGTGTCCCTACATTTTCCAATCCCAAGGGTACAAACAGCGTGATTCCTATACAAGGCATATTGATATCCAGTCAGCGAAGACGGATTGCCTAAACAAAGCGTATTCTTCTTGTGATCCCTTCAAACTAATTTGTGTGATGACAGCCAACTGTACTGTTGTAGACTTGTTTTCTAGAATTGTTAATTCTTTTTAATAGTTTACAAATGAGTAAGAGTATTCTTTTAAAATATTTTTGACAATTTAGAAAAGTCAGTTTAGAAGAACAGATTACTGTTGTACAGAAACGACGTCCAACTTTGATACAACTAAACAGCTTTTAGGAGTCTAGGAAGGGAGGGAAAAAGCAGTTTTCTATAATGCAGAATGATTCATTAACAGGGTGTGAACTAAGACAAATTCTTCCTTGTTTTCCAAGCATTCTATTTTCAAATTTGAGGGATGTCTGGTTGTGTGCAAGTTCCAGTGATATTCAAAATTTAAGCCAGAATTCAGAAATATGAAAAATCATGGGAACATCTGTTTGCTAAAAATTAATTTCATATTGATCTAGCATTAAACAAAGAAGCCAGTGTGAAGCACCATATACATGTTAAGCAAGATCAACTGATTTTGACCAGATTAATTAACATTGTATGCTTATTTCAGTGACTCATACCACTAATTTGTTGTACGTTTCATTTAATCATTTAATGTAATAGCATTTGCAATTAACTTCCTTCCTCCTCTTCAGAAACAAATATGGGCCACAGCTGACTGAACTTCAATACATCACCTCAGTCATAATAGAAATGTTTCCCAAAAATCATAAGACTACTTCTGTAGAAATAAAGTCTGAACTTATGGAGAAATCTAAAGCAACACTATCTCAAATTTCTCATGCCAAAAGATGCAACGCAATTTTTTCATTTCATAGAATAATTTTTATCAAGTACTCACAGGCTAAAAAGGTTTGAAAAATTTTAAATCATGAATTCTGATTTCTAAGAATACTGTTTACAAAGAAGTGCAAATAACAAGAAAATCAAATGTAAGGTTTTTTTCTTTCTTTCTTCAAAATGTATAAGGTTCTTGCGCAATTTTGGGGTTGTGAAATGTTCAATGAATGTTCCCTTTAAAAAGATAAATAGTATCACTGTCAAATAATACATCTGAATTATCATTACATTAAATCAATTATATCTTTTCACAATAGTTTTAAAAATCACAATTTTTGGAATTCATTATTTGAGTAAATGCAGTTCCTATGCATGAACATTTAACATGACCAAGAAAACTTTAATTCAACCTATTATTCACCTTCCCACAAACACCAAATTTCCTAAGAGGTTTGAATACAACAATAATTCCCACAATTCTATGAAATATCAAGAAATACAAGTTCTTTTGCAGCTTTTCAAGAACACACAAATGTTATTCCAAATCATTATCAGAAAACTACAAGCATTTCAAATAAAAACTACATTTCAGTGGAAACCAATCAGATAACTAAATTATTCAATAGTTAGATACTAAGAAAGCATTAAAAAAGAAAGAAAGAAAAGACAATGAAAGAACTAGACTTACGAAAGGGCTCTTCATAAGATTTCAAATTTATAAAGCTTGCCATTTATCTTTTAAAGTTTTTTAATTTTATCTAACAATATTATTTTCTATTTTTAATATGCAGTTTTTGTCCCATCTTGTGTGTATCACAAATCTGTTTTACATTGGTACAACAAAATAATATTTTGAACAATATCTTATAACATTTCTCATCAATTAAAACACACCATTACAACAGAATTAGGGGAGTAAAAACAATTATGAGTAATTTTTAACACATTGTGATAAACTGCTTTGAACCTATAAAAGATAAAAATACCAATGAAACATGTTACATGCTCCCAAATATATTAACAGAAATGTTTGCAATGGCTTTAAGGTAACATGCCTCATATCGGTTAATTAGTTTTTGAGAATTAATTCAATCTACCTGGAATAAGTTGGTTTTCAAATTATATAAACTTTTTAAAGAGTACATAACATGAAAACCTCATGCAAATTCAAATACATTTTATGCTATACATTATTATTAGAAAAGCAACTATAAGCACATTCAAACACATTCAAAACACTATATGCAATTGTATCGTTGAATATTCTTTTTGAAGTGTTCATAACATGAAAACTCTAACATTGCACAAGAAAATAGAAAATCTAATTTTTCATTTATAATCACTGTACGTACAACCAAGTACTTCGAATGGAATTCACATTTTCATCTCAGAGTAACAATATTGCCCCAAGTCATTGCACTGCTCACCAGTACGGGGACAGAAACTAACATAGGCACAGTTTGAGGCTGAACGCCAACAAACGGCATAGTAAATGATCTGGGAAAGGAAGTTCCTTTGTTTGTCTCAACATCATCATCGTCACTCGCAGGTTTAACCTTTTTCGCGCTCATTTTCCTTTGGCTGCAACGCAGTTTGTGCACAGCCAGCTTGACAGATCGTTGGAACGTCTTGTTGCAATACTTGCATCGGTACTTCCTTCCATCGATATGCTCATGCAAGTGGTCGATGAGAAAATCCTTTTGTGCAAATGACTTCCCACAAGCCCTGCACACATGTTCTCCTGACGCTTTCTCTCGATGCTCTTGGCGCTGGCACTTGCTTTTACAGCAACACTGTGTCTTCTCTGAGCAAGAGCACTCGCGCAAACTCTCGGCAGGAGTCTGGATTCTCTCTGGTGCAGAGCTAGGTCTTAATTCTTCTCCCATTGTACACTCCTGCTTTAGTATCCCAGTATTTCCAATTTCCTCTGTTTCATTTTGAGCTTTCTGTTTGTTTTGTGTGGCAGTCCGCCACTTGTTAATGTTACAAGGCACTTTCCCCTGGGAACAAAATAAAAATATTTTAAAAAAATTGAAAGCAAAGCACACATATAAGATAACATGTATTTTAAATATTTATTGACCTCTGAAAAAGAGATCTTATTGAATAATCTCAGTAGCTCAATGGTCATGGAAACTAGATGTTAAACAGATGACCCAAGCACTATTATTCCCTGCCAAAGTTACTTACGTTTTGAACAATTCACTCAATATCCATTATGCCTGATAGTGACTACCACTAACTGCATACAACAGTGATCAATAATAATATATTTTTAATTTATTGTAAATTTAAATTTATTCTATCTGTTTTATAATACCAATACTCATGTTTAACGCAACAAATTATCACTGATTTAATGTTTCAAAACTAGTTATTATTAACCTTTATTGATATATTGAATGATGATTCTTTAAGTGTGTGAAAACGATAAGTAGTCTCCAACAACTTGTTTCCATATTGTATAAAAGAAAAAGTGTGCTGACTCCACCTTAATTCCATTATTAGTGGTGGCTGTCTGAACTAAACACAGATCGCTTTGGGCTGATTATTTATTCTAATGGCTAATTATCTTGCGATTATTTTCTTCACTTTCAGATTTTGTTTGAAATGTAAGTGAATACCAACACAAAACACAAAGTAAGATCTAGGTAAATGGATTGTGAATCAAAGTATTAATTAGTGTCCAACATGATGTATTTAGCACCATTAATGTTTTATTTCCCACACAATATGAATATAAAATGTGTTTAACTAGTAATAGCATAACAAGTGTATCATCATAGTTTTGAACAAATAATGGACCATATTTAAAAAAATGTGAATGCAATGATAAGTGTCCTCCAACTCAAATAACCCACTCACGTTTAATAAATACATAAAAACTAAAAAGCAGTTGAAGAAACCACTTACACATTTTAATGCTTTTTAAATCTTTTCAAATAAGATGACAAAACATACAACTTTATGTTTTCAAATATCCATTAAAAACTCAATCACAACAAACCCTTGCAGCCAAGTATAAAAAACAATAGAAGTACAGAGTAAAGTAAATTGACAATACAAACTTCATTTTCTAGTATTCAAAACTCTAATTTAATCACAATAAACAAGTCCAAAAACAAGACATGTTCAAAATAAACTTAATGGTAAAATGCAAACTATTACCTGTGTGAACTCAAAGGGTAATGTTCTACCCAACTATGCGATGCAAAGGTTGATATGGTTGACTGTCGATCATGCATGTTTGTTTCCACTAAACACTCAAAATACTAGACTCTCCAAGACCATTTAAAGTGAGAATTACTCTAATTGTTCTGCGAGTAATATAGGGTGGATGGTCTGGTTAACTTTGTCCACCTCAAAACATTTGGTGACCAATATTTTTACAATAAAAAAGACGAAAAAATTTAACAAAAAGTACAATGTAAATAAATGAAACATTTCATTAATTCAAACAAAATGCATTAATTATGCTTACATCTCTTTTAACTTTTTAATTAAACGAGTATTTTTTCATTAAATGAATATTTTTTGTTAATGTATCATTTTCTAACAATATATTGGAAATTTTGGAGCAAGAAATGTATTTCATATTGGATTTTAGAGTAAGTGCTACAACTAAAGTATCAACATTCAATTGTGATTTCTCACTTTATTAACACATTAACCCCAGATTAAAACATTAAAATATCGAAAAGGAGGACAGGTACAAAGACACTTTTCGAGGAAGGGTAGAACCTACAAAAGGACTGTCCTCCCTAAAGGACGGCAATTGGTCACCTTACAAAACCCCCACCCCATTTAAAAAAACTTGAAACACCTCCCTTCCCCAAAAAACAACACTGAAACATTTGAATAATATTTCAAGAATTATTTCAAATGAAATAACAAATCTTGTAATTTTATGAATCGAAACATTAATTATAAAAACTCAAATTTGATTTGATATTAATTATTTCTGTTTTGTTGGATTCATCTGCACCCCGAATAACAGGATAATGAACAAAATAACGAAAAAATGACTGAACATGGCGCTGAAGAATAAAAAACTAAATATTCATACAAATGCAACCTGCTACACTCGGTAATCTGTCATTATATAACACCTAAATGAAGCGTTCTAGGGCATTAAAAACTAGAATTTTGAGGTCGAAGGCTTCAAAGAAACGTTTTTTCACAATGTAATCTACAGGATGAGATCTTCTTGAACATTCTATTGCATTTTTGCTGGTCCGACACTTCTCGATATTATTCCACCTGCTCAGAGTCATGCAGAATCAGCAAATGTGAATGAGAATGAGACAATGAGTAAATGTGAATGAGAGGGACAGAGAAGAGACATACAGACAGACTGAAAGAAAGGGAAAGGGAAGAAGAAAATGGAACTTCTTGAACATTCTATTGAATTTTTGCTGGTCCGGTGCCGGTACCCCACCTCAACAGAGACGTGCAGAATCTGCACCTAAATGTGAATATGAGAGAGGAAGAGACGGAGAGAGGATAAAATGGAGGGGAGAGAGAAGATGGAGAGATGAAGAGAGGGAGAGAGAGGGGGAGACGGAGAGAGAGGGGGGGAGACGGAGAGGGGGGAGGGGGAGACGGAGAGAGGGGGAGGGGGAGACGGAGAGAGGGGGGCGACGGAGAGAGGGGGCGACGGACAGAGAGGGGCGACGGACAGAGAGGGGCGACGGACAGAGAGGGGCGACGGACAGAGAGGGGCGACGGAGAGAGAGGGGCGACGGGGAGAGAGGGGCGACGGGGAGAGAGGGGCGACGGGGACAGAGGGGCGACGGAGACAGAGGGGCGACGGAGACAGAGGGGCGACGGAGACAGAGGGGCGACGGAGACAGAGGGGGCGACGGAGAGAGAGGGGAGACGAGAGAGGGGGAGACGAAGAGAGAGGGGGAGACGAAGAGAGAGGGGGAGACGAAGAGAGAGGGGGAGACGAAGAGAGAGGGGGAGATGAAGAGGGGGAGATGAAGAGAGAGGAGGAGATGAAGAGAGAGGGGGAGATGAAGAGAGAGGGGGAGATGAAGAGAGAGGAGGAGATGAAGAGAGAGGGGGAGATGAAGAGAGAGGGGGAGATGAAGAGAGAGGGGGAGATGAAGAGAGGGAGAGACAGAGAATGAGGGAGATAAAGGGCAGAACAATGTTTGCCGGGTTCTGCTAGTTTGTAATACTTGCAAAAATTGCAAAACAAGTTTGCATTTTACTGTAAGTTCATTACTTTCTTGCACTTTCTTTGTAAGAAGATTATGTAAAAATAAAAAAATTATGTAAATGTGCACCAGAAAACTGAATTTTTGGTAGTAAAATCTTATTGTCGGGGCCTGGTAACAAAAAAGTGGATAAATCCTGTTCCTATATACAGTAAATTACTTCCTCTAAAACATGGTGTAACTACAATCCATGTTTTGTGGGACCTTGATACTGAAAAATCGATTGACGGCAAAACATCAGGAGGTCTGTCTGTGGACAATGCTAGCACCTAAACTGTTCTGCCGATTTCCTCCAAAACTGATATTCCCCTATTGATCAGATTGAACTCAAGACTTTGGGAGTTTCAACAGGATATTTTGAATTTTGAGGGTGTTTTACATGAAGTTTGCAAAACATTTGCAAAATTTTCTCCAAAATGGCACGAAACTTTGCCCTTGAATAGCATAAAGAATGCTTAAGACAATGGGGTAGGTCTCATGTTCGTTGAAATCAAAGACTTTTTGAAAATTGTGAAAGTGCAATTTTTAAGCGTCTCACAACGGTACTATTGAAAATATAAAATTTTTTCCTTACTAAAATATGTTCTTTCAAGACAAATATAGGCAATTTTTAATATTTTTTAAACATTTTTTTTTCTAAAAACCAAATGTTTTCTTTAGAGTTCCTCTTTGTATGTATGAAGAGATGATAAAAAATACGGTGCTAGTTCCATTTTCAGCAAACTCGAAATTTTCAAAAATTGCAAAATTTAACATTTCAAAACTACAAAATTGAAGATACAGAATTTTGTCTTAGACAAAGTCTCTTGTAAAAATTTAGTTCTTTACGAAGGGCCATCTAGGTTTTCAGTTTTTTAAAGAAATTAGTAATTTTCATGTAATTTGCTCTTGAAATTAATGCAATTTATAAAATAAAGCATTTTCCCAAAAACGCCTCAAAATTTTTCTTCAATTTTTCCATACATAGAAGATGATAAAAATAAACAAGGGGCTCATTTTCATGGAAATCTGAATTTTTGAAAAGGGCAAATTTACAAATGTGAGAACGTGTGAGCTGTTTTAGCACCATTACTACTACTCTTTTTTTATTTGTTGTAAACAGGCCTACTAGCGAATGATATTTGAATTTTATGGTGAATTTATTTTATTTTATATCTGAGTTGTTTTTTGAACTAGTTGTGTATTTACTGTGGTTAAATTTGAGCTTTTAATGAATATTACATTATCAGAAAATAATAAGATTTATTATTATATTTGAAATAATTTTAAAAAGAAACGAGCATTCAAGGGTTTTTAAAGTAAACAAAGCTGGTGGGTTTCTTGAGCTGAGGAAAATTTAATCAACCCTGCCTGATTTACATTCTATTTATAACTGACGTTTCTATGTAGCTAAGCCACACACATCCAGTGCAATTACAAAAAGAGAAAACCTTGAGAGAATGCTGCCATCTTTTACATAAATAGGTATGTATGAATTGGTCTAGATCATTTACTTCACTTTTAGTTCTTTTACCATGAAATACCTACAAATTTCTATAACTGGTTACAGTAATTTTATTGTGCATTAAAGATGGTAATTCTATTGATTTATTTGTACTAGGTACAAAATATACAACACTAATTTTTCAGGGAATTAAAAAAAATCAATGTCCCTTTTGAGCAAAGCTTATTTGTGAGAAATTGGGGTAAAATAGTCTTGATCTTATGAATGTGTCAATAAGAGTCAGGCCTCACCTGAATGGACTGCACAAGAGTTCAAAAATATAACTGACTTTCCCAATGCAATTGCAACAGATTCACTGGCCACTAACAATCCACAGAAATAGCATAACTGTGTCATTTTCTGATTTGAGTTATCTTTACTAATAAAAGTTTAATTTGAAGTCTAACCTACATCGATACCACAAAAAGTAGGGTACGAATAGACAAGGCTCTTCTTCCAGATTGTTGCAGTGTCCTTGTAAAGTTTGGTAAAAATTAATACCACACAAATGGGAAAAAAAGAAGAAAAAGAAAAAAAAAATTAAATAATACATTGGTAGATGCGCCACCATCATTATTTTTTGCCGGTCGTCATGAAAAGATTGGTTCCTAATATATTCTGCCAGAGTCCAACAGTGGTACAGCAGAACTGGTTCATACTAATAGATTCACTAGAAGCCAGCAGCAGTGCATGAAATAAAATTTTGTGATCTAATAGTAATGTTCTCTAAAATAAAATGAAAGAAAATTACAGCAAGTTATTAAAATTTGAACCAATTACTTTAAAAGCAGTAATCTTAAACATCGTGGTTTATATAAAATTTATCTTTTTCCTTTTTCACAAGAATTGGTTATGAAGAAATCCCAGGCAACACTGTTTTTTTTTGCTAGTGGCACATAAGTGCCATATAACCTTCTGATGAAAGACATCACACAGCTCGGCATCCCTCTGAAACTCTCATGAAACAATTTCCAAAAAATTGTAGAGACAAAAAACAACGAAATGCAATTACTCACAGAAAACAAGACCCGGTTCCACTGGACCCAGCTTTCCTGATTACAGCCGAAAAATTATGTTGATTTTTTTAATCGTTATTTAGTTACACTTTTGTAAAATTTAAGAGTGCAAGTGGAGAACAATTACAACAAAGTCACAAAGAACTATTTATGTATCTTCTATAGTTGTCATATAAAATAATGAAAATTGTGTTTCTGGGTCAAATGGATTCCGGTTGCCCAGATAAAAGTTAAAGGAACCATGAGACCAGAGGATATAATTCAAGCAAGTTACTCTCTCCAATTCCAACCAATAAACTATAATAAATCGATAATGAACATTAATGTATTCTGTACTTCACTGAAAGTACAACACTATGTATCATAGTCGGGGGGAAAATTGATGATGGATACAAGACAACGAGAAACATTTCTTTCTTTCTCATATACGAATGTATATACGGAGTAATACACAGTATAGAGAATGTAATGTAATACTGATTTTTTTTGTTTAAATGAATAATTACTTTGCTCTTCATCCACTCTGTCCACCTAAGTTTAAATTTGCTTAGACACATTTCATTCTTATTCATAAAAATCCATCCAAACACTCAAACTGAGAAGTTGACTGGAATTCTCTTCCAGTTTGATGTTTAAATGCCAGAAACTTGCACATTTTCAAGAAGATTAAAGTTAAAATATTCAAGATATATTTTAAGTTCTATATTCTTACTCCCATTTTCATTTTCGCATTATCTGTCAACGCATCCATCACTTATTTTTAGATATTAGTACTGAATCAATAATTTAATTGATATTAAATGCTGTTAGTCGATCAAATGACTAATTTAATATCTTGAATTAAACTTCAGTAAACGTGACTGATATTGCACGAGAGTGATTCACCTAATTTCTGCATACCAATATCAAACCTTCAATTTTATAAATATTTTTATTATATTATTATTATTATTATTATTATTATTATTATTATTATTATTACTACTACTACTACTACTACTATTACTACACTTTATCAATATTTTTTTACAGCAGTGAATGTTTTGTAATAACAATTTGTGTTGAACATGCTCATTCACTACCTATCTCCATGTTTGCAATGCTCCCGGGTCGTTTACACAACTGTCTTACTGTCTTATATCCATTTTGTTTTTGAATGAGCAATATTAAAAAAACATGTCAACACTACAAATGTAAAAGTAATTTCCTTACTTACCCATATGTGTTTGTGAACTTGCAGTGCATCAGAGTCTGGAAAGAGTTTCATGCAGACATCACAAGCAAAAGAGCTTGTTTCTGCATCTAAGGATGGTTTGTGATCGTCATGCGCCAAATTACGACCTGTTTCAAACTTTAAAGTTTTGTTCGAGTGCAAGTGTGTGATCTCTTGATCAACAAAATGACTCTGTGACTTTGAACATCGATGGTTACCTTCTTTTCCTTCCTCCTCGTCGGAATCAGAAATTTCATACACTTCTGGAGGGGAGATCTTTTGTTTGCTCAATTCTTCAACTAACATTACATTGTCAGTCTGGCTCTTTGACTTCAAATGCGGATGGCTAACTGATTCTTCCTCGATGTCTGAATCACAAATTTGATACACTTTTGGAGAGGAACTTGGCATTTTGCTTGTACGTTCACAAAGATCAGATGTCACTTTCTCAGAGCAATGCTTTTTATGTGGCTGTACATGGGATCCTGAAATTGTGTGCTGATCCTCATCATCAGATACAAGGTCGACAAGAGCTGCATTCTTTGAAGTACAAAGTTTCTGCAAGTCGAGAGCACCCACAGTCTTGCTGTCTTCTTTTTCACTTTCTCCAGCCGGCTGAGCATCGGGTTCACGTTTGCAGTCTTGAAAAATGTTTTCTTTTTTGACAACCGTATCGACAACATTACAACCATTCTGCTTCCTCACACCTGATGCAGAGTATTCGTTAAGTTGTACAAGCAAATCTTTATTCTGATTTGCTTGCTCCGCAACACATTGAACTGTTTCCTGGCTACAATTCGCCTGGAGTGAATTAACACCACAATTCACAACCTGACGATTGACTTCTTGGCAAGTTACAGAATCCTCACTAGTTTCTACATTCAAAACGTGTTTCTCAGAAGGCTGGGTGAGTGTCAATTCCTTCTTGATACAATCGCTTCCATTGGATTTTAAGTCACTACCCATTGTTTTCGGGTTGAAATTACTATCTACACGTTCTTCCTCACATTTAAAACCCACTTGCAAAGTTGTACTCTGACCATTGCTTGGCTGTTCACTGCCAAATTGATTTTCTTTCTCCTGTGGATTCAATTGGAAATCTTCGTTTGATTCTGCAGAGTGTTCCTGTTTCACTTGCAAGTGCAAATAATCAACAGGGGCAGAATGGCATCTGGTAGGCGCAATACCACAACCCAGCACTTCTCTAGTATCTTTAATGCTGTCTGTTTTAGAATTAGAATCCTCAGTACTTAGGGCAAGCTGCAATTCACTTAGACGTTTGTCGAAATCTTGCAAGAAAGATGGTTCTGGATTAACACCTTTTAACTCGTCTTCTGCAGGACTTGCACCTTCAGAGGATGCCAGTTGTTGGCTGAAGCCCAGCTGTGAATTCACACTACCATCTATTGTCGTTTTCTTTAGATTACATGGTTTGTTTGATTGAATCTCAAATCTCTTTGTGTCACAATCCTCTTCCATTTCACAATCCAATGCATGATCCTCACCTACATTTGATGGTGAGCAAGCTGCCCGAGTTGGCTGTTCTGCAAGGCAATGAAACGCACCATTCTGAACGCAATTATCAGGAAAACTGGTACAATTTGGGTTTTCATTTCCAACGAAACTAATGGGATTTGAATCTTGTGTTTGAAGAGAACTGATATTAGCTGGATTTTCGTTTTCAAGAGTATTAATATCACTTGAACCTTGATTTTCTTCTGGCTCACCTAGTTCTTCAGAACCTTTCCTTGCTTCACAAGGCTCAGTCTCAGAACTCGCTTTGCACGCTTCCACATTTCCCACTTCAGAATGGCGATGCTGATGCACTTCAAGGTCGCGCAGCCGTGAGAACGACTCGGTGCAAGTTGTACACTTATATTTCCTCCTTCCTGTGTGCGATCGCATATGCTCCCTCAGGGACGCAAACCGTCTGAAAAGTCTCCGGCAAACAACACACTGATGACCCGTGTACTTGCAGAGATGTTTCTTCATAGAGCTGCGCCATTTGAAAACTCCTCCACAGCGACATTTCCATGCAAACCTTTTCTTTCCAACTGCTTTAGAGGGCCTGTTGGAAATTTGGATGCCTATTGCAGAAGCCTTGGAAGGTTGGGTGGAAACTACTTTGACTGTTGGTTGGGAGGAAACTACTTTGACTGTTGGTTGGGAGGAAACTACTTTGACTGGTGGTTGGGAGGAAACTACTTTGACTGTTCCTTCATTCTTCCCACAATTGTAGCTTCGTTTGTAAATCTCCGAGGTGTTCAACCGTTCCAGGAGCACAGCACATTCACCTAGAAATAGACAAATTGTTTTGAGACTCTGAGTTCAAGATAGCTAGTAACTTGCAGGATAGAATCCCAGGTTATTTGTTCTTTTGGCATGTGTATATGATGACTGATATTATTAATAAACTCAACTTGTAAGAAATTTTCAAAATTTAGTAAAACATAACACTGAATAGTTTCGAACAAGAGGAATTAAATGTAATAATCAGCACTGAGCTAAATTAAACCTTTTCCTGCACAAATTTCCTACAAATATCGATAATTCTAATAAAATTCAACATTTACTGGCAGGAAGATTTTGGAGAAGTCAAAATCTACAACTTTCAAAATTTTTCCATTTTTAATTCATTGGACATTAATTGTCTGAAAAAGTAAATAAAAAGATTATCTAAAACTATTTTAAAAATTGTTGAATCACTATTCTTGATCTATTTTATATGTATTGTACTCACCTAAATGGGAATGTGAATGCACAAGCAAACTCTTGCTGTCTGTAAATGCACTCTTGCAAATGGTGCATGACAACACACTTTTTGTTGCCTCAGATTCAACTTTATCATTGACTTGTCCACTCACAACACCTGATGAACTGCTGTGTTTGCGTGTAAATCTACCCAATTTATCCCTGGTTGATTCTGGATTATCAGGCTGGGTCAAGCCATCACAATCAACACACAAAAACTTTTTGTTCTGAAATGGGAATGTGTGGTTTGGTCCACACACAGCCCTTGTTACCTTCTTACGACAAACATAGCAACTGGAATTAACTCTGAACAGTCGCTTGTGGGCCATAAAATCACTGTGACGTTCAAAGGATCTGTTGCACTTGCAACATTTGTATGCCTTTTGATAACTATGATAACGCAGGTGTGACAACAAGATGCACTTCTGTCTAAACAACTTGCCACAAATTTCACAAAAATACTCTCGCCTTCCTATGTGATCAGTGGTGTGTGCAGCAAGTGCGCATGATGTTCTAAACACCATTCCGCATATGCACGAAAAAGTTTTGTTTTCTCTACATAGTGTAGCAGCCTTAGCAACATTTGCAGCAGATAAAAGACTCTCGGCGACTTGATGATTTTCGTTGATTGTTCTTTTCACTTCTTGATTTGTATCAGTACCAGCAGCTTCTACCCTAACTGACATTAAACCTCCAATTGTAGAACAACCATCTGGAAAGGAACAAATATAATTTTCAATGAACGTAACTAGAATGAAGAAAAATTGTAAGTAGTGTATTGATATGCAAGTCACACTCATTGGAAACTGACGAGTCAAATTCCAGAACAAATATCTACCGACCCATAGAAATAAACAGGCATAGTAGCGATTTTGTAAATTTGTACCCTTACTAGACCAGTACTGCCCTTTTGAGGAAAACAATGTAGACAATGGGGGCACTTTTGAGAAAATACCGTTTAAAAATTGCCTATACCTCACACCGAAAAGTAATGTTTCTGAAAACCTGTACGATTCATTGAAATATCTATCTTTGAAGAACAGATTTCATTACGGTGAAAAAATATCTATCTTCAAAATTGTAATTGGAGGATCACAGTGAAAAATTAACTAACTTTTGTAATTTTCAAAAATTTTGAGACCCTACATGTGTGTGGCCATGGGTAATTTCTGGGGCAGGACAGTAAAAAAGATTGCATTCACTAAAGAAAACTGTTAGCTGTTGTGTGTGTGTGTGCATGGGGGGAGGGGGGCAGGCATGTATGTGTATGTAATCAGCTTAAATGCAAGGAACTAGCACAAACCTAATAATTTCTGGGGCAAGACATTAAAAAAGACTGCATTCACAAGTGACAGATGGTTTGTGAGAATGTAAGGGATCAAAGGGGGCTGACTCTCAAGAGCTAATAAAAGCATTTACCTCTTGAGCGTCCAACATTACTTAATCCATTTCTACAATGAAAATGAAAGCAACACGTTCTCTCAGCAATAAAATACTTTTTGGCAGAGGCATATCTAGGTATTCAGGTGCCCCATGGCAAGCATAGAATTTGTGCCTCTGTCATGATACTTCAAAGTAGGGTTGTTATTTGTTTTAGTGGGTATACTTGAAACATTGCCCCTTGTGAGTGGCACCCATGGCATGTGCCATGTCTGCCATACTGTAGATACGCCTCTGCTTTTTGGACAACCACTACTATGGCGGTGGTGGTGTAGCGGTTAGCGTATCGGACTGTTATACCCAAGTTCGCGGGTTCAAACCCAATCGAAGCCATGGATTTTTAACGGCGAAAAATTCCTTTGTACGTCTTCCTTCGGAGGGGAAGTAAATGTTAGTAGATTTACTGCATGTAAAACATCCTCAAGCCTAAATGACGCCTCTGAGCAAAATTCAAAATTGCCTGCTTCGTTGCCCATGGAATACCTTCTTTCTCCGCTAGTCGGTGAAAGGAGCATAGCGAAATTTGCGTGGTCAGACATAAGAGCAGACCTCATGGCCTGAGTCTTGCCATGTAAAATATGGCATTAATTCAATTCAATTTAATTCAATACTAAAAGTGACTCTTTCAGGGCACACCTAGAATGCTAAGTGTTCCTCAAGTGTTCTGATAAATCTGTGAATGCAACAAAAGAAAAACAAAATACTTTCATCTGACACAAAGGATCAAAATACCCAAAAGGACGAAAGGAAAAATAGACAAGAAGACAAAAGGGGGGAAAAAGGGCAAAAAGTTAGTCAGGCTGTCCAAAAACAGTGTATGACACACTTGGTAAAAATGATTTTCATTTGCTCTTAGGACTGCGCCATTTGGCATATCAGCCTCATGTTGCAACCTTTCCTACTCGCAAAATAAAATGCCACTTTTATCACTTGCATCATAAACAACTCTTTTTGTTATGATGTCAAGAACAAAATTCATGGTTTAGAAACCTGAAATGATAAAAAATATAGAAGATTTAGTAATATATTAATCAAGTTGTGGTCATGTCATTAAAATCTTAACTTGGTCACAGTATACAGATAAAGTTATTCAATTAGAATTAGAATAAGAAGTAATTTTTAATTCATAATCTGAAATTTTACAGTTCCCTAATTAGGTTCAATCTGAAACACATTAACATACTTTGTATTATACATGAAATGTAGACGGCTTGAAGATGCGTTCTGGGTTAATAATTTTTTAGTAAGCAATTACTTGAAATAAGCTTACCTGGATGTGTAGAAGTACCACGCTCCATAGTAATGACAGTCTTTTTGTATTGATGGTTTGGCTTTGTATTGATGGACGGCCTTTTTGCATTGATGGTATTATTTGAATTTACCAAACGCATGTTATTTGGCTGCAGGTGATCAACACCTCTAAAAGGTATGCTGTCTCCACTGCTTGAAGGCATATTATTAACAGATTTCTTTTGCACAGTTAATGGAACTGGAGTTATCTTCATTCTTTTTGCAGAATCATTAGAACTTGCACCGTCACAGGCAGATGAATTGATGTTTCCTGGCACCAAGGGTTCTCGGTACCTCTTCGTTTTTGCTGGGCAGGTCGTCTTTGTGTGACAACGCATGTGTGATGTGAGGTAGCGTAATTTTTTGAAACGCTTTTTGCAAAGCCCACACTGGTAGTTCAACATCTCTTGAGATTCAGGTGTCTCCCGTACACATCTGTTTGTTGTGTCATTCCATCCGTTACAAATCCCAGCCTCCTGTTCATCAGGGATGTTCTTTTGATGGATCTCCATATGCATCATTAAGTCTGTGAATTCCTTGTAAGACTTGTCACAAATGGCACATTGGTAAGTTCTCTCGTTTGACACAGGTCTCTTCTTTGGATGATCCACTGATTGATCCAATGATACTTTTGTGTTCCTGAAGCTGTTACTGTTGGAACTGCTAATAAAATTGTCTTCTTCAATGTTCAATATTGTCTGTTCATTGCAATCTATCTTTCCATGACTTTCCATGTGCAAATTCAATTGAACATTATCCTCAAACCAAATTCCACAAGTACTACATTTGTTGGGTGAATCAGGGGACAAATTTGTATTATCTTTGGGAGCAGAGTCCTTGATGTGTAGTACAGCCTGTGTCGAATACAGTTCAAATTCTTCTTTAGTATGGTTTTCTACATGCGCAAGGAGGATGGGTAACTTCTGGAAGGTTATACCACAAAAGCAATTGTACCCACTACCTTCCACTGAAGACGGAACTTTGTTGGAAGAGAGTTTACGATTGCAACCAGCATTTTTAACAACCTGATTTTTCACTGTAATCTTTGTGGTTGCTTTTAAAGGACCTGCACGAGCTCCCACTTTGTTAATGGTGTTGTTACATTTACCTGCAACTACTGTCTTTGTTTGTGGTTGCCAATTATTTACGCTGACTTCTGGAGGAGCATTTTTCATTTCATTTCCTCTGGTCTTGTTGTTATTATGCATAACACTTGTTAGTGCTTTGCTGATTTGGCTGACAAGCGATGTAGCTGTACGTGAGTTATTCTGGTTAACTGCCGTGTTACTTTCCACCTTTGTGGTTCTCATTCTGTTCTGATTGGTGGGGTTGCTATTTTGCACATTAGTGGTGAAAGTATTGATGTATCCATTGTTGTCCTGACTCACATGTGGAACATTTTCCAGCATGGTGTAATGTTTGTGAGTTGTAATACTTCCGACATTTGAGATTCTTATTCCATCTTGTCCAGAGTTGTTAGAACCTTGTACTGCATTGGTGACTGTACTAGCATGCCCAATGCTGGTTTGGTTCATGGGTGGGACAGTTACGTGCATAGTGTAGTGTCTGCCTCCCATGTTACTTTCTACATTTGAGAGCCTCGTTCCATTCTGTACACAACTGTTAGAATCTCGCACAGCACCGGCCAAAGCATTGATAAGCCCACTGCTCGCTTGACTGGCATGTGGAACAGTTTCAAGTGTGGTGTATTGTCTATCAGTCATATTACTTTCTATATTTGTGTTTCTCATTCCGTTATGAGCAATATTGTTGCTACCTTGTTCACCAGTGATAAGCGTGTTGACGTGTCCACTGCTAGCTTGGCTGACAGGAGGACTATCAACATGTGGACTGTAGAGTCTGTCACCCAAGTTACTTTCTATGTATGCATTTCCCATTCCATTCTGTCCGGTACTATAGCTATTTAGCACAGCATTGGTCGGAGCACTTGCATATCCTCCACTAATGGTTTGGTTTACAAGTGGAGTAGGTATGGCAGAGCGGTATTGGTTGGCTTGCATGTTACTTTCTACATTTGAGTTATTCATCCTATTCTGCCCACTGCTGTTATTATCTAGCACATTGAATCCATTGGTGGAGATTTGGTTCACATGCGGAATAGCTGCAACTGAGTTGTACTGGCCAACAATTAGGTTACAATTTACATTTGTGTTTCTCACTGAATTCTGCCCGGCATTATTTTGTTCTCCAGTAGTCAGAGCACTAACATGTGCACTGCTGACATGGCTCACATGTGGAACAGTTACAAGCGAGGTGTAGTGTCTGTCAGCCACGTTACTTCCAATTGTGCTTGAGGTTCTCATTCCATTTTGTTGGGTGTTGTTAGTGACTTGCACAACTGAGATTGGCGTACTCATGTGTCCACTGCTGTACTGGCTCATATGTGGGTTAGCTGCCAGTGAGCTGTACTGGCTGGCAATTACATTACGATTTTCATTTGTGTTCCTCAATTCATTTTGTTCAGCATTGTTGCTGCCTGCAGCACTAATCTGTGTGACTTGTCCAGTGTTGGCTTGGATCACATATGGAGTAGTTGCGAGTGAGTTGTACTGGCTGGTATTCATATTACTCTCAACATTTATGTTTCTCATTCCATTTTGTTCGGAGCTGTTGCTAAGGTGAATAGTAGAGAGTAATGAGCTGAAATGACTTAAAGGTGGAGCAGCTTCAAACGATCTGCCATGGTCAACAGTCTTAATACTCTGTACGTTCAGGCTCAGGTTCCCATTGTTTATAGTGGTACTACTCTCTTGAAAACCTCTGGAGCCGAGTGCAAAATTCTGTCCATTGCTGGCATTGCTTAGTGGTGAAATAGCTGCTTTCAATTGACCATGATGCATTTCAGTCATGTTTGTCGTTCTAATAGTTTGAACTTGGCTTGAAGGTGGAATAGCAGAGAACGAGTTGCAAAGGCCAACAGCATTGTTGCTTTGTGTGTTTGTGTTTGGGGTTCTGTTCTCCACAATGTTGTTACTTCCTTGAAAACCAATGGAATTCAGTGTATAATTCTGTTCACAGCTGTCTTCTTTTTTCACCTGTGGAACAGCAACTTCCAATTGGCTTTGTTGAATGTCATTCATGTTACATTGTACATTCATACTTGCGGTTCTATTCACTTGGACTTGACTCTGAGGTGGAATAGGGGCAAGTGAATTGCAGTAGCTAATAGTCACATTACTTTGCATATTTGGGCTTGTGTTTCCATTGTTGATGATGATGATGTTGTTGTTGTTACCCCCTTGGAAACCACCAGAATTGAGTGCAAAATTTTGTCCACTGCTAACGTTCTTCTGCACAGTAGTTACACTCAATTCGCTGTGTTGCAAGTCAGTTGTGTTACAATTAACATTTGCACTTATTGTATTGTTCTCTCTGGCCTTCTCACTCATTGCAGAGTTGACCTTGACAATGTTTCCAGGCTGGTTTGGCTGTGTGGAAGCTACTGTCAGTCGGTTGCGAAGCACACGAATGTGCTTTGACAGACTCCCACTGTGTCGATACACTTTTCCACATGAACAATGGAACGCCTTGTCCACTCCTGAGGTTCTCAGGGCAACATGCACCACTGGTGGTTCACCGACGCTGTCTACATTGCTGCCTCCTTCGCCACCGCCGCCTCCTCCTCCTCCTCCTCCGCTGCCGCCACCGCCTCCTCCTCCTTCTGCAACGGGGGCCACTTCTGGCATCTGCACCGTAGTGGTGGTGCTGGGTGGTTCAATACGCCCTACTTCCATAAACACCTTTGGAGAGCCCCGGTCATCTGGATCAAATCTATGAGTCTGTTCAAGAACTGGCTGATGCACATCCACAGGCAGTTCTTTCTTAATCAGTGGTGGAACTGTTGATGATCCTGCTCCTGCACCTTCACCTTAAATCAAATTAAAAACTAATTAATTCACTAAGTTTTTTTCACATAAAAAGTTGCAGTTAAAATAACATTCCATTATATACATATTTTATAAGTGTATAATTAATCGTTTATTATAAACTACATTCACATAAACAGCGAGATTGTTTCTTCTGTACGTGGTGACCTACACAGAAGAAAAACAAACTATTCAAATGAACATTTCAAACACTTCAAAACAACAACACTCCAAACTATTCAAAAACAAACATTTCAAATAAAGGTAACATCAATTTTGATTTGGGAGAATTTTATGTTCAGTTTTGGAATAAGAAAAAAATAGATATATATTCAGTTTTTATATTTCCCATTAAAATGTTTTAAACAATTTTGTTTTTATTTACTATAATGTTTTTTATTACTGTAAGTATTTATTTTATCTTTCGCAATTAATGTAAAAGATGAAAATTCTCAGTTGAGGAGTCCCATTATCCTCGGTTTTAGAATATACAATGAATATTAGTGGGGGAATCATCCATTAATTTCAAAACGCTAAAGATGGGGCACAGAAATTGAGACCGCATTACGCAGGAAGAGAGAGGTTATAATTAAATATTACATAATGCTGATGTTAATTAATTCAACAGGCTTTTCGCCCGAATGAAATGTTAATTAGTTAACGTACATAGTAAGAAATATTAAAATTAACATAAACAAAACAAATTAAATACATGTTACAAATTATATTACAAGTGATAAATAATTCTAACTAGCCAAAATCTAATATTCTTTGTTTCAGATATTTTACAAAACTCACCTCACTCATACCTAATCGTTCATTGCTCAAAAATTCATTATCATTCTTATTAAACAAGATATTGACAAACTAGTAATTTTGTGTTCTGCAAAAAATTTCTTTTAATAATATATTCCTTCTTGTATTACATGGATTATTATAGTGAACAAATAAATTTCTTAATTGTAGGCAATCAATTTTAGCATTTAAAAGATAAATTTATTGTTGTAGAATACATGTGAATACTGTGAAGACAGTAATTTAGCTTTTACAGAAATGTTTCAATAAACATGGGAATAGATTGGCATTGAATTTTTTATCTTGAATGATGCATATCTGAAAAAACTATGTTGTACACTCTCTCATTATTTAAAATTTTCAATACATTTTGAAATAATTCCTTTTCATCAGTCTTATACTAAAAATTAAACTATTAACAAATTAAATTAAAACATAAATAAATTAAAAGGTTATGATATACGGATTACAATAAATGGAAATATTTCAGTCAATAGTGTGTGATTGAATCTGCTAGATTAACCCTTTGACTGTGCTAGATGCTCTAGATACACAAAATATTTCTGTGAATGGTAGCCTCTGGCCATATTATCATGCTCACTCAGGATGACACTGGGAGTCTCTGGGCGAGATCGTACGCAGAACTGCGATGTCTAGGGAGCTTTTGGTCAAGTTCCCTCACGCAGACATGCTTTTGGCTATTGCTTGGACTTACTGATAACTGAGAAATCTTATGTGTATCTATGTGCAAGCAAGCTCAGCTCACAACAGGACCCGCAGCGAGGAGCATGAAGCAAGAAGCATGACACACAGTCGGCCACACCGTAGCAGTTAAAGGGTTAAGAAGAAAATAATCAAAAGTTTTATAGAATAATCTAGAACCCAATTAAACTGGTACAACAGATACAGTCCTTGTGTCATCCATGACAGTGTGTGCGTGGTTTGTTGTCAGAAATTTTCTTGCCTATTCATCCTTCTTTCATTAACAATGGTCCCCAATCTTATTAATAGGAGCAATTCACTTCATAAACCACCTCTGACTTTAATATCATAAATTTTATTATGCAACCCAAATAAAATCAACACAATTTGTTACTAGAGTAAAACTTGCTAAATGCAGAATGTATATAATGCGGAAATCTGTCCTATGTGAATCGAAACTGAGGTCCTGGCAAACTTACGAGTAAATTCTACAGTACTTCATTGTATAATGTGGAATCTGTCCAAGGTGGAAACAGAAACAAAAAATCTTTCATATTTTCTCAAAAAGTCAATCTTTAAAGTGGAAATGCATCCATATTTCCGTTATTTTCCTCATTTATTATTTGCAGGCGCCCGGTGCACAAGCTCAAGTAAGGATGAAAGGATTTTGCGCAGGCGTCACAGGAGATTTCTGAAATATTTTTCGTTAATTTTTGGACTGTTTCATGGAAAAGATAATGATGTGCTGGGTTTTGGTGTGAAGAGCGCAGGAAGCTCATCATCACAGAAGAAAGGGAAAATTTTCGTCAGTAGAAATTGAGGAACTGTAGTGTAAAGATGGCTAAATCATATGTGTCTTTCTCACTAAATGATAAAGTTTAAATAACTGAAGCTAAAGAAAGGGACAAACTGTCAGTATGGGAAATAACATCAAAGTTAAAATGTGGCAAAACACAAATTTATGTGACACTGAAGCACAAGGAGAGAATAATGGAACAGTGGATGTAAGGAAATGGTGAAATGATGAGAACAGCAATGAAAACCAGCAATTAAGTAAACAAAATAGTGTGGGAATGGTTTAAGAGTGTAAGATGTACTGTAGTAGGAGCATTTTCAAACAGTGTTTGTAATAGTATATATGTACACCATTCACATTAAAACAATATAAATGTATCAAAATTATTGTAAGTGAACTTTATTCTTCAAGGTGAGTAAATAAAGAAAGAAAGCAGAATCTTGTCTAATGCGGAAAAAAAAATTCTGGTCCCTTGAGGTTCCGCACTGAGCAAGTTTTACTGTACTATAAAATTTCTTTTTACATATTGTAAAAGGAGGGATCTTGTTGTAAACCTTACCAGGTTTAAGTGTGCATTACAGGTGCATGGGAATGGGGGTGGGGTGTCAAAATATTCCAAATATACATTATGTAATTATGGACGGCTCCATGAAAAAAATAAAAATAATTCAACTTTTTAAAGACATCTTAAATCTTTTAACAATTTGTGCACCTTCGTTAAATTTTTACTAAACAATTCATAATAATTGTAACCAGGGGGTGTTGATAGAATCCAAATTGTGACCATGTTACCAAGTAACAATGTGTTTTAATAATTAAATTTGTTCAAAGAATTGGTCGGCCTGACCGGGATTTGAACCCAGGCCTTCTAGTTTATGCCCAGCTGCTCTGACCACTAAGCTACCAAGTCAACCAACCCTTTGAACAGTTTTCACGAGCGCATTATCGCTAAAGGGTTGGTTGACTTGGTAGCTTAGTGGTCAGAGCAGCTGGGTGTAAACCAGAACGCCGGGTTCAAATCCCTGTCAGTTCGACCAATTCTTAAAACAAATTTAATTAATAATAGTAATAAATATCACCAAGTCCTATCTTGACTGGTACTTTTATTCTGACATCCTGATTGTAGTAAACAAATACTTATATAGTATTTGAGAAAGAGAGAAACACACATACACAAACAGAGGTGTGTGTGCGTCTATTTGTGGGTGGATGGGTGTGTGTGTGTGGGGGGAAGCACACAGTCATTCTAAGTGTCTGAGACCCCTGGTGGGGAACTGATAATCTGATTATTTGTTTTCGGGTCCAGCAGAGAAGATTCTAAGAAATTCCCAAAAACGTGTTTTTGCTTGTTTTAGCATTACGATTTTCGTGGGTAGATCCCAAATTGAATCAAAGCCACCTACATTTTTGTACTTCTTATATTTATTTAATAATTAAAATTTTAATTTTATATTTCTTTCTCATAAGTATCTTTGTTTTATTATGAATATTATCAGGGTTGTCCTCCATGTTCATGTATTTAATAAATGCACACATAGATATATGTATGTGAAGTTGATGAAACTCCAGTACCCAGAAGTAAGTTTCGCTCTATGATGCCATACTTTTCTTCCATGAGAATGGCAACACTAATAGTTGTGAAAACAGAGAAATGCGCACCAGAACTGTCAATAATGATGTAGCTTTCAATATAAGAGAAATGTTTTGACCGTATTACCACTTTTTAACAATAAATTTGCACACATTTACGTATAGTATTATCCTAAAACTTATTAAATTTAAAGAACACTAAGTGAATATGGAGAAAATCAGAACTGTGAGTAATGTTAGAGAATGGAAGCCTATCTGAATTCGACTTCGCACATCTACAGTCTTAAATGTACAAATACTGATTTTCAAATGAATGTGATTAACAACTTATTCTTATTAAACTTAAAACTTTATTAACATAAACATACGAAACTGTTGATTTTATCTCTTTATAAAGATTTGCCTAAAAACAATTGCAGAAGTAGAAGTGAACACAAATGAGACAGTTTGTAGAGATTTAATCTCTCCAAAAATTATGGGGACGAAGTGTTAAGTAAATCTGGGCAAGAATCAAATGTAGTTGTAGAAGATTTTGCAACAGAAATTTCAGAACTAATTGAGAATGATCTGCTATTAGGATTAGAGAATAACAGCAAAGAACAGCTGACAAGTGATCTTTTATGTGCACATCAGCAAAAAGAAGTGTATAAAATGTAGTTGTACTAAATTAACTATTCGCATCATTGATACCCGCAAGTATTTTTTTACAGTGATTATAATCCTGAAATTGCATTATTACCAGTTCATATCCTGTATGGATGTAACATACAAAGCCAACGGGTGTTGGAAATTCTTGAAGGGGAGTATAACATTATCTGCTACTATGATTCATTGGTAAATCCAATGCCAGATCTGTAAGAACTTAATTGAACAAAGCTGTGCATGAAGTTTAGAAATATTCAACACAAGAAAATACTTTTAAAACAGTTTATAGCACCGGCGATGTCACTTTAACTAGTAGTTAATAATACAATAGGGTGGCCACACTCTTCCTGGAACAAATTTTCCCGACTTCCAATTTTTAAAGTGCATTTTTTTTTAACAAGATTTGCTCAGAATTACACCCTTTTTAAAGCAGCTTTCAACTCATTGTGAAAAAGTCAATTCAAATTAACAATATTTGAATTAAAAATTAAAATTGTGACAAAAATTATGTGTTACTGATATTTTAAAGAAATAAAGTCTACCTTAACAATTGTCTCAAAACTTTTTCTGGATTCATAAAGATTTTTCTACAAATGCCAAAACAAAACTTTTCCAAATCAGTTGTATGGTTATCTTATTAACAAAGTCTGAACTGCAGTGACATCATATAAATTTAACCACATTCCTAGTTTTGACGATGACAATTGACTTTTTCACTGTAAACTTGAAAGCTGCTTTAAATAATGTATAATTCTAAGCAAATTTTATTAAAAAATGCACTGGAAAAATTGGAAGTCGAGAAAATTTGTTCCCGGAAGTGTGGCCACCCTATTATTTTATTAACTACTACTACTACTATAATCATAATAATAATAATAATTATTATTATTTTAAAATCTGATTTTTTGGAATTAGATCCATGTGTGTTTTAAATCTTCGTTAGTTTGAATCATTCCAGTGTATTATTCCACATACGTGTCTCTTATCACATTAAGTATTTTAGGGTACACTTCTCCACAGGGTTATCTTTGAAATTTGTATTGCATGGGTTAAATTTCTCATTCTTACTCAATTTTAAAGATAGTCCATAGCCCTTGGCTAAAAAGATCTTCAACTGTTGTTGAATTCGTTCATTAAATAAACAAACAGAACATAAAATCTAAAATTTTTATTTCACTAAGTTGTAATAATTAGCTGCAAAGCAGAAAATCAGGACTGAAACATTCCAGTACAGGACCCCTTGGACATCCCAGTAAGAGATACTGCAGTGACAATGAAGCACTGAGCAATTGCAGTTGGTATCCCGTCAGAGCACACTTACCTTCCACCACTGCAAATAAATCCTGCTCCTCCAAGGCAGTCAGCGCCTCCGGAGGGCCGCCTTCTCCCTCGACAAATGGAGGCAGCATCACCATCAGAGGGGAGCGGCATACAGCCTGCAAAAAATTATTCCCCTCCATTTGTAATTCATTATTTATTTGTATAATTCACAGACATTGTCCTCCTTACAATTAACATTTACATAATTAAAATCCAATGATGTTTATTACAATTTTTACAGTCGCTGGCCACTAATTTCCTGAAACAAATTTCCTCGACTTTGCAAGGTTCTCCACGGCATTTCATTTTTTAAAAAATCCCTGATAAGATTTGTAGAGCATTTTACACTATTTAAAGAATATATTAAAGCAAGCTTAAAACTAAAACAAACACATCTCTGATTTTGCCACAATAAGTAAAAATTTTAAAAAAATCAACAATTTGAAATTGAGCAAAAATATAATGTAGTACTATATTTTAAGGAATAATATCTAGTTTTATAACGGTCTCAAAATTTTCCTCAACTTCTAACCAATCTTTACAAATTCCTTGATCCCCCCCCCCCCGACTTATCCAGAGCAAAGAAAAATCTGGAATTTCCATGATTTCCAGAAAGTGGGCACAACTTTCAAATGTGTCCCATGTTCTTGAAACCAGAGTTCCATTCCCCTAAAGAATTTTGATTTTTATGATCTACACGAGGATGGATGTAGATCTACACGTAGATCTTTTTGGATGCTCTATTACATTTTTGAAGGTTATCCCAACTTCATGGGTTGTCTGGGTTTCTTTGAACATAGGTTCAATTATGAAGCCATTTCCACTTTTTAAAAAATGATTTCAAAAGTGTAAAAGATTTCCCGGGGTCCAATTAGTGAGAATTATCTTTTGAAAATAGAAAGGTTTGGTCCCAATTTTGAGTAGCCAACTTTACTAAGCACCATTTACGTGGTTATTAATGGGTAGTGAATCTTCACCCATCCCGAGGCCAGGAAAGTCGTTAAGTTTAAAAATGTAGAATATTGTAGATTATGATATCAACAAGTTAGGCAGAGAAGCTCGCAAATGTGCAATCCCAGGATCCTGCATGCAACACATAAGTGTAAAGGTATGTTTCTCATAACGTAATTTACAAAATTGGATCTTTTAGACCTTTTTACACTTTTGGAGATTCAGCACTTCCCTTCCTTTTTATTTATTTAGCACTTTATTTGCAATTATGTCTCTTAGCCATCTCTTCGGCATTGAGCGTGTATGAGCATGTATGTATGTACACCCCATTCAGAAATCCATGGCGTTTTGAGTTGTTTAACTTCCGTGACATGGAAAATGGTTAAGCAATTCAGCTAAAGGCACCAGCCACATTTTATGTAAAACCAAGGATAACCCATCAAAACCGACAAGACAATATCAAACTCCTATGTTAATAAATCATAATTTTGAATAAGAAAACAATTTAATTTCTTTAATACTAAATACACATTTTGCGCATTAAATGTACTTTGTTATCAAATTCTTTGAATTAATTTTGCCATCTCCACACAAATTAACTTTAGTAATAGTCTTTCACTTATTTATACACATACTTTTATTCCTTCATTCAAATAATGTCTCCCTGGTGTTGCCTGGTAAAAATCTACTTGGTACTTAATGATACACTCGTGACACAAAATTCTGTTATTAAAAATAGAGTCCAATAAAGTTTAATATATTTATTTTAATTGAATTCTTACAATTTCTGTTAATATTAGAATATTTCACATAACATTACATCAGTGTCTCTTGCAATAATAAAGAAAACATTACTTTTTATGCCCAATAATTGGCTTTGTTGTGGTAATTTTGAACAGCATCTCTTTAGGCGTCACTGCAGAGAGCATGTTCATCAATGTATTCCAAAGCTATTTATTACAAATTAAATTGCAGCAAATGAAATCTAGAGGTGTATTTATGTACTTTATCGATGTAGAAATCTCCATGAATAGTCAGTGAATGGAAAAATAGCATACATAAGCAAATTACAGTATGAATCGCACACCCATAGTTTTGCTGGGCATCGTAAATTAAGGCGAAATGTTGGTGCCTGTAGATTCTACAGCCAATGACCTGAATGTGTTAAAGGATTAGCCCCATTATTTATTAGCTGGTCCTCTCCAAACCCAGAGGTAAGCGAGGTGTGAACTAGTTGCTTGATGTCAAATAGTCTCTCCTTGCTCAAGATTGTCTATGCACTAGGAAGAGTCACATCCTGCAGAGAAATTACTCTATCAAGGGACCAATTTGACAGGTCGGGAAACAAATTAAAGCCATGTTGTTTAATGACTTTGTAGGAAGTTGTGTCAATGCCTTTTGCAAGTGAGCTATCTGCATTGACAAATTGAGCGCATGGGCATAACCTACATTTACATTGCCAGTAGTAGAAGTCAAAACAAGTGCAAGCTATCATGTTAAGGGACTGCAGCTGAACAATATGACAAAACAACTTATTGGGAGAGATTTAAAATCAAGCTGAAAACAATATTAAACTAAGAATTCAGTTAAAGGCCACAAGACAGTTGGAAATAGAAGTCGTAAGATTCACTAATGGAATTCAAGATTATAGGAGAAAAAGAAAAAATCTCAACAAAAACAAAACTTGTATCAATAATTCTTGTGTGTCAAATATTCCCTGATTTTTCCCATTCCTCCAGAAAGTGACCATCCTGTGCAATATTCAGTAGACCTCATTTACATTCCCACATTCTTTCTGTCTCATTGAATCCATAAGCAAGCTATTCAACCTTATGTCATTTTTCAAATGCCTAAGGTCTCCAGGAATTTTGGTAGTCTTTCTCCAAATTTGTAAGTTCAATACTTCAGTCCTTCACATAATACAATTGCTGTCTGTATTCTCCATTGACCAAATACACATCATGTAAATCATGGACATCATCATCTTCAAGAACATTCAATGTTTTTTGCATATTTGAGCTTCATAAGTCTACTCAAAACACTATTAAATTATTTTCTACTTATAATTTCAATTTCACATATTTTATTCAGTGATGGTTTGTACTCATTGAGAATAGTGTTATAATATGGCAGTAATTGAAGTAAGAAGCCATTACTAATATAATTGCAATTAATTTAATTAAACTGATATTTTTGAAAATAAACAAGTGGGTTCAGATGACATGAGTATTTTGAATTTTTCTAGTTCAAATCAGAGTCTATAGCAAAACACCAAACTTCACAGTATTTGGGCATAGATGAAAATTCAGAAAAGTTGCAGTTTGCCTGGTTTATGTTCGAATTTCCTGTCCTTTTAGAAAATGTTTTCCAAACATTATCATAATTGTCAACTCTGGATTGTCATTAATGGACGTCCTCATCCTCAGTGAATCCCAAGTTTTCCATGCTCAAAACAATTTAATATGAGTACTTAAAGGAATACTCACTTTTAGAATATCATCTTCAGAGCAGCCATTAGTGTTTTCCTGCATGGAAGATTGTAAATTACACACATTAATCAGTCATTAATTATAAACATTCATAACAATTACTTTCACAGATATTCAATACTATCATATTTTTTCAAATTACCATCAAGAAAACAGTTCTTAAATTTATATAGCTTATCTTTCACAATAAAGTGGAACTCACCAGACAATTCCATATTGCATTCTCAAAATCATCTTCCATTTGTCCCATTGGTTCATCCTTAACCTAGAAACGAGACATTTAAATTAATGAATTTCTCCTTTTATTCATAAGTAAAAAAGATCATAATTCACAAAAAAATTGCACCTTGAGTTTTAATGGTGCAGGAACCAACTATGTACGTCACAAGTTATAATGCAATAATCTAGGAATCCTCATCTGATCAGTGTTCTGTACAAGTTCATACAGAATTAATTTTGTCTTCTTTCTCTGAATCCACCACCCTCCATTGGTGTTGCCATTAGTCTAGCCATACTGTGAGACTGACATATTCACAGTACTTTTTAAGATCATGGGGGATCAGCCCATAGCCTGTTCTTAATTATGGAAGTAGGGTAAGGATGGGGAAGGATGCTTTGCATTTGGTCCATGGCTCTGTGTAAGGTACAGCCCCGGCATTCACCTGGAACTGATCTGATGCAACTTTGGAAACAACCTGTCAGGCCAGACGGTCTCTAGAATTCGCATCCAGGCAGTTAGCAATCTCGACCCTTACTAAACAACTGGTGTCGAGGGTCTGCCACCGTCAGGACTCGAACCTAAGAGATTCAGGTCCACGAATATTACGGATTCGCGATTCGCTAATGCACCCAGTACATAATGAATTCACGAAGAAATTGTCCAAATGACGTTCAGCTAAAACTTACGGAAAGATCGAACTGCTCAAAATACTTACAGTTTCCTCCGTTTTCACAATGTCGTCCATGTATAAACAAAAGTTTTCATCAGTGTTAATCATGTTAGCCATTTCTCCTCTTTACTTCGAATCAAAACTCTTCATCATAAAGAGCAAGGCGCAACACTAACCACCACTTCGTCATAGCTTTTTCGCGCATTGTCCCGCTCACAGACGCAAACAGCCAGTTTTCACGCAGGTTCGCGGCGGCCACCACGCACTATGTTGTTCGTTTGTTCACAACATACTACCAATAGCATAATGCTGAAACCATAATAAACCACCATCACCTTTGCTATCCTGCAATTTTCGGCCAATGAGGTGAGAGACGTATATATTGTTTTGAATAAGTGGCGGGTGTCCTAATTTATTCACCTTTCATTCTGAATCCTCACATCATAAAGGCAGGCGCGGATCCACGGGGAGGGAAATAAAGGAACTTCTCCCCTTCTAAAATTTTTCAGTAACTATTAACTTTAACTTGACATGAAACTTTCAAGACAAACTTTTTTCGGATAATCATTAAAACGAATACACGTATCGCAGCATGAGCTTAGTATAGCCTGCGACATTTTACAAAATCTGTAATTGACACATTCGACCAAAATATTTTTAATCCCCCCTCCCAAAATTTGTCTCTAGATCAACCTTTGATAAAGGACTTATAGTATTAGAAAATATTTTATATTATACTTCCTCTATGCTCACTATGAATCCACACATCACAGAGGAGTGAGGGTATTAGAAAGATAGTATACATCGTACTAAATCTATTGTATGATCATTCTTGCCAAAGCAAATCACTTAACGTGCTGATGTGTGCATGCAAATATTTTATTACACGGAAGAGAATATTTTCTTATCAATTCTTGACAATAACGCTCGTTTCCACCTGTATTTATAATTCAATTTGTTTATGAGTTAGGGTACAGATGCCAAAACTCAAGAAAACTCGCAAAGAATACGCTTCTCCCCATTGCACGTCACTGTTTTTTTTAAACAAACAAGCAAATAAATAAATAACGACGAGAGATTATTACAAGAGCAAAGAAATACTTTAAAACATTAAATGTTTTATTTTGTCCTCAGATTGTGAATCTAATGGCTTTAATGCTTTCTTTCTCGCTTACTACTTCCAATGTCGAGAGAAAGTTATACAACGCTGCGGATAAAAATGGCAATTTTGCGGCAAAAAGACAATTTGTAGGTCCCTGATATTGAAACATGTAATGTAACAGAATTGCACAGACTTTCTCGTACTAGTTTGCTACTCTCGTTAGTCGGAGATATCTTTTTCGGCTTTGCCCCTCTCTCTTCCAAGCTGCTGTCAATCGGCACTTAAAAGATTTTTTCCCTCAATTTTTCGATCCCGTAATTGTAGAATTGAAATCTGACTTTAAGAATAATATTCAAGAGTAAAACTTGGTTCTCTTTGCAAATTTTCGTTGAAACATTTGTGATGGAACTGCTCACAAAATGGAGGCGCCGACACACTTATGGTGTGACAGTCGTCCCAAGTCGCAGGAGGGGACACGCGCTGAATTTATTTAATAAGGGCGCCAAGCGCATGCCCACTTACCTGCTTAATGTCGCCGGCGTTGAGCGTCTCAGGGGTGAGCGCCCTGGGTCGAAGGGTTGCATTTGGTGGTTTCTTAAGATTTAGAATAATAACACTTTGCTATGGTATTAATTGGTTCACCCGACCAAATGGCGGGGACTAATTTATTCAAAAAATTAAACGAAGAGAAACTGTTCAGGTTGATGCTGGGTTATTGTCACTTTAGTAGCCGATTAATGAATGATGGTGATGACAACTTACAATCTGTGATGTTAGATGGTAATGTCACCGCGACTGGATTGCTCGCCGAGCGACGGAGAAGTGTAGTCGGACCCTCAGGAGGCGACGCCGGAACGTTGCAAGGTTGGCCTCTGATTGCCTCCGGGGTGATGACTCCGGCGCACGGGACGTCGGCGGTGGATGACCGGGCAGTGGCGACGTGATGCTCGCGCGCGTCTCAGGCCGTCACACGACACCTGGACCGCGTATGACGCTCGAAGCCAAACTTTGGCTATTCGGAATTAATTCCGTGAAGACCGGGCAAGTTTCGCAGTGGTTGGCTCAGTGTGTGCCTTACCCACTGCTGCTGTTCCCTTTCTACCGCAGGTTTCATTAACTGACTAATATTCGGTGGTTTTCTTAACTACCACAGTTAATCTACTCAAAACTTTACTTGTTGGTTTTTATCTCCATACGACTTCTCCTGCACGACCGTCCTCTCTAGCGTCTGTCGCCCGTCCTCCCTCTGGCCTCTCTCGCCCGTCTGTCCCTTTCGTTTTCTCGAAAAAATCCCAAAGTGCTCACGTGCTTCCTGCCTAGTGATTTTATTGGTCGGATTTGAACTTCTCGAACCTTCTATTTCATCAACGGTGCCTTCTGGTTGTTCATTGGCCGGCATTGTTAGGCCGGAGGAGCGCGCACGTGTCCCTTCTGCTTTGGCATGTGATGATTTTATAGGCTTTTAGAGGATTATTGAGCCGGGTGCGATCGCCAAGTCGCTAAAATGGTTGTTCCGGCTGTCGATCATCCAGTATTGTTGGACAAAGGGTAAGATTTATTGTTAGGGGCTTCTGGAGAACTTGGGCCGTTGGGCGGAACTAAATCGGGTCGCGGTGGACGCGTGGCCCTTTCCAACTTCCGGTAATTTGGCGTGACGCGGGGGTGAGAGGGTGCGATGGTCACCCGACGCATCGCGGTATTGTCAGAAAAAGGGTATAATTGATAGTTGAAAGTTTATGGGGGGCTTGAGCGGCTGGGCGTATCTAATTCGAGGGCGCGTAGTTCTTTCCTGCCGTCCGGTAATTTGGCGTGACGCAAGGGTGGAGGACTGCGATGGTCCCCGACACATCGCATTACCCCCCCGTACAATGAGATTAAAAAAACGCATGGGACATGTTTTTTTTTAATCTAAGAACAAAAAAAGGACATTTACAAAAATAGATGATAAATAAATTTGGGGAGCATGTGCCGACAGATGAAGCTGTGAAAACACAAAAACCTGGCATGTCCAGAACGAAAATTAGGGGTTTCAATGACAACTCTAACATGATAAGACAATACTAGTTAATTAAGCAAAAGGATAAAATTAATGAAGAGGAACAACACTAAAGCTATCTCTAAAAAACTAGATGACCAATAAATTTAGGACACAAAATCTTTAAGAAGTAATACAAACACATTAATGATAAGAAAATGAATGAAAATAATCTTTATCATTTTTCAAAAATAAGAAATGGTGGTGGGCCATTAGCAACACCTACTCAAACTAAGAGCAAACTAAGCACTAAATAAGTAATTAAGAAGATAACATAGAGGGATAATTGGAAACAAAACTTAGAAAGACTGGCAAAATGAAACAATGGGGTACCTAAAACTAGTTAAACGCTACTGCAAATTGAATAAATGTGCAAAGTGAAGAGCCAAAAGTGGGAACCCTGTTACTCATTATTATATTTGACGCTCTTTTAATACGATTTTAGAGGTATAAAAACAAGTGGAATAAATGCGACATTTGCAAAATAATAGATAAGCATAATAGTCAACAGTGGCCAAATTATTTAGAACACAAGAGGAGGAAACAAAATATCAACACGATGGAGAATTGAAAATAGAATGGTAGACGTGAGAAAACAACCAATGAATTAAACAAAGGACTTGGGTTGCAAAAACATTAAGTTCATAATATCAGAATGGAGCTCGTTTCATTAATTAAAGTCAATGGCTATAACTCTCGTCAACTCTCGACAGAGTATATCTAAGGGATATCTGAATTATTTCTCTCTCTTTTTAATCAACAACGACGTTCACTTATAACAATCACTTAACCAAAGCATTGAAGTAGTAGCGAACCCACGAAATTAATTAATAATAAGACGTGCCAGGGCAACCGGGCTGGATCCACAAGAATATAATTAAAATAAGGTTACCTAATCAGAGCGACATAAATGAGGGCTTTTATTCTTTCAGCCAATTAATCTAGTTTAATCTCTGAAAGGAACAAGGTTATAAAAATTGTGAGGACCAACCTCGGAACCATCTGTGCTACGTAAAGTGCAAGCGTTGGGGGCTACAAGCCTCATAATTTGGTAAGGACCTACAAATAAAGGAAAGAATTTACTAATAAGGCCTTCAGGCTGATTAGATACTCTGAGAGCTTTGATTAAAACTTTATCGCCGACTTTAAATAAATGGGTTTTACTCTTCTGGTGTTGTTTTCTCGTATCACCAGCTTTCTTTAAATTTGAGAGAATAATTTGACACCGATCCTCAGGGGAAATTGGAATTTGAGTGGCCATTTTTGCTAAAATAGGAAACAATGGTTTCGGCTTCTTATTGAATTGAGCCTCGAAAGGTGTAAATCTGGAAGATTCATGGGGGATGTGGTTAAGCCACGTATTAATCTTCGGTAGTAAATCGGGCCAAGCGGTGTGCTTGTGAGACACATAAACCCGAAACAAACGTGATAATTCTTTCATGACTCTTTCGCTTGGGTTTGATCTCGGTGACCTAATAGAACAGAAGATTGTTTGGACACCTAAATCATTTAGCGATTGCTGCCAAAGGTCACTCGTGAACTGCGTGCCATTGTCACTGAGGACACGCTGATACGTCCCACATTCTTTGAAGAAACCTTTCACTAGGTGTTTTAAACAGGACTTTGCAGTAGGTTTAACAATAGGAAAACACTTAACATATTTAGTAAACACATCTATTAATTACAAATATGGTCCAGAACTGTGTTCCCATTTATTCCGGACCTGAGCGGTTTAACGGCCTCTGTGGTGGTTGACCTGGGGCTGTCGAAGGCGGCGCTAGAAGGGGCGCGGTTTGGCCTTGACCGGCATTGAAGGGAGGCGGAAAACTGGTCGGCGCCGGGGGGGAGGGGGCGGGGGGAAAGTGCGGCGAAGGGTCGTGGTTAAAAGGACGCTCTTGACCTAGCGAATGGCGTGGGGGAAATCCTCGATTCTGATTATTATTATTGCCATTACGTGGGCGTGAAGAGTTTTGACTCTGATTTTGATAAGAAGCGAATTGCACATTCGTTTGGTCGAAATCGCCCAATAAGATCTGAAATTGCTCAAGATCTTTTACAAAACTAGTTTTAAGGAGGTTTTGAATGACATATGGATAATGACGAGTTAATAGCCACATAATTTCGTCGTCAGGGGGAGTAGGTTCGCATTGTTTAAGTTGGGCAATGCGAGACACTGCATAATCCCGCATAGACATGTTACCATTCTGGTCCCATCTACCTTTAGCCAAATCCATTTTAAAATTGTATTGGGTGTTTCTATCCCAAAAACGATTAATAAATTTGGAACGAAAATTCTGAAAATCAGCCGGAACTGGTAACAATGTTTGGAACCATTCTTGGGCATGGTCAACCAACATTTGGGCTATAACCTTCGGTTTAGAAGATTCAGGAATGTGTCTCGCTAAAGCAAAATAATTTTCAACATTACGTAAGAACGTAATGGGCTGTTCACCGCGATTACCAGAGAATTTTAAATTTGGAGGAATTGACAGTGGCATAGCATTAACCGGGAAAGCTGAAATAGTCTTTTCCGCTACTTTAATTTCTAGTTCGTCTATTTTGACTTTGATTTCTTTCCGTTCCATTTCCGCCTGTGCCTGGATAACTAATTTTGCTGTTTCAATTTTATTGTTCAGGGAGTCGTGAAGTCCTTCAATCTTATTGTCAACCCCTTTTAGTTTCTTAGTCACCTCGCCTTTCAAGTTGGAAATTTCGGATTCATTGTCTTTAAATTTATCACGAGCCCAATGTCCCAAATTTAATTGCTTTTCTGAAACGGTTGCAATCTCCTTGTTTATGCTGTCTTTAAATTCTGTCATTTGTTGAACTGTTTCAGACTGGAGCGATTCGCATTTCTTTAGTTGGCCTGTTAAATGTTCGTTGATGTCAGAAATTTGCGTAGAATTATTTTCAACAGCAGAGGCGAGAGAGGCGATTTTAGTGCTCTGTTTATCGACCTTTGAATTAACCGAATTTAGTTGTTGAGACACCTCACTTTGAAAAAGGGTGAAATTAGTGAGGTGTTCGTCTAATCTACTATCAAGGGCACAAAATTTCGAATCAAATCTGGAATTCAAGTCCTGAAATTTAGAATTTAATTCTTGACGCTGTTCGTCAAATTGTGATCGAAATTGACAAAATTCTTGACGCTGTTCGTCAAATTTTGCGATAAGAGTGCTGAAAAATTGAGACATTTGGTCTGAGGGTGGCGTCGGAGCGGCCGCGGCGAGGGTAGGTCCGGCCTCGGCGGTACTCGTCTCGAGTACCTGCTCTAAAGAAACCCCGACAGTAGGGGCGAGAACAGCTGGGGGCGTGAGCTCGGCAGGCGCGTCGGCGTTTGCGGGAGCGGGGTCAGAAACCTCGGGGTTTTGAATGGGATTATTTTCAGCCATCGTGGAGCGAGCAATCCTCGAAGTGACGTAAGTACGATAATGACGCCTACAGCGCGTTACACATGAGTACACAATCAAACACAATAAAAAGAAAAGTACAAAACACACACAATGAAATGTTAGAGGATAACACTGAGAAATAAACATAAAATTTCAAATAGAAAGTAAACACTATTAAGTAAACATATAATTGTTACGTGACGGAAATAGCACGTATAATGAAAAAGGAAAAAAAATAAAATAGAGTTCAATTAACCACACTTAAACACTATATGACGCATTAAGAAATTGTAAAAAGAAAATAACAATAAAATGAAATAATGCGTCTGAAAAGAGAGTGAAATGTTCTTATAAATACACTTTGGGCTTCTAAGTTATGAGAATCACTGTAATACTCTGAGCATTCACTGATACAAAATATGTAAAAATTACCGGAAGTTCAATATAAAATTTAAGTCTCACACGCAAGCAAAGTGATTGAAAGCTTCATAAATTACAAAATATCAAAAGAAACACACATTAAAACCAAATGCAATCTTCAGTTGGGCAATAATTGAGCAAGCGTAAACGGAAAATGGATAAGAAAGAATTAGTGAGTTCAATAAGAAATACACAGGTGCGAGTAACACAAAGTAAAATACTTGTTAAAAACCACGTTGTGTGTCAATTTATGCTCTGCACGCTGCACAAGCTGAATTATACGTGAAAAAACAAACGAAGTTGGGCGACCAATTTATGAGATGCCCGCTACACGAGTTCAATTATTCGTGAATAGAAAACCACGTTGGGTGTCCAATTTATGATCTGAGTCTACACAAGCTCAATTATTCGTATAAAAACAACCACGTTGGGCGTCCAATTTATGATCTGAGTCTACACAAGCTCAATTATTCGTATAAAAACAACCACGTTGGGCGTCCAATTTATGATCTGAGTCTACACAAGCTCAATTATTCGTATAAAAACAACCACGTTGGGCGTCCAATTTATGTGATGGAACTGCTCACAAAATGGAGGCGCCGACACACTTATGGTGTGACAGTCGTCCCAAGTCGCAGGAGGGGACACGCGCTGAATTTATTTAATAAGGGCGCCAAGCGCATGCCCACTTACCTGCTTAATGTCGCCGGCGTTGAGCGTCTCAGGGGTGAGCGCCCTGGGTCGAAGGGTTGCATTTGGTGGTTTCTTAAGATTTAGAATAATAACACTTTGCTATGGTATTAATTGGTTCACCCGACCAAATGGCGGGGACTAATTTATTCAAAAAATTAAACGAAGAGAAACTGTTCAGGTTGATGCTGGGTTATTGTCACTTTAGTAGCCGATTAATGAATGATGGTGATGACAACTTACAATCTGTGATGTTAGATGGTAATGTCACCGCGACTGGATTGCTCGCCGAGCGACGGAGAAGTGTAGTCGGACCCTCAGGAGGCGACGCCGGAACGTTGCAAGGTTGGCCTCTGATTGCCTCCGGGGTGATGACTCCGGCGCACGGGACGTCGGCGGTGGATGACCGGGCAGTGGCGACGTGATGCTCGCGCGCGTCTCAGGCCGTCACACGACACCTGGACCGCGTATGACGCTCGAAGCCAAACTTTGGCTATTCGGAATTAATTCCGTGAAGACCGGGCAAGTTTCGCAGTGGTTGGCTCAGTGTGTGCCTTACCCACTGCTGCTGTTCCCTTTCTACCGCAGGTTTCATTAACTGACTAATATTCGGTGGTTTTCTTAACTACCACAGTTAATCTACTCAAAACTTTACTTGTTGGTTTTTATCTCCATACGACTTCTCCTGCACGACCGTCCTCTCTAGCGTCTGTCGCCCGTCCTCCCTCTGGCCTCTCTCGCCCGTCTGTCCCTTTCGTTTTCTCGAAAAAATCCCAAAGTGCTCACGTGCTTCCTGCCTAGTGATTTTATTGGTCGGATTTGAACTTCTCGAACCTTCTATTTCATCAACGGTGCCTTCTGGTTGTTCATTGGCCGGCATTGTTAGGCCGGAGGAGCGCGCACGTGTCCCTTCTGCTTTGGCATGTGATGATTTTATAGGCTTTTAGAGGATTATTGAGCCGGGTGCGATCGCCAAGTCGCTAAAATGGTTGTTCCGGCTGTCGATCATCCAGTATTGTTGGACAAAGGGTAAGATTTATTGTTAGGGGCTTCTGGAGAACTTGGGCCGTTGGGCGGAACTAAATCGGGTCGCGGTGGACGCGTGGCCCTTTCCAACTTCCGGTAATTTGGCGTGACGCGGGGGTGAGAGGGTGCGATGGTCACCCGACGCATCGCGGTATTGTCAGAAAAAGGGTATAATTGATAGTTGAAAGTTTATGGGGGGCTTGAGCGGCTGGGCGTATCTAATTCGAGGGCGCGTAGTTCTTTCCTGCCGTCCGGTAATTTGGCGTGACGCAAGGGTGGAGGACTGCGATGGTCCCCGACACATCGCACATTTTATGCCGTTTTTGAGAAAACGTCGTTTGAGAATTCCTGAACATTGGCAATTTTGATTGATCCAGGCCAGTTCGATCAGAAAATTTACCTTTTTTGGGGGGTGGGGTGGATGTCCACTAACGTGATATATTGCTCAATATTTAGTGAGTAATGGCCACAGTGGCTTAGCTTCAGTTGGGGTGAGTTAATGCCTTATGACATATTCAACGAACACTTTTCACAAATAGGTAAAAAATTAATCTCTCAACACTCTCTAAACAATAAAACGCACCATCCAAACACCAGTGTCACACAAATCGTAAATACCATATTTTTATATGAAACTACTCCCTCTGAAATTTTAAAAATCATTGGACAAATGAAGAATAAATTCTCAGCAGGCCTGGACAACATTCCAGATTTTCTTATCAAACATAGTGCTCCATATATAGTGCAACCACTCTCTCATATTTGCAATTATTCTCTAAAATCAGGCATATTCCCAGATGTTTTCAAAATGGCAAAAATTAAACCACTGTTTAAAAAGGGAAATAGCTTTGATCCAATGAACTACAGACCTATCTCCCTTCTATCAGGATTTTCAAAAATTCTGGAAAGGCTTATTAACAATAGACTCAAACAGTTTCTCAATGCAAATAATGTCCTACCAAATGCTCAACATGGATTCAGGAGTAATAGATCCACAGACACAGCCATCTTCTCCTTTTTAAATGACATACTTGTTGCACTCAATCAGAAGGAAATTCCCATTGGCCTTTTCTTAGATTTATCAAAAGCCTTTGACATTATTGACCATCATATACTTTTAACAAAACTAGAAATGCTAGGGATTCGAGGCATTGCAGGCCAGTGGATCAAATCATTTATCAAACCATAGCCAAGTAGTTACCCTCCAGCACATTAAAGAAAACAAAATCTCCTCATACTACTCCTGCCCTCAGATGATAAATTATGGAGTCCCACAAGGATCCATCCTTGGACCAATTTTATTCCTCATATACATAAATGACATGCCTTTGGCTTTAAGGAACAACAAAATAATTTTGTTTGCAGATGACACAAACATAATCATCAAAGTAAAAACACTACAATCATTAGAAAAAGAAACTCGGAAAACTCTGTATGCACTAGTAAAATGGTTTCAAGACAACAATCTCATCATAAACACCAGCAAAACAGTCTCTCTAAATTTTATGAATCCTCGAATCAAAGAAAAATTCCCACAGCAGTTGTTCATAAATAATAGCCCTGTAACGATAACTCATGAAACCACCTTCCTAGGTCTAACAATCCAAGAAAACCTAAAATGGAATGCTCACATCTCAAATCTCAACAAGAAGCTCACCAAATCTTGCTATGCACTATACACCTTCAGGTCGAACTCCAACATTGAGACACTTCGAACAATGTATTTTGCAAATGTGCACTCACACCTAAAATACGGAATAATTTTCTGGGGAAATGCCCCTAAAAGTACTCGCACATTTATTATCCAAAAAAGAATACTGCAAACAATGACCAGCACTCATAAGCTGGAGTCTTGCAAACCCCTGTTCAATAATCTAAGGATTCTTCCTCTACCACGCATGTACGTATTTGAAATAGTGGTATTCACAAAAAAGATTCTCATGGAAAACAAAGACACTTTTACTCTAAATTCTGATGTACACAACTACAACACTCGTCAAAAGGATAACCTACATGTTCCCCACTCTGAAACTACACTTTATCAAAAAAGTACACTAATAGAGGGCATTACACTTTACAACAAGCTAGGCCACGATATTAAAGACTTTTACACAATACGTACATTCAAAAGAAAATTGAAAGCTTTCCTGCTTAACAACATGTTCTACAGTGTGAAGGAATACACAAATCACAACTCTACTTCCGTTAACAACATATAAACAAAAATACTTATCTCATTATTAATACTATTATTATTATTATTATTGACATGTGCACCTGCATATATCATGTCTGACTCGTCATCCACAATTAAAATTGTATAAGTGACTCAATATATGTTATTATTATTAGTAGTAGTATTATAATTGTGATTGTTATTATAAGTAGTAGCAGTAAATTTACATAAACAAGTGAATTTCACTTTTAGTTTAAACATTACAATCTGGAAATGTTTAATTATTTTGTTATTAAAAATAAATATATACTGTGTAATATCTTAATCTAGCTGTAACAAGTATTGTAGTAGGCTATTGACCTATTGTAGTAGGATAATTCCTAGGCTAATGACCCCATCTCAATCAGGTTTTTGTAATGTAACTTCACTCTCTCCATCCAAAACATCACTTTGACTCGTCATATACAATTGTAATTGTACATGTGACTTAATTATTATTATTATTATTATTATTATTATTATTATTATTATTATTATTATTTGGGTGTCACCCGGGGCAAAACTAATGGGATCAACCCCCCCATAAATTAAATATAAAAAACTATTAATAGTTTATACACTATTTAATAAAAATATATTTGCACATGATATTTATGTATACTATATTAAAACATTGCATTAATTCAGAATAATTTAAATTTAAATTTTAAGTAAATAATCTAAGACGAAGTATAGATAATTAACAAGTGCGTGTTTTTATAAAAATATTTTTAAATAAAACATTAAAATTATATAATTCCAATTATAAAATTTTGTAATTGGTGTCACCCAGGGCGGACCGCCCCCCCCCACTAGTTACACCACTGATTGGCCACAGACTTTACTTCGGTGGCGTCGATTGATTGATTGATTGACCTATGATATAACCTAGCATCAGTCAATTATTTCCCAACCCTTATTAAAAACAGCTTTCCACTAGAAGCATTTTTAAATATTTTCTCCACACAGTAGCTAAAATAGTAGGTGCTCTATGAGTCCCCTACATCAAATAGTAGTTAGTTTAGTACATAAGTTAGAATAAGAATAGTTATAAGCCAGGAAAATGCATATGAAAAAGTAATAATTTACTGAACTATGTAATTTTTCAACAATAAGTAAATAAATAAAAAAGGATTGATTGATTGATTGTGATTCCGGGTGCGTCAACTGCTACGGTCATTAGTCCAGAAGGGATATTTTTACTTTCCCGTATATGTACATATATACGAAGTATGTACGTAGTGTAGGGAAAGTTACGCTGCGCGAAAAAACGGCGGATTTTCGGTAGAAAAAAATTAATTGCCGGACCCTGGTAAAGAAAAAGTTGACAAATCCAGTTGCTAAATTAAGAAAAAAATCCAACATTTGGTGCAGTCAGAATCCCTGTTTTGTGGGTCCTTGATACCAAAACTAGTGGTGCTACAGAATGGCACAGACTTTTCCGTATTAGTTTTCTATTTCCTTGTGTTTTCGCTAGCTATTCGGAATTGCGACATACTCTTTCTTGCCAGCTACCATCACAGCCAAAAGTACATTTTTTTTGTCATTTTCTTAATTTTTCGGTTTCCTATTGGTAGAACGAAAACTTTAATTTTAGAATATTAAAGATCACAAAAACCTAACCATAAATGGCAATTTTCTTTCAAAAATTATGTGCCGTTTAATAGAAAATTGCGTTTTAGCGCTACTACACATGCGAAATTTGAATCTCATTTTCACAGAAAATGATTGACTTTTCAAAATACTTTATTTGAAGTTATTTGAAGCACTTACACTCACAAATATAATAATATTTACAAATTGCTGGTAAGGTGCATATTAAAGATGTGAGAGATCTTTCAAAAAATTACAATTATGTAATTTTTGAAAAAACAAAAAAATAACTCAAAATAAACTTTACGTCATATTAAAGAGTGTAATTATCACTATCCGGTACAAAAGTTTCAAGAAAAAATTTGCAGCCATATACGAGAAAATGGCGTTTGAGCATTTCTGAAAATGCCGAAATTTGAGCTACTTTTCACAGAAAACGGTTGTGTTTTCGAGAAACTTTACTTGATATTATTTAAAGCATATATACTCGTAAATATAATAATGTGAAAAAATCGCCGATAATGTAAATATTAACGACGTGAGAGAGAAGTAAAAAAAATTACATTTTTGTAATTTTTGAAAAAACCAACCGATAGACCAAAATGGCTTTTATGTCATTGATAGAGTACATTCACCACTATCCCTACGAAAAGTTTAAAGAAAAAATTTGGAGCCGTTTTTGAGAAAATCTTGTTTTTGTAATTTTTTAAAATTGCACATATTGCACGCAATATAGCGCGAAAACTACCAAAATTTTGAAAAACATTTACATGACCTTTATTAAAGAACTCAATATGCAGAACAAATTTTATTTGAAGAAAAAATCTCTATCTTCAATTTTGTAGTTGGAGAAAGATACCGAAAAAATTCAAACTTTCACAATTTTCGAAAATTCAGAGCTGTACGTGAAAATCGGACCTATTCCATGTTAAAAAGTGTATTTTCCTCTATTCATACAAGAAATTTAAAGAAAAAATTTGGAGCCGTTTTTGAGAAAATGTTGAAAATCCCCGGGGGACTTCATATAAAGTACCCCCAAATTTTAAAGAATCTTTTTCAAAATCACAAAGCTTTGACTAGAATCAGATCGACTGGGGAATATCAATTTTGAAGAAAATCGACCGAACGGTTTAGGCGCTAGCGTTGACCACAGACAGACAGACGGACGGAATGCCGTCAATCGATTTTTAAGTATAAAGAAGCAACAAATCATGGATTTTGACCACACCACGTGTTAGGGGATTTTTTTTCTTAATTTAGCAACTGGTTTTATCCACTTATTCGTTTTCACGGCCCGGCAATTAATTTATTTCCGCCAAAAATTTGCCATTTTTTCGCGCAGCATTACATAACTTTCCCTATACTACGTATATCACTCCGTGTATACGTACGTATACGGGAAAGTAAAAACAATTAATAGCAAAACGTCTGTCCGCCTGTGAACAACGCTAGCGACTAAACCGTTCAGCTAATTTTTTCCAAAATTGTTATTCCCCGATCGATCTGACTGATCTCGTGGCCCCTTCAATGTCAAACCGGTATTTTAATTTTGGGGGGCACTTTACGTGAAACTCTGCGACATTTTCAAAGAAGGGCGCCAACTATTGCGACTACATTTTGTTGGATAGTCTGAAAGTCATTTAAGAGATTGACGTAGGTCTCATGTTGGTTGAAAACCCAATTTTTTCACATTATGATATTTATGAGTACATGTGCTTTAAATAATGTCATACAAAGTTTCTCGAGAACTTAAATTTCCTGTGAAAACCAGCTCAAAATTCCGCCTTTTCAGAAACGCTCAAACGCTATTTTCTCATGGCTGCAATTTTTTCTTCAAACTTTTCGAACGGATAGTGCTAACTGCACTATTTAATATGACGTAAAGTTCAAGTTGGGGTATTTTTGTTTTTGCAAAAAAGTACACAAATGTAATTTTTTTTGAAAGTTTTCTCACACCTTTAATATGCACATTACCAGCAATTTGTAAACACTAGTGTATTTGTGAGTGTAAGTACTTCAAATGAAGTTTTTCGAAAACTCCACAATTTTGTGAAAAAGAACTTCAAATTTCGCATTTTTAGTAGCACTTTAACGCCATTTTCTTTTAAACGGCTCAACATTTTTCGAAGAAAATTGCCATTTAAAGCGAGGTTTTAGAATTCTTTAATATTCTAAAATTAATATTTCCGTTCTAGCATTAGGAAACCGAAAAATTAAGAAAATGTCAAAAAATGTACATTGGGTGGCGATAGATGGCAGCTGGCAAGAGTATGTGGCAATTCCGAATAGCTAGTCCAGACCCAAGGAAATAAAAAACATAGGAAAGTCTGTGCCATTCTGTAGCACCACTAGTTTCGGCCGAAAATCCGCTGTCTTTTCGCACAGCATTACATAACTTTCCCTATACTACGTACATACAATGCATACAATGTACGTACGTATACGGGAAAGTCATACTCCTCAGCTCTTCTTTCCGATTTTCCATCAGACGAACTTCAAAGGTATAAAGTTTATTCAATTTTATAAGATCAGTTATGGCCCAAGACAAAAAGTTGATGGCTTAATACCAAATCATATTTTAGTTAGGGGCCGTCCATATATTACGCGAGGCGATTTTTCGACTCCCGCTCCCCCCTTGGTGAGATGCCGTGATATTTGGCTCGACCCCCTCCCCGTTCTAATCTCACGTCAATGTTTCAAAATGCGTATTTTTAATGTAAATTCGTTAATTAGTGACTGATTGCGACTTATTTTAAAAAGATAATTTGCTTTGATATATTTAAGACTAGATATGACTTTAGAAAATAGTGACTGAATTACAATTAATATTATTGCACTCCAAAAACATAAATAATTCGTACGCGGCAGCGTTCGAGTCGCGCAATTGGCTAGCCGGTGGCGGCTAAACAATCCAGTTTTAACTCAGAAAGTGGAACATTTTTAGCAACAGTAGAATAAATATGCATTTTTTTCAGAAATTTTGAAAAAAAATATTACGAATCCTTGGGTAAATTTTATCAAAGGTTTGGTTTTCACCAAACGCTCTTTAAATTTTCTAAGCAGGTAACGAGCTTTTAATGATAAAATGTTTGGTAACTTTTGTTAATTCTTTTTCTCAGTACACATTCGCATAACTGCGATAAAAATGATTGTGTAAGATTTAGCCATATTTTATAGTATAGGAACTTTTATTTATCGCAGTTTTCTCGCAATTTAGCACTATTTTTAGCGAAAACAAAATTATTTGCCGAGACTCCCCCCCCCTCTCGTAAGATTAGGTGAGATTCGCTTGACCCCTTTCCCCCTAAAGGCCTCAAGTAATTTATGTATGACCCCTAAGAAGGGGTGGTATCTGGTAAAAATAATATTTCTGAACCATAATTGTAGTTTGTAACACCAGATTTGCAGTAAAAATGTGAACATTGAAAATGTCAGATCCAATAGCAATGAGACACTTGACACCAAGACAAGGTTTAAATACCTAGTGCAAAAAGCACTCCAGAAAAAGCTTATCAAACTTATTTTAAAAGTTTTCATATTAATCTTCAGTCCTATGTCTTTTACAACTTTAGTATGGTGTTGTCTGCCGTTACTTGACTGACATTTCACATTTCAGGATTGGGTATTATTACTCAGATAATTAGAGATGTTAGGACTAGGAAACAAACGCAGAAAAGATCTTTATCAATCATAGTGTTTTGTTAAAAATATTAAACTAGTGGTGATACAGAATGGCACAGACTTTTCCGTACTAGTTTTCTATTTCCTTGGGTCTTCGCTAGCTATTCGGAATTGCCACAAACTCTTTCTGGCTAGCTGTCATCTATCATCGCCAAAAGCACATTTTATTGTAATTTTCTTAATTTTTCGGTTTTCTATTGGTAGAACGAAAATATTAATTTTAGAATATTAAAGAACACAAAAAACTAGCCGTAAATGGCAATTTTCTTTTAAAAATTATGGGCCGTTTAAGAGAAAATGGCGTTTTAGCGTTACTCAAAATGCGAAATTTGAAGCTCATTTTCACAGAAAATTTTTGAGTTTTCAAAATACTTTATTTGAAGCACTCACACTCCCAAATATAATAATCTTTACAAATTGCGGATAATGTGCATATTAAAGATGTGAGATCTTTCAAAAAATTTACATTTATATAATTTTTGAAAAAACAAAAAAATAACTCAAAATAAACTTTACGTCATATTAAAGAGTGTAATTATCACTATGTTACAAAAGTTTCAAGAAAAAATTTGCAGCCATATATGAGAAAATGGAGTTTGAGTTTTTTTTTCTGAAAATACCGAAATTTGAGTTACTTTTCACAGAAAACGGTAGTGTTTTCGAGAAACTTTACTTGACATTATTTAAAGCATATATACTCGTGAATATAATAATGTGCAAAAATCACCGATAATGTAAATATTAACGACGTGAGATGGCAAGTAAAAAAAATTACATTTTTGTAATTTTTGAAAAAAACAACCGATAGACCAATATGGCTTTTATGTCATCTGATAGAGTAAATTTACCACTATCCCTACCATTAGTTTAAAGAAAAATTTGGAGCAGTTTTGAGAAAATCCTGTTTTTGTAATTTTTTAATGTTGCACATATTGCACGAAAACTACTAAAATTTTGAGAAACATTTACATGACCTTTATGAAAGAACTCAATATGCAGAACAAATTTTACTTGAAGAAAAAATCTCTATCTTCAATTTTGTTGCTGGAGAAAGACGCCGAAAAAAATTCAAACTTTCACAATTTTCGAAAATTCAGAGTTATCCGTGAAAATCGGACCTATGCCATGTAAATAAGTGTATTTTACTCTATTCGTACAAGAAATTTAAAGAAAAAATTTGGAGCCATTTTTGAGAAAATTTTGAAAATCCCCGGGGGGCTTCATATAAAGTACCCCCAAATTTTGAAGAATCTTTGTCAAAATTTCAAAGCTTTGACTAGAATCAGATCGACTACGGAATATCAATTTTGGAAGAAATCGTACGTATGGTTTAGGCGCTAGCAGTGTTCACAGACGGAAGTTTTTCTTTCAATTGGGTTTGCGGTAACAAGGACCTAGAAAACAGGGTTTCTGGCTACACCATGTGTTAGGGGATTTTTTTCCCCTTTATTTAGCAACTGGGTTTATCCATTTATTCGTTTTCACGGCCCGGCGATTTAATTTTTTTTCCGGCGAAAATTGGCCGTTTTTTTCGCGCATTACATAACTTTCCCTATACTACGTATATCACTCCGTGTATACGTACGTATACGGGAAAGTAAAAAGGCATCTTTCATTGTAACTTATTTTTGCAAGGACTATTCCACTCACGAAATTTCTGCCTGTCATAAAAATGAAGAGGCAAATTGAACAAAATAATCACTTACCATCACCTCAGAATTGGTATCATTACTGTTCTACTATACCAAGATACCCAATAATTTTGCTGATTACTATACATGGCTCTTAAGAACGGTCATTTTATCATACTACTATTTGCCACTTCACAAGACATTCCTTCCTTCCACCAGGGTACAGAGTAAACAAATGTATATTTTTTTGTGACCAGCGCTTTTCCTTCACTTATTCTCTATAATTTCTGCATTGCAATTTCTGTGAAGATTCTGTCCATGAGCTCATTGCCTAGAGAGAAATGAAATGAATTGATGCGCTTCTTTAAAAATTCCTTCTTTTTAAAAACCTTGAGATACATTGTGTGTACATTTTAAGTTTTGAATGTAAGGTGCATACACACATACATTCACCATATGTTCCATGATTCAATTACTTTTTTCAGGAGCCATTAAAATTTTTTCCAAGTATGACATAACATGAACTAATCTAACTGAAACATTGTGAGGGGCACTGTTAGTAAATATGACTTTCACTTCTTTTGCTACGTTGCTTAGGTTCTAATTGCAACATGCACACTTGCTTGCTTGAACAAGTGTCAGCAAATTTACTTCTGGGACTCAATTCTACACCAAATAAATGTTTATATCTATTCCAATCGAATACAATAGAAGTTATGAAGAAACCTAAACGGGTTCTGCACTTCTCTCTCATGTGGTCTATAATTTGAAAATATACATAGGGAAATGTGGATCACAGGATTTGGTCCGAGTGAATGAAGACAAACATAATTTGCCGACGTTTCTGAATTTTTTAATTCCATCCCCAGGGAGGATGGTAAAAAACAACATACATTAAACACTGTGGATATACAACTGACAAATTACAACATAATAGCATACTATACATAATGATAAGCTGTACTGATCTTACTACAACACACACATATGGTTTAGCGAGACTCCAACACAAGTCCATGGAGTAGTCACAGTGTCACAGGTCCATCCCTCTCACGTCCACCTCAGGCCAAAGCATCAAAGCAAGTGAATGAAAATTCTACAGCGATTAAATTGTGCAAAGAGGACCTCGTGCTGTTGTCACTAAAAACATATGCATCCGAGCAAGCAGGTGTTTGAGTAACCAATAAGAAAATGGAATCAAAACTGATGATGCACTGATACATCACAACCAATTTTTTAATAATATTAATTATAACCTGATACAGAATCTAAATTAATTACATGATGTATGTGGAAAGATAATTATAATAAAACATTGACAAGGAACATTAATTCCAGAATGGCACAACTCATGATAAGACTTGCACAAGGAAAACCCAACAGTTGTAATAAACTCACAAAACACTGTTTTCATATCAAAATTTCACATAATACAATAAGAGGTTAAAAAAGAAAGAAAAGGGGAAAAAAAAAACAAAAACACACAACAACTAGATTTTAGTAAGTATATATTAACAATACAAGGAACAAGACTACTCATGAAATGACACCTTTGTTATTACCTTATTTACTGAAAATAATAATGCTGAAATTTACTGAAAAAAATAAATCCATACAATTTTTTAAAATGACAAAAAAAGGAAGAAAATAAAAAGAATGAGAATAACAGGAAAGATGTAAGTGAAGGAGAGTAAACTTATATCCTATTAGTCATTTGTAATATTCTTTAACATGCGTTTTGTTGTTTTTCAAAAATAATTCTCTCAGAGATACCATTTTGGGTACATACACCAGGTCACTTATTTTGTCAAAGAGAAGACATGTTCCATAGAATGAAGTCAATGACAATTGGCTACAGCCAGACCCCCTCCCTGCCACACATCACCACACGTGGCGGAGAAGAGGTTTCGCTACAGCTCCATGACTTAGTTCACACTTTTAGATTAATTCTATAATACACGGTCTCGACATGAATTTATAGAAACGAAAACCTACCACACGAAGTAATAACACACTAGAAAAATGTAACCATCACAATTTACACATAAAAGCGAATCATCACATTCCTAAATGCTACACAGCAGCATTCATGTTTCAGTATACGTGAATGAAGCTAAACAAGGTGCCTAACAATCAAATGTTTTGCATTTTGCCTCGCCTTAAATTTAGCGGTCTGTAGTACTCCAGCAAAGCTTGATTTTTTCCAATAAAAAAATTGATTTAAATCACACTACTTTAATCTTTAACAATAAACCACAATAGTGACGCAAATGCTGTGATCATTCTCGGCAATCTCAGTAGAATTTTCACAATCTAATGAGTCTGCTTCATACTACTGTACTACCCGATTTGCCAATTTCCTACTTGTTATTCCCGTTCATCGTACTACCAAATTCGAGGCATCCTTTAGCTATCTTGGTCCACACTTCTACAATTTAATCCCTCATAAGCTTAAAACCCTTCCCTACAAATCATTTTGTGAAAAACTTTGTAAATTTATTAAACTTAACTTTTAATCTTTCTACACTGTTTCTTGATGTATTGTGTTAAATTTTTTGTAACCTTGATGTATATGTTTAGCATTACTTCAGTGTTTCCCGTGATGTTATATTGCCTCATATTATCTGCTATACACTTACAATTGTATTGTACTTATGTAACTTTCTCAATTTCTAACCCTCATGTATTTACATTTATGCTTTTTTTCTACTTATGCTTATTCTCTTTTGATGTTATGTTTATGATCTTCTGTATTTTTCATGTGGTTAGTCCGAAAAGCAGTAATTTAATTACCGAGACTCGCCATTGTACTTTTTTGTGCAATAAAGTATTATTATTATTATTATTAATAATAATTCTCTGCATTGTGTATATTATGGGCAACTAAATATGACAAAGCTTTATTAGAAATTACACACATGTGGCATATTCAGCACTCTACAAGCATACGGTACTAAAATAAACAAATTCACATTATTCATATGTATGTATGTATGTATGTATGTATGTATATATATATATATATATATATATATATATATATATATATATTCATTCCTGATGTAAGACATTTCAAAGCCTAGCCATTGGTTTTCAATATGAAGATGAAGGGCATTCAGGATTCAATTTCTTCCATCGTCTGAATACAAAATTCCTTCCTGTGGTACTGAAATGGTCAAAACTTGTACCTCAACTTTCCCTTGGCAGGCACAAGCACGTGTGGTGATATCCTTTTATAGTCTTACTTTCCTTCCTTTAATTCCACCGAAACAATATCTTCACCACTAACAACTGCACATCACCTTCATTGCTGTTAACTGCACACTCTTATGCTCTCTCCCCTGTGTGCGTTCGCCAGTTGAGCATACGCGAACACACACAGGGGAGAGATCACACAAGTGGCCCAAGAGTACCAAGTGTACAATACATCCACAGTTCACGAAGTCAAAACCACAGATTGGCTACCGGAGTGAACTGCTCACAGTTGATATAGAGGAGTTACTCTAAGAAGAGACCAGGAAGTATTAAGGTGACCCACCTAAAGTTTTCCTCGGAGTACACAATCACAATATTTTGCTTCAAAATCACTTTCATAAAACAAGCTTATCACAGATTAACATCTAGCAGGATTAAAATAACCATATGAAACTAATTTTAAAAAATGTTATGCAAGGTATTCAATTTTCCATACAGCATCTATAAACAGATACAATAAGAAAGTAAGACCACAGAAAAACATCAAATGGTTAAATACCACTCTTCCAATAAAAAGGTTTCACAACACAATACCGATAAAGGCAACTTTGTAGATTTTCGTTGTGATTGTTATTCAACACAAACTGTCATTCACTTCATAAAACAGATGTGCCAAGCAACATTCACCAATGGTGCAAGTGTTGAGAGAAGCACCACTTCCAACATTACTAATATTAAATGATGCTTCTTGCGTAACGTTAAGCTATCTACACTACTAACACCCGTGAAAAGTTTTCAATCCAGTGGGTGTTTGGGGAAATCAATTTACATGCAACTCCTTAATATTACAACTGCAATTAATTATTACTATTATTACTAGGTAATTGTAGCCTTGAAGTAAAAGTATCTATGCAAGTTTTCTTGAGCTGTCATTTTGCAAGATGCACAAATGGAGTTGGGAGGAATTTTGATGGCAGGAACATTTCATCAAATCTGTAGTTCGATTTCAATGCAAAATAGTTTCAATTACAGAGTAAGGAAAATTTCTTATAGGATTTTGCCAACAAAGCTTGCTATCTTTTTTGTAATTCAACTAATGTTGGCAAAGGAACATATGTAGAGATTCTGAGAATCAAGAAAACTTGCATGTATAATAGTAAAAGGATTTCATTGAATTTTAAGCATCATGTGACAGAATATAAACCTCAATAGCTCTGAACTCCCTAACTTGTCAGAAAATTTTAATACAATTACAAATTTAATAGAAAATTACAATTAATTAGATACAATGGGTCTAAAAAATCTTCGGATCAACATACAACAAAATATCTAGAGTTCTAAATTAGACTAGAAAGTATATAGATACATAAAAATTTGTACAAGGACAATAATGCACAAACTGGAAAGTACACTCAAGGTCTTTCAAAATTGTAGCAAGTTCCCATCTTGTAAAGTTTCAATTAACATAAATTTTGAAGTTTGAAAGTTTAAAAAATTGGAAGAACAAGGGCATTTCCACCGAAATTGTCAATCACTGTACTAAAATAGGGCAAACTCGCTGAATTTTTGTGTACTGAAATTGGTTGTTCATTTCATTCAGAAACACTCGAGGGGAAATAACACACTAATAGTCCTCCTAGCATAAGCTCAAAAGCCCTTATTTTTATCAGGAAACAGGATTCAGAACGATCCTTCCATTCCTTTCCAAGATGATACCGACAATTGGTGCTGACATCAGTTCTCCATACCACTGACATGGTGGACTGCATGTGAGAATTAAAGGTTCTAAATTGTGAACACTAACTTTATTATCAATGAACTTCTAGAATTCATTGGGAAATGAAGTTATCCAAATTATCATTCTCCATTTTGTCATGGCAGAAGCATTATTCCTTCATGAAGGATAAAATGAGGGTTAAGAGCCCAAATAGATAGCTAATTTACCCTTGAAAATAGATTTTATTTTCAAGGGTATCTATTCATTTATTATATCAAAGCAAATATTTTGTTAACAATCCTAGTGGGGGAGGAAAGAGAAAGAAAAAACCAACCTCATTTCATTCTGTATTTAAAACTCAACTGGCATAAGACTTAGGGTAGGGATTACAAAATTCACTTCTTATATGTCACAAACAGTTTTTAACTGTTTTTGATGTAAAATAAAAACAACCTTGCTAATAAAACTCCTGGCATGCATGCACACATTACTCATCCACTTCATGATTGTTTAGAAACTAGATAACATGTCACCATTTGATTCAATGAATCTCTCCTAAGATTCCGTCAAATAATTTGAGATAGGACTCATTTAGTCCACTTAAAAAGAGATTTATGCAATCAAAAAATTCAGACAAAACCGTGGTCAGTTCAAGAGAAGAATTACAAAACTAGATGTTGACAACTGCTTTCCTTGCATTTGGAGGGGAAAACAAAACTGCCATTGAACTAAAAAAAAAAAAAAGAGAAAATTAATTACATTGAGCATTGTTGAAAGGTACATAGATTGCCCTGAATATTAATGAAATATTTAATGCAAATATTGCAGACAATAAAGAAAGTAATATTCACATAAATATGCCTACAACTTTTTTCTAATAACAAAGTATTAATTATATACTTGCAAAAAATTAGAAATTCTGCTGGTTCGGTAATTGAGGAAGCTCAGCTGACAGCAGTCCCCCTCTCCAAAAAGATCAATACTCTAATATGCTTTGTAATGCTACACTTCTACGTAGGAAGAATGATATTAGAGCTATTAGGCGAATATAGAGCAATAATAAAACGAAATTTAATTTTGAAATACAAGGGGTTAACAGCTTTACAACAAACCAAATAAGTAATGTGGTATCGGTATCTTTTTTTAGTAGTCGCGCAATACTTTTCGTAATACAAGTATTGAAATACAATTTTCGAATAGTGAACTTATTCATCTCCAGCTATCACGTTCGTGGTAAAACGGCCGAGTCAGTCATTTTATTGCGCTTGGTCGATATTACTAATACTTGTGAACAACCATCGCATACGGAAAGCCACGCCCGTTTAATCTTTCATCCCTATTTCAAAAATTTATTACAGATTATACTTTGATAATGTTTACACTACATATGTTTAGTAGGTTTGCGATCACACGGATCTAACGATTAAAACGGTCGATTCTTCGGAGCGTTGTACAACCATGCTTTCAAACGAGCAGTGTAGCATATACATCGAACTATTATTGATCCCCTTTTTATTTGTCACATATGTGCCACACTTACGGATCATTTCGGATACCTACGACAGGCCGTAATAGCTATTAGAAAATACTTATCTTCCATTGTATAAATAACTTCTTGAGACTTAACATCCACACTTCCAACACTTCCGACCGCCTCCAAGCAAGAACCAACACCAAAGAGTTTCACCCGAGCATTTGCGAAAGATGCTTTCGATTGGGGAACCGGTGGGGGCTCACAACATACTCTCCAACCCATACTCATTTTCTCTGATTGGACCAGCCCAAAGAATCTTTCCTCTGATTGGACCAGCCCAAACAGGAAACGGAAAACACAAAATAATTAAAATATATTCCATTTCGCCCTTCAATGATGTGGAGTCATATGAATATACATATCAACACCACATTAATACCTATGATATATCTACTTACCAAAGACGTGTACTTTACTTAATGTACATCATGGAGGAAATGTGTTATTTCCATAGTGTATATCAAGGTTATAAACATGTTATAAATGAAGATGGCATGGCCGACCTTTGCGAAAAATAAAGCCAGTCCCTTGCAAGTTCAGTTTTTAATTCCCGCTAAACAGTTTGCCCCAAAAGCCTGCAATCTACCTTTCCACCCAAATATTTTATTTATACATATTTTGATAAGGAAGGTGTTTTATATAAAAGTAAACAAAACATCTGGGAAAAATATTAAACCTCCCCAAAATTCAGATAGCGGTAGAGGAAATATTTTTAGGAATTGTTTAATTTATTGTGTAAAGTTAATTAGAATTTAATTTATGTGCTTGATGACATGTTTTCTTGAAACAATTGTAAGGAGCAAGGAGCTGAAACTAATGTCACATAAATTGATATTGTGAAATCTGCTAATCATGTTTCGAATTTGTCATTAGAAAGTTAAGTTGGTCTTTTTGGAAGGAGCCTGAAAATTAAAAAATTCTGATTGATTGCCTGAGCAAATTTAATAAAAGATTTAATTCCAATTGCCTTGAACAGAAGCGTTCAGGTCTTTAATAATGGAACTAAGGAGAAATTCATAGACAAGAATAAAATTATAAATCTGCTCAAATTTAGTTTTCCTGAAGCCAAATCATTTTGAATATATTTCCAAAACAAATATTTTTCTAATGCAAATATTTTATTTGAAACAACAATAAACAAGTATAATATAACATTCTTACACATCTAAGGAAGTGGCAATTCAAAAAGGAATGACATTTAATTTTTTTTCGTTTGTTAGGTAATCAAATAATACAAAATATTTTTTTCAGATAAACTGTTTTATTAATTTCAATGTTTACATTTGCAACATTACTATTAAATAAAGCAAAATCATTTTATAAAAATGTAAAAATGTAAAAAATGTTTTATAAAAATCTTTTTCAAAATCTCAAAGCTTCGACTAGAATCAGATTGACCTGGGAATATCCATTTTGGAAGAAATCGTACGTATGGTTTAGGCGCTAGCAGTGTTCACAGACGGACAGACGGACCGACGGACGGACAGACGGACGTTTTCCTTTCAATTGGGTTTTCGGTATCAAGGACCTAGAAAACAGGGTTTCTGGCTACACCACGTGCTAGGGATTTTTTTTCTTAATTTAGCAACTGGTTTTATCCACCTATTCGTTTTCACGGCCCGGCAATTAATTTTTTTCCGCCGAAAATTGGCCATTTTTTCGCGCAGCATTACATAACTTTCCCTATACTACGTATAGGTCCGTGTATACGTACGTATACGGGAAAGTAAAAAGTAAGTGCAAATGCATGCACTTCTATAAAACTTGCATTACCTCTTCCCCTCTTCCATAGCAAATTTTTTCGACTAAGGTGCCTCTAAGCCTTATCCAACAGCAAATCTTTTTTCTCCAGTTCATATATTAATGAGCACATTTTTCAAAGTTCTTTTGAATTGTCTCCTTTTCTGCTGATGCAGCCTTTTTATAATTTTACACTTGAAAGCCAAAGTCTTCTTTAGATAGACAACTTTACATTCCAACTGATGTTTTTCTTCCAAGATTTGAAAAGGAAAATAAAGTCAAGGCTTTCATGTGCTGGGGAGAAAAAATATAGTCTTTAAATTACAGACAGGTCATCTTTTAAAAACAAATTAATATCTTTGACAGAAGTTTCTTTTGCATTAAAAACTCAGATGTACTTGTGGATGACGCATCCTGTGATGAACCCGGGATTGCATTGTCATCGTTGTCATTGTTCCAATCAAAATTTTTTCTGTAATTTTTGAATTCATTAAAATAAATATATAATATATAAAAACCTAAAATCTATCTTTAAACAGTAGAGATGGGGCACGTTTATTATTTATTTACGAACCTTATGACTTGGCTAAGTGGCAAGTTGTCTCTCGGACGGTGTCTTTCTCTTTTAAAGGAAAAAAAATACTCATCATTAATACAATGTAGGCAGGTTCAGAAAGATATTGTATCCCTAATATTAATTATACCTCTTTCGGTGTCAAATGCAAATGGACTGGTTAAACAGAGAACAAATTTGGAATTGGTCCATCCCTTAATAGAGGTCTGCTGGAATATGTTAAATTATTTGGTCTGCACTGAAGTGAAGGCTGCATAAAAATAAGGACGAATTTGGAACCCATTTCTCTCTCCTCTCAGCTCTAATCCAAGCTTGCCTTCTTTCTTGGTCTTTCTCATTGGGAAATCTAAACATGAGCAATGAATGACACAGTGGCGTAGCATCAGGGGACGCTGAGATGCTGAGCATCCCCGTGTATAATATTAATAAAGAGCCCTAAATACTGTATTGATAATCTTACAAATGGTCCGTTGAGCGAATCACGTTTTGTATTAATTTTAAATTGATTTCCTATGATTGAATTCGGCGGGTTGTTGAAGCTGGCCTGTGATTGCTTGGAACACGGCCATCTTGATGGCCGGATGGCTATTCGAGACGGCCATGCTTGGAAGCTACAATGCTTCTATAATAGCGTCTGCCGCAAGATTGCGACCAGCAATGACGCATGCGCAGATGGCGAGGTTCCTCTCCCCTCTTCACCCCTGGTCCAGAGAAATCGGTCCAAAAAAAGAGGCTGCCATTCAATTGGGGGCTTATATTTCGCGATAGTGACATAACTATGGTGAAGTTCAAGCTCGCGATTGGATGAAACCGTCAACAGCTGATTCCTGTCAGGGGCAAAGTTACGAAAATCGCAGTATAAGAGCATCCACTGCGGAAAGAAGCTCGTTTGTGCACGAGAGCGCAGCACACTTCAGGCGGCCCGTAAACTATCTCTCTCTCTCTCTCTCTCACACACTCGGGAGTCCCCGCTTGGTCATAGGCACAAACTGTAGAAATAGTGCATGTCTACTATTCTTAATTAATAGCCTGTCTACTATTCTTAATTAATATAAAAGAAATTGAATTATCCCTTAAATAGATTACATATTATTTTAGCCTGCAATGTAGATGCACTGCAGATGGTCTCATTGCCATTCGCGTATAAGAATTAAAGCTGAGCCCTTGTATAATTTGCTTTCAAGACATTAACAGTCCTGACTGCTGTGAGTGTTGCGGTTGTAAACACCCCAATCAAAAGCGCGCCAACCGGGCAGCGCTCGACAGCGGGCAAGGCGGCTAGAGAGGGCAACGGACCAGGAAAGGCGCTGGCGAATAGGCAGCAAGCTGACGTTCGGCGAGCCTTCACCCCAGGAGCGAGTCTGCGGCGCCGGGAACTTTATAAGCCGGCGCCGCCACCGCCGGGGCAGTTCAAGAGATCGTGGAAGTGCCCGTGTTAAGACTGTGTAATTGTGATTGTTTATACGACCCGGCGAGTAACTTAGTATTCTGTTTACGGTAACTTTGTCGACTGTGCAATTATTAGGGACATCTCGTGGATTAAACGGTAACTTGGCTTGTGTAACGGTACTTTCTTTTGGATTACCGGATTGGCACATTTGTTGTATAAAAAACTGTGACTGTGAAATAAAAACCCGTTTGACGAAGTAGGCCTGTTTTTCTGAACATAACAGTGAGGATTTTGTGGGAAGCGCCTTCACCGTTGTAAGCAATCGAGATCGTGGAAGTAGTTCGTGTGTCTGCCTAGTGTTGCGTAACTAGCTGCCTTGTTGTTAAGTAACTAGCTAGCAAAGCAAGCTTTGCCGCCGTGAAACTCTGGGTCTGGGTGGTCGCCTACAACTCTCCACCAGTGATCGCGACTGTCGTGGCTGTCAGGGAGATTGAACTGACCGCCACGATTGGAGAGGCTCGCCAACGGCGAGCTGACGTCAGCCCGGCCACCGCGGGCTCCAGCCCCCGATTGGATGGCAGCGAAACAGCTGATTTTTGGCAGGGGCAAAGTTACGAAAATCGCAGTATAATAAAGGAGTCGCCTGTGGTCCTCACAGCAGCAGTTGCTGCCCAAAGCGGCAGTTGCAGTAGTTTATTAGTTTTTAAGATAGTTTTAACAAGTATTTTAAGACAGACCCGTTCCTTGCTGCATAAGCCCAACCGGCTGCAGCTAAAATGTTTCCCCTGAAGGTTAATAAACTCCTGCCTCTCCAGGGAAACTGGAGGGGATATATATATATATATATATATATATATATATATATATATATATATATATATAAACTCGCCACCCGAGGGCGTCCACGTGACGCCCAATCACACGGCTCACGCCGCAGCTCCTGGACCGCGCAACCCCCTCCCCCCACTCGCAAGCCATCCGTGAGGTGCAATCCCTTGGCGGCGTTGGCTCTCGTGAGGCGAGGCCCCCTCACCCCCCGCATTCCAGGCGCCACTCACAAGCCCTTCTCTAAGCCCAGAGTGTCAGGTCATAGACAAAGTAAGGTCCTTTGGTGCTCTGGGTGTCAGGCCACCAGAGGCGTATCTAGGTATTCAGGCGCCCAATGCAAGCATCGAATTTGCACCCCTGCCAGGATACTTCAAATTAGATGGTTTTTTTTGTTGTTGTTTTAGAGGGTATACTCTAAATAGCGTCCTTTGTGGGTGGCGCCCGTGGCACGTGCCATGTCTGCCATACCGCCTCTGTGGGCCACTGCCACGACGAAGCCAAGTGCCCAACTTGAGGCCCCCGGGGCGAGAGCGAGGGGGGCTGGCTCGGGGTCCCCAACCCGTCTCCCTCACTACCTCCACCTTAAAGCAATCGACTTGAGTATCGCCGGAACTTCGTCAACCCCGACAGGGGGGGGTTCATGCTCCCCACTTGGGCTTTCATACCTGGGTTTGAGGCCAGTTGCCCTTCTGCACAGAGGATGCTGGCTGATGAGCAGAGGCGTATCTAAGTATTCAGGCGCCCATGGCAAGCATAAAATTTGCGCCCCTGTCAGGATACTTCAAATTAGGTTTGTTGTTGTTTGCTTTAGCGTATAAATTCCAAATAGCGCCCTTTGTGAGTGGCGCCCATGGCACTTGCCATGTCTGCCACACCGTAGATACGCCTCTGCTGATGAGCGTCTGAAGTCGCCTCAACCACTTTGGAGGGTTCATCAAATTTTATGAAAATTTCGTGAAATTTTATTTTACTGAAATTTACCTGTACTTCAGGTAATAATAAGTAACAGCACATTAACGCTAACTATTTTATGCAATGCACAGTGATGTGTACTGGTAAAAAAATTGGCCAATATTTGATTTTTCAGAAATTGGATATCTCTAGAAAATTCCTAAAATAATTGTAAGATAAGGCTATCATACACTGGGGTGAAGAAAAAGACATTTAATTCTTATATTGTATTGTACATCAGTTTTGGGGTTGTTCAGAAAACAATATGACATAATAACTAGTGATAAAAAACAATTTCCCTTGCTATTTTGTTTTTATAACTGCAATGAGGATGCCTACTGTCCACAAGAGTCATATCAAATGACAGCAATTTGTGCCAGAATCAATCAGAAAGATCTGTTGGATCACACTGCTGCTTGGGTGCCAATTTCTTTAAATAAAAACAAAAACAGGGAAAACCTAAAAACTCAGTGAAATTGAAATTCAGAAATTTTACAGGGAAAGATCTGGTTATGTCCAGAAGAGTAAGTTCAACTCAAGCCTGAATCCTGGTGGCAGGAAAGAACGGTGATGTGATAAGTAATAAGATACAGTGATGGCTGTTGAAGATACTCACCTTGTCAAAGGTAGTAAATCATTAATTTCTGAATTCAATTTATTCTTGGCACACTTATGGAGTTTCTGTGGTAAAAAGTTATGCAAAAAGTACAAACAAACAAAAAATTGATTTCAATTGCATTTTGAAAAAATAGGTAATTGCCTTGTAACTCAGGAAATAATAAGTAATTTCAATCACTGATTGTCAGAATATTTTTAAACTGTATTTTATTATGTAATCCTAAAAAACATTAATTATATAATATTTATCATCATATTGCATCCACTTTTCTATTAATTTTTTTGATATTGTTAAAAAATATTTTTAGTTTTCTCGAACAATTTAATTAAATGCAATATCCGCATTTTTCATGCATAGAGGTAAGACCATAATGGTTTTTGTTGTTTTTTTACCAGTTTTTAATAGTGGTAAATGTTCTCAAGGCTTATTTGCATATCACAGATCACAACAGGATATGGATGATCTTGTTCGGTACTATATCTATAATCTGGCTGTTATGTATAAAAAAATGCCCCCAAGCAAAATAAAGTAATACTTTTGAACAAATATTCTGATGTAAAATAACATTTGTTTCATTGAATTCCAGCACTCTAATGCATTCTTAGTCTGCCACTACACAACAGGGAAAGAAAGAAAGAAGAAGAAAGAAAGAAAAAAGTAAAGAAAAAATTAAAGTTTTAAAAAAATGTTTGAAGTAATTTCTCTTCTTCAGAAAATACTTTAAGTTTGTTTTTTAAATCTTTTTTCAAATTTGGAATTAAAACATTGAAACAAAAAATAATGAACAAAATCTTTTTTCACTGCAAATAATTTTTATTTTAAAAATTTCGAGGAATAAAGTCATCAGATATTTAATGTGAAATCAGTTTCAAAATTTTATAGAAGAGCTGATGAGGATTTTGAATTGGAAAAGAATTAAAAACTCTTATTTTAGGTGAGAAAAATTTGTTTCAAAAAACTAGTTACTTAATCTTGCTCTAAGACACTTTCTTATGCTCTTACTTGGCTATGTAGAAGCTTTAATGCAGAGAAATGGGGAAACTAGAGGGGAAAACAGACTGATCAACCAAAACAAATGCAAATCTTTGTAATTCATGTATTTTACAGGAGTGTATTAAATTGCAACATTAAAACAATTGAAAATCAAGATGACTGACCAGTATTTTGCAGACTTCCCTGGTACCTTTGCAAGTGGTAACAAGAGAGCTGTTTGGTAAAATCCTATACCATTCTTTGTTTGCTATTGTTGATCCATTAGATCATACTAAGGCAAGCTCTGATTTACTACAGCAAGAAATAAATAACAAATTCTCAAATAACAGAAATAAAATCAACAGTGAGGCAGGCAATATTAAAAAGGAAAAGGACAGAAAGATGTCAATGGTAGGTACAAAAGTAAGCAATGAGCCATTAAACATAAAATGTTGTATTAACCCATTCCATGAGCCGGAAGTGTTACCAAAGGGTGTGTGTGTGTGTTTTTTTTTCATGTATGGTATATCATGTGATGGGAAGTAGGGGTTATATTTGCTGACAAGTGTTCATGTACGATACATCACACAGTGGGAGGTAAGGGGTAGAGTTGTTGAGTTTTAAATGAAAGACATTTGTCACTGGAGAGTGAAACAAATATTCTTGACAAGTGATTTAAAAAGGAAATTAAAAAATTTGTGTTTTATACATTTTTAGTGATTTCCACACAATTCTACCACAGACTATAAGGATGTTACAAGCAGTAGAAGTAAATAAAGGAGACAAACTGACTGCACCTGTGGGTTCCTTCTTTAAATCTTGTAAGGCAGGCCTTCTCTAAACTGTCATTTCTCAATGTTGCAATACAATTAACTCAGTTTTCAAGGAACGGTAAAGAGTTATAATAATTATCTATGTAAATAGTAGTTCTGAGGAGTACAGCAAATAGAAATATTTTCAACAATAGAGTGCCCAAGTGTTTTCTTAGGATCCCTCTTGCTTGCACTGACACAGACTGAAATTTTAAAAGATAACAATTAGATATCCTTAAACATCACAAGCTGCAATGTACTGGCTTTCCTCTTACGAATTGCAGTGTCCATAATATAACTCCATGGCTTCATCCAAAGAGAAATGTGATCCTAGTGGTACGTACTCTGCTCAATCTTGAAACTTTTTATTTAGATGTGATCTCACTTTGTAATGCGCATCCTAAAAAAGAGTACGGCAAACGCAAGGGAAATTGCTTATTTATCTCTTGTTCATAAAATAATGGAATATGGAACAATTTGTTGGGATCCGCACAAGATTATGCAGTGTAAACACTTGGAAAGGATTCAACATAGGGCAGCTAAATTTACTTTCAGGGACAAGAAAATGGCAGGGTGGGATTAACTCAAAAACAGGCGATCAGTAGCAAGACTCTGTGCCTTGTATGAAGCTTATAATGGTCATCCAGCTTGGAAAGAAATTAATCGGTGGCTATGTATTCCTACATACATCAGGAGAGTGGATCATAGGCACAAAATAAATTTAAGACAGCAGAGAATGGATGTCGGGGAAATTTCTTTAACAAATCGAACGATTACAGATTGGAATAGATTGCCTGCAAAAACCTTTGAACACCTTTCCTCAAAATGTTCAACAGTTTAGGAAATTAATTTAGGGTATTATTAAGTAAATGAGGGAGAATAGTGGGTTATGTAGCGATGCATAAGTGTTCTATTGTGAAGTGAGGTGTAGTGCAGTGGTATAGCAGAGAAATAAAGAAGGAAATGTTTTCAGGTCTTAGTGAAGTGAAGTGCAGTGTTTTTTTTTTTTCCTTTTTCTTTTTTCTCTTAATGTAATTTAATGTTTTATGAATCAGTCAGTTTTTATATTATTATTATTATTATTATATTTAATTATTATTATTATTATTATTATTGGTATTAGTGTTCTATGTTACTGAGAGACTGTGTATATTTATGTTTTTGTAATTGGCTGCCACCAGGTTATGCCCAATTGCAGTTTAAATAATCTAATCTAATCTAAATCAGTAGTTGAACTTTATACATTTTTTCTTTAACAATTTTAGTAATTTATTTACGTGAAAGAAATGGTGAATTTTATCAAAAGCATTTCTGGACATAGTATTGGAATCAAGAGCATTGTTGCTATCTGGTCTGATTTCCCAGTACTCATGCCTGTGCATGAGTTTACAGTATCAAGAGAGAAAGAGTAAAGCAATGTATTTATAAATTTTGTTGTACTTTAGTTGTATAACTGTCCCTTTTGCCTAGCAATCTTGGGTTTCTTTTGTAGAATTTCTATCAAATTATTTATTACTTCCCGAAAAAAATCAATAGGACTATCATTAGACATGTGGAGAAGTTCAATTACATCTGATATTCTATTACTGGAAGTCCAAATTATGTGAAGAATGTCATTTTTCTTAGCCTAAGGTCTGTTTTTCCTAATTC